>CM034305.1:92943631-93026720 GCA_019925795.1 Dendrobium chrysotoxum | reverse complement strand
TTGGGGTCCCCCCTCATGAGAAATGAGGGTCTATTTATAGTTTTCTTCTGAGAGGCATGACGAGTAAAAAGAGGAAGATCAAGGGTAAATTGGGAGTGGTTCGAATGGATGGTCGATGTTAAATCCCTTGATCATGGACCGTTTATTGAGCATTTGAAGGCCAATGATATCAAAATTTGACGATCTTAGGCTCGTTGGATTCGTCTCGTCGAGCCGCTCGATTCGATTATAAGCATGTCACATTTGGAAACCGTTTGGTAATCCAAATTATGGATTGAGCCTTCCAAATGCTTTTCGGGTCTTCGATTTGGACCCATTTGAGCTCGGATTGGATCGAATTTGGTGTCGTTGGATTTGTATTTTCGAGATGTTCAGTTCAACTATAAGTTTGCTGAAATCAGAGATCAGATGGTTCCCGATTTAATTTTGAAGTTTCCAACTTGATTTTGCGTCGAGATTCGTGCCCGATCAAGATAATTTTTTGATGATATATCAAAGTAGAAGTACTCTAAGGCAAAGTTTTGGCCCATAGACTGACCTAAATTCAGTCAATCAGAATGTAGATGAATATAATGCATAATTAATCAACTTTTTTTATATTATACTTATTTTAAAATAAATTTAATATTATAAAACTCAGCTTAATAAATTTGAATCCGTTTGTTTGTCCCTCTTGTCCATCTTGCTATCAGCTATATATATCTGAAGTTCGACGAAGACATTTGAATTTTATACTTTTACTAGTTTCAGTCTTGACATATTCCAAGACTACTTCTTCTCCCTTTTCTCTCTAATGCAGCCAAATGCTTGAACTAGAACAGAGCACTGCAAGAAGTAATACACTTAACTCCTCTTTCCTTTGAATTGGCAACTCTCTCCCCCTTCTTCTTTTTTTTTCATTTGGCCGGCAATCCTTCCCTTCTTCCATTACTATACCAAAACCTCATGATACTTCCCTAACAAAATTTTCATATGAGTATCTCATATTTCTAGGAGAAAATATAGATGTGAGACTAAAACCAGTCGCTTTCTGGCAGAAATTTGCGCAAGAAAGGTAACCGCTCTTATTTTGTCAGTATTTCTCAGTCTTCAATGGCTTTGATGATTTTTTCTTCTATTTATTTGCAGTGACAGTATTCAAAGTGCAAGATGATAGGTACATTATTAATATTTATGGCTTTTGTTTTGATCTTAATTTTCGTTTGTTTTTTCATAACAATCTGACATTCATGCTAACAGAAAATTTTGTGCTTATTGGGATCATTGCAATTGCCGTAATTATAATAGCTGTTGCATCATGGTATTTACTGAAAAGGAAATCTAGGAAAGTTCCTGCAAAGGAGATTCATGCAGTTCATTCAGTTTCTGGTAATTCTAAGTTTCATCCGCTGTAGAAACGTTCATTATATGCACTCTTTTGGAGAATTATTCTGTTCGACACTATATGAACCTTACTCTTAAGAAAATATCTGTAGTTTCTGAAGCGCTGATGCTTCAAGAGAATGACTGTAAGGAAATTCTTATCAAAGAGATTTATGCTGCAAACCAACAATCTACATATACATAACGTTATTGGTCAAGGCGTCGCTGGTAAGTTCTTGGTCCTGTTGCTGGATAGAAAAACTAAAATAATAAAGAGGAAATATTTCATTAATAAATAGTAAAAACTACATATTAGAAACAAATTGGCACAATTGATAATTTAGATATAGTCAAGATTCATATTGCATTTAGAACAATCATTTTTTATGTAAGTTTGATAAGAGCATTCACCTTTAGCAGAATAAAGATGCCACTTAATGCACATTAACACAATCTATCAGTGAAATCATAAATTTTCTCCAGCTTTAAGAACTAATTATGTTGGAATGGCATCCTGGAGTAGTTTGTCACCTTTGTCCAAAGACCTTTAGTTCATTTAGGCTTGTAAACACACAGTCTGATTATCAACTAGCTCTTTGCATATATCTTTTAAACTTATTAAGAAATTCCCTTCCATCTTATACTCCTTTTTTTTTTCGTTTTGAATTAAGGAAAGGTATAAAGGTGTCCTTTCCAATGGATGGCATGTTGCAATTAAGCATATCGTTAAGGATGGGCAAGCTGAGACCTTTCTAAGAGAAGTTACTAACCTTTCGCATGTTAGGCACCCTAACCTTGTGATTTTGCGAGGATACTGCAAAAAAGAATTTGAGTGCTTCCTCGTTTATGAGCTGTGTGGGAATGGCAGTCTTTCTGAATGGCTTTTTGGTACTTCAACTGATTTTAAGCAAGACTCTGCTTAAGACTGTTTCTTGCATTTACTGATGCCGTTATATCATATAATAGGTAGGGGAAAAGTTCTTTCATGGCACCAGAGACTTAAGATAGCTATTGGCAGTGCTCGCGGCCTTCATTTCCTCCACACATTTGAAGGAGGGTGCATAGTTCACCGTGATATCAAGGTTAGTAGCGATGGTGTGGTGCATGCTGACTTCTTGTTGAATATGCGTACTCTGAAAGTTGCATTCTCCGCATTGCGTATGAGCTTTCTGGATATCATTCTAAGGAACTTAATATTTTTTATTTAAATATTAATTTCTTTAAGCAAAAACATATGCATATTAGATGATAAGCCGTGCTTGTTTGAGTTCTGCTAGTTTGATGGAGCTCCAGACTTTATCAACAAATTAATTATTTAAATTTATTTAAAGAAGATTATCTCAAATCTTCAGTTTCTCTATTGTGGACATACACTTAAATCTTCAATTTAGGTTTATATTGCTATGAAAATGAATTGCCTGATTAAGCTTGGACATATGCTAGATCGAAAACAGTAATAACAGAGCAATATTAGAGAAAAAAGGGGAAAAAAGGAATGAAAGAGAAACCAAGTTCACCATTGCTCTAAGGTACATGGCGTGAGGACACACTTCTTATCATTGTTTTTATTTTGTTTATGATTTACACAAATGAATGAAAAACAACTCGTTTAACATTAAAAGCAGTAGCCTCTCTCCATTGTAGTAAGCTTCAACTTTCTCTTCTGATCTTGTATTATTTTGCTTCTATATTATTTGGATACAAGAAGCTTTGGGTTTACAAGCAAATTTTCATCTGATCGTGCTATGGTAGAGAGCAACGAGCCTTAAAAGCGATGATTGAAGCAGCCATGGTGACAAATTCTGCCAAAAAAGGGATGTTCTTTACTCCAAGGACAGATAATTAATATCGCCTTCTAAGGCTTGCATTTTTTATCTGTATATCCTCAAAAAATTTCTGCCGCAATGAATGTATAATTTTAGTTTAGGGTTTCTACAAATGCTTTGTTTCTTCAGAAACTGCAAGATATATATCCATGTTAATCTCATTTAACTTGTACAAAAATTTCTGGTGTACCAAAATATTTTCTGATTGAGGAAGTATAGATCAACACAAGGATTGCTTGGTTTGCATGCCATTGGATATTCAGAAAAAATTTGTTTAGTGTGTTGAAATACAGCTGTTGAAATGATTTAATCAATACTTTTTCCCCTTCTGTTTATCTAAATCTTAAATTTGATAGTATTATAAGAAGTGCTAGATTTCTAGTTACATTTGTTTTTTTACTAGCATACCTAAGAAAACTTTGGTACAGTTTTCCTTTGATAGCAATCATCCTGATGCTAATTGATCAAATTTTATAGTAATCCTAACCAATAGGGCCATTGCAGCCAACCAACATTCTGCTAGATGACAACTTTGAAGCCAAACTTTCTGACTTTGGCTTATCGAAATCATAGACGTTGGGGTCTCTCATGTCAGCTCTGAAGTAAGAGGTACCTTTGGGCTATGTCGACCCTGAATACAGACAAAACCACCATGTCAATGCAGCAGGAGACGTTACAGCTTCGGGATGGTTCTGCTCCAGATTATTTCAGGGAAAGGAGTGATTGGTCTAGACATAACAATGCCAGCATCATTGCACAAAATGGTGAGCTGAAGAGATCGAGTGCGTTGGTTTTTATGGCATAACAAAATGACATATTTCTGTTAACATATAATATAACTATCATCTTCAGGCTAAGACTCTTATGAACGGAGGAAATACTGCAGAATTTGTAGATCTAAGAATGAATGGAGAATTCTCAATGGAGGCTTTCAACCTGGTTCTCAAAGTCGCCATCTCTTGTACTGCCCACAGGCTACAGCGGCCATCAATGGGGGAAGTTATTAAAAAGCTGGAGAACGCCCTGGAAATTCAGCAAGAAGCAATGATGCTTTTTCTGTAAGCTTTGCCTGATGTTAAACTGTTGACAAGATGAATGAAAGTTTGAATTTTTATTTTTATTTTTTAATGATTAATCATAGCATCACCAAGCATTGTTTGATCTCGACTACAACTGAACTGGCACTTATCATTAGAAAAGAAAGAAAAGCACTTTGCTGCATCTACTGATGTGTTGAGTTTTTTTCCAGCTGATAGGATCTATACTGCTACAAGCAAGCGCTACTTTGTAATGTGAATGTAAATTATGGAAGTGGAGGATGTGAAATACCTTCTGCGTCTTCTTATAGAAGATCTGCTAAATGTTTTTTTTTTTGCTTTGCTGCTTTTGAACATTCTGATAGATATAGAGTGATTAGATCATTGCGGGTGCAACATATCATCATGTAGCCCATGCCATAAAAGCTGCAATATTATTTAGGCAAGAGGATGCATGAACTTGTAGGAGATATTATTTGCTTGTCCTGAAAACTCTTAAAAGAACATGAAACTAAAAAAGGAAAGCAAAATATCATACAAAATTCATTTGTCAATATTATGCAGAATGCCACAGGTATCGAAGACCCGTGTTCACTTGCTGGGTCCTAGTCGACCCAAGGGTCCTAGTGAGATGTTGTCATAAGCTGCGTTGCTCACGAAGCAAGGCTGTAAAACCCATTTTTAGAAGCCTCTTAAATTCAAGACAAAAATATATCTTTTTAAAATGTGCATAATTCAGGCCAGTAAGGTTCAACCTATTTGATATTTCTCAAATAATTTGAAGTAATACAGCTGATGTCAAATATATATATATAATCAAAAAATTATCTTGATCAGGCACGAATCTTGAGGCAAATTCTAATGGAAAACTTCTGAAATTAGATCTGGAACCATTCGACTCCAATTTCAGCAAACTTATAGTCGAATTGACTGTCTCCAAGAAACGAACCCAACAACACCAAAATCAATCCACTCTGAACCCAAATGGGTTCAAATCGAGGGCCTGAAGTATATTTGGAAGCTTCAAAAGCATAAATTGGATTATCAAATGATATCCAAATATTGAATGTTTATAATTGAATCGAGCAGCGAGACGAGATGAATCAAACGAGGCCAATATCATTGAATTCTGACATCATTAAGGCACTCAAATACTCGATAAACGGTCTATGATCAAGAGAATCAATATCGGTCATCCATCAAAATACTCCCAGCATGCCAATGATTTTCTCCCTATTTACTAATCATGCAACTCCCAAAAAACTAAGTGGGGGGAGTGAGTAAAAAGAGGAAGAAGAAAAATAAATCTGAGATATCGCTTGCCACCAAGCTCCTCCTCGACCATCACCCGACCACCGATCGTAGTCGGACCTCTGCCCGACCCACCTACCATCACCGGGCTTCTGGCCAACCACCGACCGTCGCAAGACCTCTGCCCGGCCATAGACCATCGCAGGACCTCTGCCCATCCACAGACTGTCGCCGGATCTCTGCCCTGCCACAGATCGTCGTTAGACTTCTGCCCGACCATAGAATATCGTTGGACCTCTTCCCAGTCACTAGTCGTCGCCGGAATTCTGCCAGACCATCGATCGTCATCGGGCTTCACCCAACCACCAGCCATCGCCCGACTTCTGTCTGATCACCAACTATCGTCGAACTTCTGCCCAAATCCCTAAACTATTATAATTTCATCATCTCCAAATTAAAGGGACAGGTCAAATTTTGTAACTCACACAAATTTAGTTGAATCATTTCAAACTGAAGTGGCCCCATTGTTTTTTCTCTTTTCCAGGATTTTTTACATAAAAATCCTAGTGTTCTATCTTCTCTATTTGTGTCCTGAATATCCATACAATATTAAGACCAGAAATTCCTCACTCTACTGCCCCATATATTCTAGCATGCAACAGTATATATTTTTTAACATGCAAAGTATGCCAATTTTTAGGAATTCTAATAGATGTAAATCTCCTTCTAATTAAAATAGGGCATTCCAATGGATGTAAGCCGCATATATCCTCAATATAATGGGCCACTTTGCCTATATGACAAGGTCAGAAGACCTAACCATTTTTGGGCAACTCACCATAGAACAGTAAGCCCCTTCATGATTCATAATCGGTCATTCCAATGATTATAAGTGTTAGATATTGGTCCAATTTTAGGATAGTTGTTCCTAGTGTCCATTGTATCCTCCTAGTGTTATAAATAGAGAGGTGTGGAGTGTTGTAAAGGTATGCCCCTTGTAATAAGTCCAACTGAATAAAAGAATAAGAATTTATGAAGCTCCTCTCTCCCTCTCCTCTTCTTCCCTCTCTCTTTCATCTAAGAACTCCTCCAAGAATTCATAACAAGTGGTATCAAAGCCTCGTTGAGTCGATCTTGAGATGGAGGAAGGTTCTTGCAATCAAGAAGGGAGATGAGAGGTTTGCGGTCGGGCCGAGGCAAAAGCTCACAGCCGCGGGCGATGATCGCATGTGGTCTGAGTGCACGGGGCATGAGTTGCCTTGCGGAGCGCGCAAGAGCCGACGGTGCATATGCGTCTACGCTTATTACAGGATTAATCGCATACGTGCATAAAGCTTGATGTCAAGAAATATATATATTAATTTCTTGGAAAAGAACATTCCTCCACCTCCAGATCACCCTCAACGAGGTTTTGATACCACTTGTTATGAATTCTTGGAGGAATTCTTGGACGAAAGAGAGAGTGAAGGGAGGAGAGGGAGAGAGAGAGAGCATACATGAATCCTTTTACTCCTTATTTAATGGGTTTATTATAGGATTATAACCCACATCAACTTATGCACGATTTATGGTCATTTACAAGTAGTGTGATAGTTTGTGGATCTACCTAATCTAAAATTGGACCAATATATAACAATTTTCATATTTGTTTGATTTTACAATAAAAAACCTCATGTTCGCAAGAACCTTATGCTTGCAATAATCCGACGTGCTCCCTGCGCTAACTCCACAAGCAAACCTACTGAATAGAGCCCAATCTCGCTCATGCTCGACCTCCAATGTGCATTCAAATCCGCATCTCCAACTTATGCTCCCACATGTAAACAATGCGTGCCTGCACCCGTCGTTGTTTTCCAGTGATTTGCATGCTCGTGCTTTGTGCATTGCCTACTCCAGCGTGCTTCTGGCCCACGAATCAGCACCGAGCATCCTTCAGTTCACCTGACTTCCTCAGGCACCCGTGTGTGCTCCAACATGCGACTTTGCAAGAGCCACCTGTCTGATCTCGAGGTTCTTGATCTTGCCGCTTTGTTTCCGCTGCTCCAACACACCAAATCCAATTGACACTGCTTGCCTATCTGCCTGCATTTTGACCCAGATGCTCCACCTCAAAAGATCTAAATAATCTTTAATCAAAACCAAGATCTTGAATATGGTCCGCCTCTCACACGTGGACAAACTCGCTCCCGTCTCCGCACAGCCCGCATGAATAGCCCGTGCCGTGTGTCCATGCTCGTCGCACCTCCGCATCTCAATGGGCTTATTACAGGATTCCAACCCACATCAACCTATACACTATTTATAGGGATTTATATTTGGTGAGATGTCTTGTGGATCAACCTAATCTAAAACCAGATCAATTTCTAACAATCTCTACCTTTGCTCAACTTTACAATCAAAGAACCAGCTATGCGCCTGCTACGATCTAGCTGGCTCCCTGCACTAACTCCACGAGCAAATCTGCTGAACCAAACCCAATCCTGCTCACATTCAGCCTCCACTATGTGTTTCAATCCACGGTTCTAACTCGCACTCCCACGCGCCTGTACCATTCATTGTTTCTCTTATGATATGCATGCTTCTATCTTGTGCAATGCTAGCTCCTGCACAGCACGCCCATGCTCTAGCACTGAGCACCCTCTGGCTCGCCCATCTTCCCGAGCACCCGTGCATGCTCTGACCTGTGACTTCGCACGAGCCATCCATCTAATTTCGGGTCTACGACCAACCTCCCCCCCCCCCCCCCCCCAAGGTTCTTGATCTACTATTGATCTCCTACACTTCCTGCACTACGACAACCCGTCTGCCTCCCTCACTGGCTTAAAGAACCAACTCCAGGTGCTGCCCTCCAAGAACAGCCAAACTCCACATGTTTTCATTTCCGCCTCGTGCACAGCCGCCCTTCCTTAATTTGCTCAAGCCCGAGGTCTACTACCAAGTTGGATTTCGCCCTATGCGACCAGACATCCCAACCTGCACCACGCGTGACTGACCTGCCTACATGCCGATTACCGCACCCCCCGCACGACCAGCACGTCCGCCCCGCTCCACAGCCCTTGCTCATAAGCATGATTGCTTATTCCTGCACGGTTCATGCACACCCCATGAGCCTCCTGTAATAAGCTCATATTGAATAAAGGAGGCTCGCTGGGTGCGCATGAACAATGCAAGAACAAGTATGCTAGTTTGTGAACAAGGGCTTCTTGGCAGCAGAATCGGAGCCACAAGTCTACAGTCAGGCCCAGGGCATGGATCGAGAGTCTAGATCGAGCGAGGGTCCGGTTATAAGCAAGATCTTTCTATTCTTGATTAAAGATCTGTTTAGATCTTTTGAGGTGCAGCCTCCGGGTTAGAATATTGGACTTGGTGTGTCGAAGCAGTGGAGACAAATGCGGTAAAATCAATAATCTCGGGGAGGTAGGTTTGTCGTGGACTTGAAATCGAACAGATGGCTCGTGCGAAGTCATAGGTCGAAGCACGTACATGTGCCCGGGGAAGACGGGCGAGCTGGAGGGTACTCAGTGCTAGAGCGCATGCGTGCTGCCAAGAGCTGGAGTTACACAAGGTACGAGCAACTCGTGGGAGTGCGAGCTTGAGCCGAGAATTCAAACACATAGTGGAGGCTGAATGTGAGCGAGATTGGTTTTGATTCAGTAGATTTGCTCGTGGAGTTAGTGCAGGGAGTCGGTCAGATCGTAGCAAGTGCACATGTGATTCTTTAATTGTAAAATTGGATCAAGGTGGAGATTGTTAGAAATTTGTCCGATTTTAGATTAGGTTGATCCGCAAGACATTTCACCAAATGTAAATCCCTATAAATAGTGCATAGGTTGATGTGGGTTGGAATCCTGTAATAAGCCCATTGAATAAGGAATAAAGGATTCCTGTGTGCTTCCGCCTCTCTCTCTCTCTCTCTCTCTCTCTCTCTCTCTCTCTCTCTTCCAAGAAGCTCAAGAAGCTTCTCTTCCTCAAGCAAGAATTTCATAACAATAAGCTTCTTCCAATTAAAATTGAGCATTCTAATGAATGTAAGCCCCATTTCAATCAAACATATTGGGTCGCCTCATTTACAATGTGAGGTTGTAAGACCCAACCCTTTAGGGTAACTTGCAAATAAAATAATAAGCCCCAACTTAAATCTCATATGGGCCGACTCCTATGCTAATGAGCCCACTAACTTAATTAAACACCAAAATCACAACAAATCAAAATCTACATATAGCCACCTTGGTCAACGTGGACCTAAGAGAAGACAACTCCTAACTGCTTAAGATTCTTCGAACATTATAATCTATGGTTCTTTATAGTTGGTACATTAAGATCGCTGATACTCCCGGTATGACATAATCATAAGATCTTGATCGTGTTTACCTCAATTCCCCACAAACATCTCCCATTAATTCAAATTAATATCAATTTATTAAATTTACATTGAAAACTACACCAAAGTAATCATCTTTAATCGAGAGTACTCTCCATGAGTGAGAGGGATAATTAACTACATGGGTTTGCGCACATAAGAATTTTAGACCCCAAATGTAAAAAAATTCTAACATAAATATCAATAAAATCTAATTAAATTAAAAATAATCTACCTCATGCAAAATAGAATCCTAACTTCAAAGGTGAAGATTAGTTGCATTTTTCCTAAGCGAACAATTAGATTTACTAATAAGGATGAAAAGTTCATTCAATTAAAATAAAATTTTAGTCTTGTGCATGAAATCCATGCTGAAATTTCTTACCACCACCAACTCCATGACTTAAATTCATGATCTTCAGACCCCAAAATCAAACGAAAAACCTATAAAAATTGATCATTATGAATTTGAACTTTTTTAAATTAATTTTATAATATTTATGAAATATATATATATATATATATATATATATATATAGGTACTCCATTGACGTTTTCTAAATCGTATGGACAAAAGTCATGCTTTAGTTAGCATTATTCAGCTAACATTTTTTTTTTTTTAATTACATTTGCGTGGAAGAGTCAAAAATTTTAGGACAAGTAGATAAGCGTTGAACTGAACAAGCTAACCCTACTTCTCATAGATAATATTCTTTGAAAATTAAGATGAATTTTGTGTTGGAAGCCATTTGAGTCCTTCAAAACTTAAGGAGATTAGTAACTACTAATTCTTTTGGATAAAATGAATGTTAAATTAATAACTTTAATTTAATTTTGTTATGAAAACTTGTGATCCGTAGGTTTAAGCAGATCAGGCTCGTCAGTTCATTCGTGAATTAGTCATATGATCAGTCTTATCTATATTGAAAATTGAAACTATATCAAAATAACATTAGCAACAAACACCGACTAAGGCTTCATTTGGGACGACTTTTTTTGCTGCTTCTTAAAACAGCTTTCATACAAAACCTAAATGTTTTCATATGGCCCAATCATCCCATATCAGTTCCTTATAGATTCATTGAAAATAAAAAATACTATATGAACAATACAAAGATGAGATTTTCAAATTATATGAGAATAAATAAATAAGTTGAAGTTCTCTATTCATAAAATATGCACTATATATTTTTATAAATAACTTGTAGAGATAGAGTAACGTACATAGATGGTGTTTAAAAAAGGTAAATGCTTCGTTTATGACTTCATTTGGTAAAAAGTAGTAAGAAACGGTCGTAAATAAATTTTATAAAAGTATAATTAGATTGATTATATTATATGGATGGCAATATTAAAATAAAAAATATATATGCGTCCTACAACTAACAATAAAAATGAGAAGCGATTCTATTACAGGATTAATAATAGCAGCATAGTACATATATTAAGGCTTCGTTTGGGACAGCTTTCTTGTTGCTTTCTAAAGCAGGTTTAGTTCATAAATTTTTAATACTAGAAAGTTGTTTTAGAAAGCACTGAGAAAACTTCTTCAAATGAAGCTTAAACTTGAAGAAATTGAAAAATAGGACAAAATAATATGATTAGAAGTTTGAAAAAGATGGTGGAATAGAGTTAAGACATCATTAGCATTTTATATGAATGATTAAAAAATAAATTATACCTAATTAGTACTTTATAAGAAGAAAATGAAGAGTAAGAATATGCAAAGTAGGCCAATTGGTTGAGAAAAAGTTGATGGTGGTGATGATAAATAAGTTTCTTCAAATAAGCTAACTCCAAGTTGATGACTTTTTCTCATTAAGAAAAAGCAGTTGTGACTTGCAGCAAATGGAGCTGCCTATTCAAAATACAGTAGAGAAGGATGCTAGTGTTTCACACAGCTGAAAAGCAAGAATACATATTGAAATAGAACTTTTTTTTAATAGCAATAATCAGCTTTCTTTGCATATTTAATCTAGCACAAGTCTCTTACTACTCTAAATAAAATCTTTTTTTTAATCATCTCTTAAAATTTGAGAAATTTACATACACAGCACTCAAAATATCTTTATTTATATATTTAACATCTAAAATTTATTATTTACATAATTTAACACCTTTCATAGCGCCATTAGCCTTGCCCTAATGAGCTCTCTCGTGACTTTTTTTTAACAACAATCTCATCGATGTGATGCCCTAGCGAGCTAAGCCGTAATTTATACTTCCTCGAGGAAGGTTTAAAAAATTAAAGAGGTAGAATTACGATGAACGAAGGCCAACGGTACGCAAAGATAGCCATCAAACTAACGATATGTAATAGTAACGACGGGACCAACAACATACAAAGGCATGTGAAATCAGAATAAGATCCAAACAGGGTAAATAATGCTTTTATTTCTATTTAAAATTTTAAATATTATATGAGCAATTAGTAATAAAATTTAATGTGCTAAATAAAAAATAAAAAAAGTTTTGAATTCTATGTATGTGAATCACTCTAATTTTTTTTTTTACTCATCAATCTGTATTGAAGAGGACTAATTTATAGTGATTTCTTAATATTTACACTTCAAATCTCACCATTTCTTAAAAATAAAAAAAATTAAAAAAAAACTTACCTTATCTTTTTTTTTTTTTTTGAATAATTAAAGGGTTTGAGCTCAGATGAGACGGGAGGAATGCATTCTGTTGACCACACGGCCTCACTTACCTTATCTTCAAGATGCCAAAAGGAAAAAAAAGACAGTTCTGCTACTTTCATGAAAGAAAGAAAAGTAGGATAGAGTGATAGACAGCCTATCCAACCACAAAACATAATCTCCATATTTATATGGCCCCACCGCCTCATGACCATATCATATCCAACACTGATGAAGAAAAGTTGGAGTTGTGAAGGGACCATTATAATTTGAATGCTTCTTTCAATAGGAATTTTGAATGGTTGAGCTCCTTCTGCAAATGAACAAATTATCACAGAACTACTTCAAAAAATCAGATCTACCCCATGAGATGCTAAAAAAAAATAAAATCAAATGACAGACATACTAAAAAAACACAGAAGATCTGAATGGAATATCATTTTGCTGAGACACAATCCACAGTTTATTCAACATTCAACAGTAGCAGTTCCTTAAGCTCCACCACAAACAAGACTTATCAACAATAAATTACAACCATGCGGGGTCCTTCAGGTGAGTAACAACCGCTTTAATCTGCAGGTAGTTCTTCAGGCTATCTATGCCTTTTTCGCGGCCGTAGCCGCTCATCTTATACCCTCCGAAGGGAATCGCTGCGTCGAAAATATCGAAGCTGTTGATCCATATCGTCCCAACTCTCAAAGCTCTCATTAGGGTATTAGCAGTGTCCAAGTTCTGGGTGAAAACTCCTGCAGCCAATCCATATGGGCTGGCATTTGACCTTTTAATGACCTCATTAAGGTCCCTGCCACAAACCAAACAGAAGTTCTTATCAAAAAGATGACCACCAAAAGTAAGAAAATCTAGTATTTTCTAATTCTCTTCTTTCTAACATAAGCAAATTTGATAGCTCCAAATCGAAATAAAAGCTCATCGATGAAGTCTAGAACAATCTAAACATGACAACCCGAGTGCCTATCCAATCCAAAACCTATTCAGATCATATCCAAATAAGAGTAAATCTGAGAGCTGATAAACCTATTGCCTTACAACATCATTAAACCTATTGCCTTACAACATCATTAATGAGAGAATTCATCTAAGAGCTGTAAATTGAGCCAAAACCAGTTCAGAATGAACAACTGCAATAGATTTTATAAAAGTGCAAGGGCTATAACTGAAATAGCTATTAACATATATAACAACTCACGAGAACTTCAATATCGATTGAACCGGTCCGAAGATCTCGTGTTTTGCTATCTCCATTCCATCCTGGCAGAACCCAGACATAAAAGTTGGTCAGAGATACTTGGTAATCTCAGCTACATCTTGTGGTTGATGAATATCAATGTTAAATAGTACCTTGACATCTGCGAAAATGGTAGGTTTAATAAAGTATCCTCGGTCACCATGTCTCTCACCTCCAGCAACAAGTGTAGCCCCACCTTCAACCCCAGACTTTATGAAGTGCAAGATCTTGTTGAATTGCTCCTCATCAATCTGTCTTTTTACAAGTCAAATCTACTACTTTCTAAATATTGAGCATGCTGGTAATAATTATACTCAACAATTTGAGCTCTGCAAATTAATTGACAAAATAAAATAGGTTTGATAAGATGTCGCATAAAGAATTTGTAAGGAGTTGGACCTGAGGACCTTGCTCCACACCCTTCTTGAACGGGTCACCTACAACACGCTTTAGAACTCTAGCCTTTGCTTTTTCGACAAACTCATCATATATGCGCTCATGAACAAATGTACGTGAGCCAGCACAGCAACATTGTCCCTGTAAGAGATACCATATTCTTGTAGAGTTCTTCAATTTAAGCAGTATAGTAAAATTTTAAAGGTTATTCGCATAGAACCTTATGGTTTGATCTTTTTATGAAAAAATGTATTAGTTTGAAACTTTTTAAACAATGACAACCATATACATCCAACGATCTCTTAAAATCCTGACATATATGCCCGAATTTGTTGAAACCAGGTGGTTCAGCTATAGTTTGTCAGGAAATCCTGGTACTACTACAAAGTAATATTCTGTGTGCTAGGACTTAATCACAAACTCTATTAAAAATATTCTAAGACTTTATATCAACCTCTCAAAGTCATTCAACAGTTTCAAGAAATCCTAAAATGTTGAGTTAATTTTCGATTTGTAAAATGGGATAAACTATGGTTCTTGGCTACAAAATTTAATACTACTATCCACTTTCAAAAATAAAGAAAAAAAAAACACAAAAGTAGAAGAACTTTTGTACAAACCTGATTGAAGAACAAAGCAAAATGGGCGAGCTCAACTGCTTTGTCAATATCGGCATCATCCATAATTATCATGGGAGATTTACCTCCAAGCTCTAAAGTCACTGGTTTAAGGTTGCTTCTGGCAGCCATTTCCTGAACAATCTTTCCAGTAGAAGTTGAGCCAGTAAAGGCAAGCTGAACAACAATAAAACAAATTAACATGAAGAAAACAAAAAAATACTAAGTTACCTGTGGGCTTGAAATTAGATAAGGAAATTATTCTGAAAATGAAAATTCCAGCTTGTAAACAGCCTCATAACTTGTATCATTAGACAACCATATGAATAGACAACCATATGAAGCAATTTATTCTATTTAAGACGAGATGTAAATGCATGGTAATAATATTTCAAATCTCTCAACTGGTTCAGAAAACTAATAGAAAGTCTATGCATCAGAAATAACCTACCTAATAACAACCAACACATCACATTCTTCAATCAAATCATTCACTTCGCATCATTCTTAAGATAAATACTAGACAACAACATTTAGAAATGAAGGCCCAACGCTGAGCAAATGAACATGTTGAATATGATGGAAGCAACTAAATGAACCTTGCAAGATACAACAAAAACAACATCAAGCCTTTATCCCATTATGTGGGGTTGGCTACATGAATCCTTTTTCTCCATTGTGTCTTGTTAAGAGTCAAATTCTCATTTAAATCTAATAAAGAAATGTCATTTCTAATATTTTTTAATCAAGTTTTTTTAGGTCTAACTCTACCTTTCTTAACATAAGTCAAATCTAATACATCTACTTTCCTAACCGGGTCATCGAAAAGCCGCCGTTTTATATGACCAAACCATCTAAGGCGACTCTCTCTAATCTTATTTTCCACTTGAGCTACTCCAACCTTTTCATGTATATGCTTAGTCCGTATCCTATCTCTAAGAGTAAAGCCACTCATCCACCGGAGCATCTTCATCTCTACAACACTTAACTTTATATTATACTTCCCTTTTAATGGCCAACATTTTGCACCATAAACCTTGCAAGATATTATCCAAAAATCAAATATCATGATAAAATTTGTTAAATCAATGAAGCCTGAGAAAGATTGCAAAC
Source organism: Dendrobium chrysotoxum (assembly GCA_019925795.1). Taxonomy (NCBI): domain Eukaryota; kingdom Viridiplantae; phylum Streptophyta; class Magnoliopsida; order Asparagales; family Orchidaceae; genus Dendrobium; species Dendrobium chrysotoxum. The sequence goes on along the minus strand of CM034305.1, from coordinate 93,010,873 downwards.
CCTTAACAACCATGAATATAAGAAACAACAAATCCCGATTTAAAAGCTAACATGGAAATATAACTATATACATTCCATGTCAACCAATTTAGTGTGGTTGTTGTATATGGAAAAAATACTAGAATGAAAAAGCTTTAAAAGTATATAACAACACAGGAAAACGTTATAAGTAGATATTAACAGCCAAAAATGCTACCTTATCAACATCCATATGACTAGCAATAGCAGCACCAGCAGTTGGACCATATCCAGAGATTACATTAAGCACGCCATCAGGGAGACCAGCCTGTGCATTTGCAGCAATTATGTATACAATTGTGAAATTAGAAAAAAAAAACAGTTTCAATGCCTTAAAAAGTTGGTACAACGTTTATCAGTTCTATCAGTCATTCAATGCCTCTCTTAGCAAGCATAGAAGAGTAGCAAACAACAAATGTAAACTGGCATTAGTTTTCAGAACATTAAAAGAAAAGAAAAATGTAATTCACAAAGAAAGTAAATTTGATCAAGATACATGTTAGGTCAACTTACCCATTAGTGCACAAGATTTAAAAACCTTAGGAGTTCGCTTTAGTTTAATGACAATGGCTGCCTATGGCTAAGTTTTGATTTGTTTTGATTTACTTTTGTTTTCAGATAAAACATGTTTGAATGGTCATACTTATTTCCTGTTTGCAGAATTTAAAAAAAAAACAATTTTGGCAACAAAAAAGATAGAAAATGGAATTGAAAAATAATTAATTCATCTACTTAAGTAATATTTAATCCATAATTAGTCTATCTAAGCACCAATTATCATCAATCCCTATTAAATTACTAATTAATAATCAACAATAAATAATCCATCTAAGCACCAATTATCCTTAAAAACCTAAAAGTTATTAATAATCAACAATTAATTAATAACTTTTAGGTTAATTAATATTTTCACTAATTAACATGTATAAATTAGGCAAACTGTAGATTGTATCCCATATCAAATTATGGTAATTAAATATTAATAAAAATTCAATTATCTTAATTATGATCCTAATTAACCACTAATTAGCCTACACAAAATGTTAAATATTAGTTGCTCCATCAAATAAAACAATAATTAATCATGACAAGAGTATCATAATTAAATACTAATAAACGCTTAATGATCTGAAATTAACACCACTCAACCTAATTAATCCAAGTAAGCTCTTGCATCTATTTCCAAAATATGTGTGTAACGTATAACTGGTTTAAAAAATTCACCAAACAATCCACTTTGCTTCGAAGAACAGAAAAAGAAGGCATAGTTGACAAATTATTATATTTTTTAACCAAGTTCAGTTTTTGAAAATGAAAGGAAGACAATAGGAATAAAGTTGAGTCCAAAACATGCCCTAATAACAATACATTAATTATGCTTCTGGACCTCCCACGCAAACCTCCCTCCCTCACCTAACGTGGCTTTTAATTTCCTTATCAATAGCCTAAAAAGTGCACAACCCCACTACATGCAACCAGCCACCCCCCTTCCCTCCCTAGAATTATTACTACCATAATATGAAGATTATGGAGAACTGCTAGTAAGCCAGAACTATGGTCTTCAATGAACAGAGAAGGAAAAATATAACTAAAAAAACTAAGAAAGCAAAGGAGAACGAAAGTAGAGAGCTCAACCTCATGTAGTAACTTAGCTACTACTAAAGCAGATAATGGAGTCTGCTCAGCAGTCTTTAGCACAATTGAATTCCCACATGCAAGTGCTGGCCCAACCTTCCAGGCAAACATAAGAAGGGGAAAATTCCATGGAATTATTTGGCCTACAACACCAATTGGCTCGTGCAATACTTGCACATGATGTGGCGTATCAGCAGGAACAATCGCTCCATGTATTTTATCTGCCCAGCCTGCATAATTTGAAACAAATGACCATACTAATCACTATTCACTGCAAAAAAATTTGAGTTATATGATGAAGCGTGATCTACTACTCTTCTTCACGCATTACCTGCATAATATCTAAACAAACGTGCAAGCATTGGGATCTCACCAAGGGAAGCCTGCTCATAAGGCTTCCCATTGTCCCAAGTCTCAAGTGCAGCAATCTCATCATTGTGCTTCTCAATCAAATCAGCAAATCGATATAATATGCGAGACCTTTCCTGAGTATTGAATTAACATAAATGATGGTAAGAAACAAGCATTTGAGCATGCATGGAAATGGAAGAAGAACAGAAGGATGAGATGGATCAAGAGTGCTACATAAGCTGACATCTTCGGCCATGGGCCTTCGTCAAATGCCTTACGAGCAGCCGCGACAGCTCTGTCAACATCTTCGGCATCTCCTTCAGCCACATGAGCTATAACTTCTGCAGTTCTGGGATCTAAGGTTGGGAAGGTCTTTCCTGAAGGTCAAGAGAGTTTGATCATTGCTCTCTTTAAACCATATCGATATCAAAGAAAATAATTTTCGATGACCTATCTCATATACCTGATGCCGAATCAACAAATTGGCCATTGATGAGAAGTTTGGTGTAGTTCACTTGCACAGGAGGTGTTATGGGTTCTTCCAAAGCAGCAGCCGCAGTGCTAAGCCTTTGGATCCCAGAAGAAACACCAGCAATCCTCCCTAAAGATTGGATTCATCATGTTTATCAAATTCAGTCAATCGCAAACTGAGACCGCATAAGATCCAATTCAGCTAGAAATAAGGTTTCTATACGAAGAATAGAAGAAATAACAAAACTAAAATTTTGAACTTTCATTGAAGAATTCCAATGGTTCCAAAATACAAATCCCAAGTCCGCAAAAATCCCTCATAGACCGTAGGAAAGACTGGTGCTTACAGATGTGCACAGATTTCCAGATGATAATCTGGGCTCCAAACGCCAGGAATTTATAAGAGAAAAACGAGAAAACTCGTCTCTTAGTTAGCAACAATCGGTAAAATATAGAAAAGTTAAAAATCAATCCTTTCCTCTGAAAACAGAGCACCCTTGCTTACAAAAGTTCAACAAATAGGAAACAAAAAATTCAAGTTTATTAAAATAAAACGCTTCCCGAACCAAGAAAATCTTCGTTCTTAAATCCAAAGACATGGAATCCAAAGAGAAATATCAAAGGATCCTGAAGCCCTCAAAAGGAGATCCAAGCAAACGGCCAAAAATAAAAACAGAGCAACTTTTTAAGAAAAGTAAAAAATAGAACTTCAATCCATCAAAAACGTCAAACCTAACAGGATAACTCTCGCAAGCCTTCAGATTGGCAAAATCCACACACAAGTTGTATTTTTTTTTTCTCCATCAAATTAGTAGAACAAGTGATAATACCACTGAAACGACGAAAACAAGAGATAACATTCAACAACCAAATTTCCAGAGAGCAAAAAAAACTTCAAAAAAAATTCATTTCAATACATCATCGTCACCGCCTAAGTAATGAGATGGTTCAAAAATAATTCCTTTCATCCAATATAAAATAGAGTAAGAAAGACGATGATGAGATTACAAGAAAAAAAGAGAGGGGGAAAGAGCGGACGGCGACCTCGGAGTATAAAAGAGGAAGAAGAACGAAGAACAGCTGACATAGAGGGACAGGAAATAGAAGAAGCAATCCTCCGCGCCGCAGCCGACATGTTCGTTATTTTTTTGCAAACTCTTCTTTTGCGCCCTCTCGGTTTCAGGATCAGCTCCACCCTTCACCGAAGTGAAGGATATTTATGGAGTAAGCAAACGTCTAATTTCAATATTAGCGATGCTTCATCAGCACAGAAATATTACCCAAAAACTTGGGACGACTTTTCTCCTTTGCAGTTGAAGTTCATCGGTGAAAAGCTAAAAACTCGAGAGTTTGGTTCATTGTAACTAGCCTTTTTTTTTTTTTGCAGGGGCTGTTTGGCAACCAACAGGATTTATCCACTAAATCCTAAGTAGATAAATTCTGTTAATCCTGAATTTAGTAAATTTTGAGGCTGTGAAATTTTGAAAATTATTTGACAATTTAAGTGATAAATCTTATTAAATCCTATAAAATTATTTGGCAATGTAAACAAGGATTTAAGGTGACTGGTTCATTATAAAATTAAATATATTATATTTTTTTAATTTTAATTATCTCTTAAGTAAGATTAAATTATTAATTTCTATTTTGATTAATATCAATAAGTTGTAATGATAAACAATATTATTAGAATCTTGCTTGATTATCAATTAATATAATTAAAATTTTAATTATTGATTATAATCCTAATTATCAAAGTATTTACTTAGTTGTTAATTGATTAAGTAGTTGATATATAATGAATTAGTTAATAATTTTTCAAAATAACTAATTATTTAACTAATACAACTAGTTAAAATTTTATTAATTATGTAATTGTTATTTAATTTTTGAAATAATTAAATGTACATTTAATTATCTTATTAGGTACTTAATTATTCAACTACTCATATATGACAAGTTATAGCAAGAACAATATTATGAGAAATTAACATAGAAAATCAATAAGGACAATGCAATTAATTAATTATTATTTATACTATTAATTATATATTTAATAAATTATATTTTAAATTATATTAATTAAGTTGATTATATTAATTTTAAATTACTAATTATATTACTAACGATTTAATTAATTTAAATTAGATAATTAATTTATGCACTAAGTATAATATTAATTATTTAATTAATTTACTTAATTATTAATATTTTAAATTATATTAATTAAGTTAATCAATATTAGCTTAGAGACGTCTAGGGCTTGCTTTTCATCTTCTCTTTTTCGTCGTTGTTGTTTGGCTTCCTTGCTTCACAGGAGGTGTAAGATTGCAAGAGTCGTTTCTTCAGCTCCTTCGTTGTTGTTCAACTTCGCTCCTTTGACAATGTTCCCTTCATGTCGGATTGGAAGCGACATTTTGATCGGAAGTAACGACGGGAGCTCGCTCGTTGTGAAGGTAACTTTCTCCCCTTCACACGCTTCTTTGGCTAGATCCCATAAATCCACCAAACCATAGAATTTAGTAAATACGGGATTTACAGCAAAAAGAGGAAACGGGGGATTTATTCCGCTATGAGATTTACGTCGAGCCTAAATCCCGTTTGGCTACGCTAAATCCTTCTCACATCCGACATAAATCCTTTTGCCAAACAACCCCGTAGTATATTTCAAGCGAAGGCACTCAACTTTTCCACCAAAAAAAGCACAAAAAAGTTAAGTAACTTCATAGCAATGGACAAATATTATGTCATTTTTTTAACTTTTCAGTTGATTTACATATCAAATTATTATTTTTGTTGAGGTTAGTTTTAAAATAATTAAGAAAAGTAACTTCAAGTTGAGTTACTTCTCAATGAAGGGAAAGTCGAGTGTTTCAAGGGCAGAGAAGAGGAGTTGGTATAGACATCACTCATAGTATTTTAAGTGGATCTATCTATGTCTATTATAGGAAGAGGAGCATAAGGTTTCATTAAGGAAGAAAATTACAAATATATTAATTACAGGTTCCTTTCTCTCTCTTTATATGTCTGTGTTAAGTAGTAATTTGATAGAGTTTAAATAGAGCTTGAGTTCATCTTATGTGTGTATGTTGTTTGTGATGGCATCCATGGATGGGGCATTTATAGGCCTTGGCTAGTTTAAGGTTGTTTTAGGGCTAATAATGACATGAAATTCATAAGCAGCTAATCCTCGCAACAACAAGGCTTAATGCGCCATGTAAGCAACTAGAAAGTGATCAATTACTAGATGGTGAGCATCACACGGTCAGCTTACTAGTGCATGATTATGATTATAATGAGTGATGATGATAAATGATAGAAATAATATAGTAATCCAAATAATCTTTGGGGCTAGTTCATTGCTCCATACATAAAGTGGGCATGTGTCATTTTCTTGGGTGTTTGGACTAAGAAATGATAGTTACGATAGTGTCAAGATAAAATGGAAGATCTTTTAAAATCTAAGAAATAAATCCATTTAGGGATGACCAATAATTCTAAGTAGCCTAGCAATAATTCATCTTATTAGATGCTCCTTAATAATTTGATTAGAATAATAAGAATGATAAGATCTAGGTAGCATACCTCAAACAAATTGGAATTTTTCTTCCTATATTTGGACAAAAGAATTAGGTTGTTCAACATTCTATATGTATGAATTTATCTATATAACGGCCTCTTTAACATTTTATTATTAATCTAATCAAGTAGGCTAGTTACACAAAGTGATCGGATAAGAATTGAAACTAGTACATATATGAATGACTCTAATGAGGCATATGGATTGAGGTGTTACAATTTCCCCTCATGCTAACACTATAAATAAGCATTTTTGGTTGAGTTTAAATACTTTATGTGCACATCTCCTTCTTTCACATTCCTCATCTTTGAGTTTTCTAATTCTTTTAAGAGTTTTGAACAAACAACTACAAAGAACAATCTTGACAACTTCAAAATGAGAGGAAAGAAAATAAAATATTTAGGTGAAAGCAATGATAATTGTAATGACATTTATAGCAGTGGCCTCCCTACCTCCCTCCATTTTTGTAATGACAATTGGATTATTCTTGACCTTGGTCAATAAAGACATGAAAGGAGGCACAAAGATCAGGAGGCAGAAAGGTGGCGATATCCCAGCTTCAACTGTTGTAACAATGATTGATCTTTTCTCTTCCGCGGTCAGTAAGTGTAACAACCTAAATTTTTCTAAAATGAATTCATTTAAAAAGTATGAAAAGCTGTTTGGAGCGTTGAGTCGTCATGCTTGTGAGCACAGTGGTGCTAGAAAGTAGTTTCGTGGAGTTGGAGTCTCTGTTTTACAGTAATTCTGGGAGCAGCATGCAGCGTAATGGCGATTGGTCTTGGGTGCCATGGCGCAAAGCACTAAAAATGATTTTTTAATATAAATATTCCTACCACCCCACCATCCTCTCCTCTCTCATTTCATTTCTTAATGGGGAAAGAGCCAAGGAAGAGAAGAGAAGGGAGAGAGAGGAGAGAGAGAAAATCTTCTTGGGCTTTTCCATTCCTCGTTCCTTTTACGAAAGTTATTATGATCGTAGTAAGTGTTTTATACTCTATTTCTATTTTCAATTATTCTAATTAAGTTTAGTATATTTCTCCTTCCTAAATTTGATGAAAATACAATATATTCTATTTTAGTGTATATAACTTTTGATATGTGATATATTATTATTATTATTATTATTATTATTATTATTATTATTATTATTATTATGAGCATTTTGACTAGGTTATATTGAGTTTTCACCGGGTAGTTTGGCTTATATAACATTTTATATAAAATGAGTAGGGAAAATATTAACTATAAAATGATCATGTGTTATTATACTGAATCTAAATATGAGATACATATGCATATGATTATTATTCATTTAGCATAACTTATAAGTGTAAATTATGTAGTATTTTATATATTTTATTTTCAATAAAAATGTGTTATTTTAGTTATTTTTGTATATGAAAAAACTCAAAAATGATATAAATTCTAAGGATCTTATAGTTTTGCAGCGTCTGAAGAAACAATGCCACAGTGCCACCTTCAATACTGCTGAGGCACCACAAATTAGACATTACGGCGCCGATTTCTCTTTTTACAAGCGCAACGGCGACAACATATATAGCCAGCGTCGTAGCATTACCGGCGCCGCGGCATCAAAAAGTCAACTTGGCAGTGGAGGATTCTTTGTTTTCAAATGTCGTGGCATCACAATTTCTCATATATTGGCACGATTTTTTGTCACTCGGCCACCGCAGCGCTCGAAGGTCAACAGTGTCGCGGTGTTGCAGATGTAACTTCCAAGGGCAACATTTTCTCAGTGAAGAGATGCGACTGTTCACTAAGTACCGATCCAAGTCAGCAAGCATCGCGGCAGTACTAAAGTTTCAGCACCGAGGTGTTAGTTCAATTCAATGGCGCCACGGAGCCACTCTTTCAAGAGTTATAACGCCATATGTCTTTTTTGTGTTGTGATGTGTTATATTTGTAAGAGAGTTCAATCACCTGAGTAAAATTCAATATTTCTTTTTAGAGTACTTCTCTAGTTTCCTCTTAGAGTAAAATAAGAGAGACTAGGGAAGTACGTGATACAATCATCTTGAGTGTTTAGCCGATATTTTTTGATCTGTAAGTTAAGGGAGAAAGAGTGTAGAGGAGATATATCGATCCTTTTTGGTGATATCACTCTCTTCTTTTTTCATTTCTTCCATGAGCAACAAGAAGAATTTCATGCTTTGAAGATTGAGGCCAAGAGACGGAGAAATAATTATGTGCGAATTCCGAACGTAGCTTTTCGTCCAGACTTCAATCACGTAATGATTTTCCTAAAAGATGTGACTAAGATACACACTTCATTGAATCCCTACAATGATACTATGGTTGATATTTTCACAACCATAAGTTAGACGCATGAAGGGTTTATGGTTTAGCCTCAATGAGTTTCACACTATTTTTCAACAAAATATCCTTCAACATAAGTGAAGATGTTAGAACTAATCATTCATTGTGACCATGTAAGAGCTCACATCATAAATGTCAAAGCTCAAGTACGATTCAGTTGAATTAATTATATCCTATGGCACATTGCCTGAGCAATAAATATGAAAGAAGTTTAAGGAAAGCAGTAAAAAGAGTGCATTAAATTGGTGTAAAGCGTATAGAAACTCTGAACGGATCACAACAGGAGAGAATTGAATCAGGCTTTGGTTTGTCTTTTTAAGTATAGAGGAAATTCTTTGCAGAGGAGAGCATGTCAGGAACACATCGCATGATAGTTCTGAAATGATCAATGAGCTCGTAAGCATTATAAGAGCCATCGTAAGCATTAATTGTTGGCAGCTTGAACTTAATTGTAATAAGGTGGCATAGAATTGAATTGGTAAGAGGAAAAGAGCTATGGATATTATGGCGTCAAAGAACACGGCAGCTTCGTTGACAAAATGAGAAATATTTGTGAGAAGAAAAATATGCAATAAGAAAAAAAATAGTAAAAATGAATATCAAAATTTAACGTGGAAAAACTCTAAATATGAAAAAAAATTACTGAGCCATACAACACCAAGAAATTCACTATGAAAATTGAGAGATTGTACAAATATCTCGTCTCATACTCTGTGTCACTCTTCGTTCTACACTCAAAATAAATAAAAAGACGTTTTTCAATACACCAAAGGACCTTCAAGTGAAATATAAAAAACGAGAAAGAAAACTGTCTAATCTGACTTGCAGCACCATGACACTCCATGCTATTTCTAAGTCCATCACCAATAGAGTTGCAGCGCTCTATTTTCTCTCCAACTAAAAACTTGAGCACCGTAGTGCTCGAATATATATCGTCGCAGCAATGTACTGCTATACCGTAAAAAAAGATTTTTTTGAGGATAAGATCCCGACGATTTTAACTGATGATATTGAGGACTAAGATAATAATACAATCGATTGATCGACACAACCTCGTTTCACACAAAACTAACAATATTATTCTTCAAAATTTTATTTAAAAAAATTATTTTTATGAATATTTTTTTCGTTCATATTAAAATTTTGACAAGCCAATCTGAAGTTTGCATGAAAGCCGGCCATCAAAGTCGTGCTGGGAGCACGACAAATATTAATGCAAACATCAACACTAATCTTCTATAATTTTTCTCTCGATCTTCCATTTGGCCATTTTATGTCAATTTTGAATCAAAAAAATTTATGTCACGCGATATCTTAATATAAATTGAATTTGAATACTACTAAATTTTGATATATCATCAAAAAATTATCTTGATCAAGTACGAATCTCGAGACAAAGCTGAATTGGAAATTTTCGAAATTAATTCCGGGACCATCCAAACTTCGATTTCAGAAAACTTACAGTCGAACTGAACGTCTCGAAAAAACAAACCCACCGACATCAAATTTGATCCAATAGCCCAAATTTGTCCAAATCGAGAGTTTGAAGAACGTTGGGAAGCTTCAAAGGTAATTTGAACTATCAAATAATTTCCAAATATAACATGCTTATAATCGAATCGAGCGGCTTGACGAGATGAATCCAACAAGCCAAGATCACTGAATTCTGACATCATTAAGATACTCAAATGCATGATAAACAGTCTATGATCAAGGGAGTCGATATCGGCCTTACATCCGAAACAATTCCAATATGCTCTTGATCTTCTCCATATTTACTAGCAATGTCACCCCAAAAAATTATAAATAGACCCTACATTCTTCACAAAAATATAAGAGGAAAAAAAAAGAGAGAATAGGAAGAAGGAAGAGACATCTGAGATCTCTCTTACCACCAAACTCCTCCTCGACCATCGCCCAGCCACTAGTCATCGTTGGACTTCTACCCGGCCACCAATCGTCGCCAGACTTCTGCCCAGCCACTAATCGTAGCCAAACTTCCACCCGGTCACAGACTATTGCCGGACTTTCGCTTGGCAGCCGACCGACGCTCGACTTTCTCCCTGTTGCCGACTGTTGCCAAACTTTCACCAGGCCGCTGACTGACGCCAACTTCTGCCCATCCACCAATCAACGCTGGACTTCCGCCCTGTAGCTAACTTACATCAGACTTCCACCTGGCCACCAAATGATACCGGATTTCTTCCCAACTCTCCAAACTATTATAATTTCACCGTGCTCAAGTTCTGAGATCGGTCAATATTTGTAACTTATTCAAACAATAGTTGAATCATTTTGATTGGGCGTGACCCCATGATTTTTCCCTTTTTCTAGATTTCCACAGAAAAATACTAGTGTTTTCGAGTTCTTTGTTTGTGTGCTGAATATCTGTGCAACACTAAGACGTAAAACTTCCTCACTCTACTGTCGCGTATATTCTAGCCCGCAACAAATTTGTTTTAATATTAATGTAATATATTAAAATTTACATTATATTGTTTTTAAAATAAATTTAATAATATTTAAATGATTTTGATATAATTTGTATTAGATATAATTTTTCTCTATTTAGAATACTTTTTACAGGAAACATTATTAGAAGATCTTGAGAACTGATGTATGTAGAATTGTCAAATAAATATGTTGTTTGTGAACAGCTTGTGTTCACTTTTTATGTAGCTCGTGTTTCATTTATTTGTTAAGCAAATGAGTCGAACACGAATAGACTATTTGAGCTCCACTTGTAAAAGAACCGAATACGAATAAATCTTTGTTCGATCATGTTCAACTTATTTTAAGCTCAAAATTAATAACTAAATACATAGTATATTGTTAATTTTAGTTTTTTCATTTATTTTTTTTTACTTTCATATATTTAGATATAAAGAATTTCATACATAAATAAAATAATTCATTTTAAAATTAAGTTTTTCATTTGAATAATTTATTTTAAAATAAACTATTTAATTAAACAAAGGTAAGAAAATTAAAAAAAGGGCATTGAGCGAGTGTGGCAGCCAGTCGCCAACAACCTTACGACTGTGCTTCCACTACCTAAAAATAGGATTTTTCGTAGCAATTATTACAGGCGGTTTTAGAACTGTTGTCAAAACCCTGATTTAGTACTGGTTTAGACCGCTACAATTTGCACTGGTTTTAACTCTTCTCTCTTTGGAATATTGGTTCGTTTGGAGATGGCGGCGGTTGGGTATTACTTTTTTGGGTTACTACTGGTGATCTTTGCTTTTTATTGAATTCTGTCAGCTCTTAATCTGTCTTCATATGTTGTCATTTAGAATATTTGTAGGTTTTATGGCATCCCTTCAAACAAATCATTTGATTTTATTGTGATTAATGAATATTAATTGATTTTTTTTTCTTCAGAATATGTGTTGCTTAACAAAATTTGACCGTTGTGCATGATTGATTTCACTGCTATTGTATCATATTTATCTTCATTGTTTTTTTTTTTCTTCTTCTTTGTTATTATTACTAAGAGTGAATTAACGCAAATCTTGAATATTGAATGCACTGGCAGCTTAATACATTCTGACATGATAGCTGATGCAGAGTATTCATTTAATAGATCTTTTGAGCATGCGATCCTTAAAACCTTACTGTTCCTTAGTTCTTAAAATCATAAAATTTTCTTTTTCATTTTCTACCCTATGTTTTTGTCTTAAAGAAACAAAAGGCTTCGGCAAATTGCTGTAATTAAAGTAGTTTGAGAGAAAATTAATTGGAGTTTGTGAGATAATAGGTAGAAATATTCGGCGAATGATGTGTGAAGTTCATCATGTGCTTGTGTTGTTGAAATGGGTAGGCTCTTTTGTCCTTTGATACTTTTATGTTGGCTTTTGTCTTCATTAAGATGGAGAGGTTGCTGTTAGGAGGAGGACCCCAAATCCCCAATTGCTCAAATTAAGATTTCACCATTCCTCGCCAATTAAAGCTTTGCAGAATATTTGAAAGACCTTTCAATTCATGCATATGCCTTTTTATTTCAATAAATATGCTTTGCATGCATGCCACTGATACTTTCAATTCATGCAAATGCCTTTTGACTTCATAACGAAGTGCATGTTATGAATTCCTTGTTTTTTGTAAGATTTGTGGCGGTTTAATTCGTCACAATTCTGTGATATTGTGGCAGTTAAAACCGCTGCAATAACTGGCACTTTATAATGTCATCTCCAGTGGTCATGAAACCGCTGCGGAATATAGTTGCAGTGCATTGCAATCACAGCAGCGGGCGTGCAGCGGTTTTAAAACCGTTGCAAGAAAATTTGTGGCGGAACCGTCAGGAAAGGTCTAATTTTGTGCTATGATAGCCCTGTTTTTTGTAGTGTTCTTTTTATTTTTTTTATTTTTTCTTGATGCTTATTTTAATAATATAAATTAGTAAGCTTTTTGTATATAAAAATTGTCCAACTTAGTATAAGCTACACGAAGGATATTCTACCCCCAGTTGAATTGGGCTTGTCATAAGGTAACTCAAATCTGTATAAAGAAAACCTACATCCCTATTTCGACTTAACTTCTTAACCATTTTCAACTAAAGTCGCTATCCCCAACTGATTATATACAATTAAAGAAGTAATAAAACCCAGTTGGCTTAGCAAAATTTCTAAAATTTCTCTCTTGCCTCAATTCCTTAATCAAGCTAAATGAACTACACTCATTCTCCTCATGGAGACATCCTATTTCAGCAAAACTATTTTTCCCAGCTTAGCTTCAATTCAACCCTGATTTAGCATGTCATGAACAATTAATATCGCAACATTCACCGATTGGGCAATGAATTTTTTTCCATTTTTTATCCATTAAAACAAAATAAGTTGCATAAAGCAGAAGCATTGCTATTATTATTTCAGCTCAAAATTTGATCCAATGAATGCATCAATACGAAATAATTGAGGGTTTCTTGTCATTACTTAAGTATCACAAATTCTTTCATTAATTGGATATCACACTATGATAAAGTAAACATAATGTGAAGGACTTTAAGAAAGAAAAGTATGAGCTCGTGCATGTAGCTCATTGATAGACGTAAAGAAATTCCTTCTGGTGGCTCACGGTTCGAAGCCCCTAATATTTTCAAAAAAAAATTTTATTGTTTCATGAAAAGAAGACAAATGATTAGATACCTTTGAAACTTCTTATAAGATGCAGCATTTTTCAAATGACAAATGCATCCATATTTTGTCTTAGTCATAAGAGAAAAATCTTGAGCCAAACGAGAGGACATAGAAACGACACGTCCTACATTACTTAGCTTTGGAATATTAAACTGCAGTCATATATGGGAAAAGGCAGCGTGATGATGAGGGCACCAATATTTATTGTTCTTAAAATTCTTTTTGATAGTTGGAATAAGTGTAGGGTTGGTTGTGTTCTTAAATAATGATTTGCGTCAGTACTTGTTATAGTGAGTTGTTTGCTTTGAATTTAAATATAATCAAAATCTGATCCTTTAATTACAAGATTAATTTAAGAAAGATTTGATTATATCGTATAATATGATGCACATCATATGATATGATTAGTATAAATTTTGAATTTCAAAATATTGCCTAAAATATGATTGGTAGCTGAGATCTTGATTTCAACTGATCGACTTGTACGATCTGGATCGTACAATATAATGTGTTCAAATAGCTTTAGTTATGCCAATTAGCCGTTAAAATAATTTTTTGAATAGTTAATCGTACAGTACAATTAACTCAGAAAAATTACACTTCTATTTTTTTTACTTTCTCTGTAACACCTCGTATTTTGACTTTGCCAATTTTTTCTGGAGTCATTATAATTCTAATCACAATCCGTCTTCGTCATAGTATTGATATTATTGTATTTTACTTACACGAATTTTTTTTCCAATTTTTGGACACCAGTGAAAATCCTTAAGGAATTTATACTTGTTGGTACAAGTGATGATTTTGGGACCGGTAAGTGTCCGTTTTATAAACCGATTTCATCGATATTTCTAAATAACATGTTTTATTTTAGGAATATTTTTTCTGTAATTTTTGAAGTCCTAAAATAAATTATTTGAATTTTCCATTAAAAGAAATTGATTAAATAAATTATATAATAAAAAATGTTATTTTAATGAAAATATCCTAACCCACTAATTAAAAGCTTTTTAAAATGCCATTTCTCTTAATGTTTCGGGAAATAGAGAGTTGTCATGAGAGGAATTTGAGAGAGAAAAGAAAGTCTTGAATTTGAAGGCCGCAGTGTGATTTTTGTCAGTCAGACTAGTTAGGAAATTTGCTCGTCTCATTGAAAGGAATTCATATCCTATTTCTGATTTAAAAGAGTTTATATTTTTGGTATTTTTGTGATCAAATTTGTGTTTCTGTTACCAAAAAACTTGAATAACTTTGTATTGGCAAAACTTTCACCGCATAACTTTTTGTATGGTATAGAGATCATGATTATGAGCATTTTGAGTATTTATTTGAGATTTTTCACCAGATGATCTTGAAAATATAACAATTTTTGCCTACTTAGAAATTTATTTTGACATCTAAAAATAGTGGTGTAATACAATAAAAGTCTTAAAATATCATTTTATACAATTCCTAATATTTTGATAATTTTTTGAAAATGTGCATTTTTGTCTAATAGAATTCTTTGTTGTCTGCCGTTATAACATTTTGACATCTTCTTAAGTAAGTTAATTATGCATTATTTACTGCAATGCATTAAAATGAGTGTGAATATGTGATTGGATTGAGTAATAGCTGGTCGCTATTACTATTATATTATTGTGATAATACTGTGTCTGTAAAAGACAAGTAAAGACTGGTTGACCCGTTGGTTAGAGACTGATTGACCTATACAGGATGGTGGGCCGACGGACTTTCCTTTAAATACTGTGATTTGGTGTTATCCTATACTAATTCACTTGATACACTGATTGAGAGTTATAAGGAGATTATTACTATGCCGATGGGCAAAGAGTGACGACTCTTTTTACTGATCCAATGGTTTACTAACACTGAAAAACACCATGATAGCCAGGACTTCTTACTTGTTTAGTGTGAGTAATGAAATACATGTTCTTGAGATATTATTCTTATTATTATACGGATTTTAGTTGCTGCACAGATTTACTATTATTGTATTATTCTACTGCTCCTGCCATTAGATTATTATTATTATTGATATAGATACTGATACTATATGATACTACTGATTTACTGTACTAATATTAATCATGTGGTATACCGAGCATGTGATATAGAATATAAAAATAGTATAGATACACTCTCATAAAATTTTATATTGACATGATTTTGACAGTCTTTATTAATATTTGGATTTGATGCTTAATCTAATTTCTATACGAATATAATGATTTATTTATAGATTTGACTCCCGTACTGGTTTACTATTTTACTGACTTTCATACTGCATTGTTTTATTATTTATAGATTCTACTACTACTGCATTTAAGTTTTATCATTTTTGCACTGATTCAATGATCACATAAATGTAACTGCTATGATTTGATTGTTGACATGCATATTGCTTCTTTACCGTGCTTTGAATTCAGTTATAAGTTTTGGTGACCTGCTGGGCTTTTTAATCTCATTATATATGGTTAAATGATTTCTGGTTAGGACAGGGGAACATGAGTATGGCTGGTCTAGATTCTTTAGGTTTAGATTCTTTTTATTTTAGTTGTTCTTTTGTACCCAGGACATGATAAATATTTGATGATTGTTTGAATCCTGAGTTATATATGTGACTAGTTGGAAATGAATAGAGATGTGTACATTGATGTTCTAAATTATAGAATATAATTTTATTATTTATTACTAATAGATGACATTATATAGCTCTAGTTATTGTTTATTTAAAAGATTAAAAGAATAATTCTTCTAATTTAGATCTTGGAGCATTACAATTGGTATCAGAGCATAGTTATTGGAAGAATTGATTGTCATCAGAGCTGTAGAATTTGATTGAGAGATAGGTAGAATAGGTAGATTAAGGTGCATTAATTTACATTATATAGTTGAATAATATGTGATAGAATGAACTGCATGACTGTATGATTTTTGATGAGTTTTGATTTGATTTGATTTGAACTTTTATGGGATGAATTTAGTTTATATCGATTTTGTGCCCTAATCCTTAAGGGAAATGTCGGGGACGACATTTTTTAAAGGTGGGTAGATTGTAATATCCCGTATTTTGACTTTGCCAATTTTTTTCTGGAGTCATTATAACTCTAAATCATAATCCATCTTCGCCATAGTATTGATATTGTTGTATTTTACTTACATGAATTTTTTTATAATTTTTGGGCACCAGTAAAATCTTTAAGGAATTTATACCTGTTGGTACAAGTGATGATTTCGAGACTGTCAAGTGTCCATTTTGCAAACTGATTTCATCTATATTTTTTTAATAACATGATTTATCTTATGAATATTTTTTCTATGATTTTTGAAGTCCTAAAATGAATTATTTGAATTTTTTATTAAAAAAATTGATTAAATAAATTATTTAATAAAAAATATTATTTTAATAAAAATATCCTAACCCACTAATTAAAAGCTTTTTAAAATGCCATTTCTCTCAATGTTTCGACAAATAGAGAGTTGGCATGAGAGGAATTTGAGAGAGAAAACAAAGTCTTAGAATTGGAAGCCGTGGTGCGATTTTTGTCAGTCGGGCTGGTTATGATATTTGCTCGTCTCGCTGTAAGGAATCCATATCTTATTTTTGATTTCAAAGATTTTATGTTTTTAATATTTTTCTGATCAAATTTGTATTTTCGTTACCGAAAAATGTGAATAACTTTGTATTGACAAAACTTTTACTGCGTAACTTTTTGTATGTTATAAAGATCATGATTATAAGTATTTTGAGTATTTGTTTGAGATTTTTCACATGATAATTTTGAAAATATAGTAATTTTTGTCTACTTAGAAATTTATTTTAATATCTAAAAATAGTGGTGTGGTACAACAAAAATCTTAAAACATTATTTTATATAATTCCTGGTATTTTGATAATTTTTTAAAAATGTATATTTTTGCCTAATAGAATTCTTTGTTGTCTACCGTTATAACATTTTGGCATGTTCTTAAGTTCATTATGTATTATTTACTGCAATGCATTGAAATGAGTGTGAATATGTAATTGGATTGAGTAATAGATGGTCACTATTACTATTATATTATTGTGATAATACTGTGTGTGTAAAAGATAAGTAAAAACTAGTTGACCCGTTGGTTGGAGACTGATTGACCTGTATAGGATGGTGGGCTGACAGACTTTTCTTTAAATATTGTGATTTAGAATTATCCTATACTAATTCATGTGATACACTGATTGGGAGTTATAAGGAGATTATTACTATGCCGACAGGCAAAGAGTGATGACTCTTTTTACTGAGCCAACGGTTTATTAACACTGATACTAACACTGAAAAACACCGTGATACCCATGACTTCTTACTTGTTTAGTGTGACTACTGAAATGTATGCTCTTGAGGCATTATTTTTATTATTATAAAGATTTTGGTTACTGCATAAATTTATTGTTATTGCATTATTCTACTGCTCCTACCATTGGATTGTTACTATTACTTATATAGATACTGATTCTATGTGATACTACTGATTCACTGTACTGATATTAATCATGTAGTATATCGAGCACGTGATATAAAATACAAAAATAGTATGGATACACTTTCATAAAATTTTATATTTACATGATTTTGACAGTCTTTATTGATATTTGAATTTGATGCTTAATCTAATTTTTGTACGGATATAATAATTTCTTTATAGATTTGACTCATGTACTGATTTACTATTTTACTGACTTTCATACTATAGTGTTTTACTTTTTACAGATTCTACTACTACTGCATTTGAGTTTTATCATTTCTGTACTAATTCAATGATCATATAAATATAATTACTATGATTTGATTGTTGACATTCATATTGCTTCTTTGTCATTCTTTGAATTCAATTATAGGTTTTGGTGACCTGCTGGGTTTTTTAAGCTCATTATATATGGTTAAATAATTTCAAGTCAGGGTAGGGGAACAGGAGTATGAGACTGGTCAAGATTCATCAAGTTTAGATTCTTTTTATTTTAGTTATTCTTTTATACTCAAGACATGATAGATATTTGATGATTGTTTGGATCCTAAGTTATATATGTGACTAGTTGGGAATGAATAGAGATGTGTACATTATAAAATCTAATTTTATTATTTATTACTAATAGATGATATTAGATAGCTCTGGTTGTTATTTATTTAAAAGATTAAAAGAATAATTCTTTCAATTTAGATCATGGGGCATCATATTCTCACTCCTCTGAGTGTGTGAACATAACCACCAAATTTAGCATCCACCAATTATAAAACTTTAACTTAAGAAATGTAGAATTAAATAAAATTAAAAATACATACTCTTAAGGACACTTAAACTATTCTATCCATTCTTGAGTTGATCACTTTACATGATGTATGATGGACATAAAATATTAGTGCACAAGAATAAATATACAATAATAATAACAGGACCTGACATAGTGTATAATCAAATAATGTTTGTTATCATCAAAATCACAATACATGGGTCCAAATTTGTAACAATTTGTTGAGATTTTTCTAGGCTTTTCACTAACATATCGTCAAAATATACTTCCATAGTGCGCCCAATAAAATCTTTAAAAATCTTATTCATGTTGCGTTGATATATGGCTCTAGTATTTTTGAGCCCAAATGATAGGACTAGATAACAGTATAACCCCTTATCTATCTGAAAAGTCATTGCCTCCTTGTCTGATGAATCCATTTTTATTTAATTATAATCATTGAAGAGATTGTCTTCCACCTCTCATAGGGAAACTCTTCTCGAACTTATCGATGTAGTTCAAGATGTAAGGCATTGTGCAGAAGTTCAGCTACATGAGGTCGATTTAGGTCTTCAGCGATAACTGGAGGAATGCGAGGTTGTCGACCTGTATGTGAAGGATGGGTAGAGCTTGTTATGTTAACAAGTTCGTTGTCTTGACGTAATGGGGGATGCATTCTTGACTGAGGGAGAGGGGGTACTGCTTGAAATTGCTCTGGTTAAATATCTCCCGTTAGTGGTGGATTTTGAGGGAGATGAATCAACTCTTATTGTGTTAACACCGATCATCGAGTCTCTGGTAGAAGTTAAAAGATCTCATTTTGAGATTATTCCATCGTTCATATACAATTTTTTAGAGAAGGTCTTGAAGTTCGTTCTCCGGCAAGGTTTCACCCACTATGATAAAAAGAGGCAGATGCTTGGCGTCCCTGATTCATAGACTAATTCCTAGACCGAAGGGTGTTGAAGTGGGATGCTCCTAAGCTGCGATTGTTATGCCTGTTGGCCATTGAAGTAGTGTTTAGGATAGTGAGATTGAGTTTCTCACAAACGGTGCCAAACTATTACGAGCTAAAATATTTACGGCGGTAAAATATAAAAATCAACGTCTTAGCATTGCACGAGTATCCAACACACAAACAGAGAAAAAAGAAATATCATAATTTTTTACGTGAAAAACCTGAAGGGAAAACCCACGGGGCCATGCCCAGTTGAAATGATTCAATAGTATTTGATTAGATTACAAATGACTGGTTCTTCCTTGAAATTGAAGACGATTAGATTACAACAGTTAACCGTTGGTCTAAAATCTAGTGACGAATGAAAATCGGATGGAGATCCAGCATTAGTTGGCTGCCGATCGGAAATCCGATGTTAGTATGTGGTTGGGCAGAAGTCCGACGTTAGTTTGCTATTGGGCGGGAGTCCGGCGACGTTCAGTGGTCTGATAGTGGTCGAGGAGGAGTCTGGTGGCAAGAGAACTATCTCTTCCTTGTCTTCCTTCCTTGAGTCCCCTTTCAATGAAGAATGAGGGATCTATTTATAATTTTTTTGGGAGTGACATGGCTGGTAAATAGGATTGAGATCAAGTGTATGTTGAGAGTGATTTGAATGGACGACTGATATTGATCCCCTTGATCATGGACCATTTACTGGGCATTTGAATGTATTAATGATATCAGAATTTGGCGATCTTAAGCTCGTTGGATTCGTCTCGTCGAGCCGTTAGATTCGACTATAAGCATGTCACATTTAGATATCATTTGGTAATCCAAATTATGGTTTGAACCTTCCAAAGGCTTTGAGTCTTCAATTTGGACCCATTTGGGCTCGAATCGAGTCGAATTTGGTGTCATTCAGTTCATCTTTTCTTGACGTTTAGTTCGACTATAAGTCTCCTAAAATCGGAGTTCAGATGGTCCCAATTTTAATTTAAGAAGTTTTCAACTTAATTTTGCATTAAGATTCATGCCCGATCAAGATAAATTTTTGATGCTATATCAATAGTATATTGTTAATTTTAGTTTTTTCATTTATTTTTTTTTTAAATTTTCATATATTTAGATATAAAGAAATTCAAATAAAAATTAAAAAATTCATTTTAAAATTAAGTATTTCATTTAAATAATTTATTTCAAAATAAATTATTTAATTAAACAAAGGTTAAAAAAAATTTTAAAAAGGCCTGAACCCAGTGTGGCAGCAAGCCGCCAACAACTCTTACAACTGTGCTTCTTTTTATTTTTTCTTGATACTTATTTTAATAATATAAATTAGCAAGATATCTGTATATAAAATTTGTCCAACTTAGTACAAGCTACACGAAGGATATATATTCTACCCCTAATTGAATGGGGCTTGTCAAAAGGTAAGTCAAATCTGTAGTAAGAAAACCTAAATCTCTATTTAGGCCTAACTTCCTAACCATTTTCAACTAAAGTAGCTATCCCCAACTGATTATATACAATTAAAGAAGTAATAAAACCCAATTGGCTTAGC
Source organism: Dendrobium chrysotoxum (assembly GCA_019925795.1). Classification (NCBI taxonomy): domain Eukaryota; kingdom Viridiplantae; phylum Streptophyta; class Magnoliopsida; order Asparagales; family Orchidaceae; genus Dendrobium; species Dendrobium chrysotoxum. The sequence goes on along the minus strand of CM034305.1, from coordinate 92,989,579 downwards.
AAAAATTCTAAAATTTCTCTCTTGCCTCAATTCCTTAATCAAATTAAATGAACTACTATCATTCTCCTCACAGAGACATCCTACTTCAGCAAAACTAATTTTCCCAGCTTAGCTTCAATTCAAGCCTGATTTAGCTTGTCATAAACCAATAATATCACAACATTCACCAATTGAGCAATGATTTTTTTTTTTTTCCATTTTTTATCCATTAAAACAAAATAATTTGTATAAGTCGGAAGATTTGAAAATATAGCCTAAACCAATAAACAATAATAGAGTAAACAAAATACTTTATATCCTACAGTCGCTTGTCGCTGCCCATCAACATCTGCTATCACTGCCATCGTCTGCCGCTATTGCTGGTTGCTAACCTCTGTCGCCGGCCAATAACAAATGTTATATTATATTCATTTTATTCTAATCTTATGTATTCTTTTTACATTCATACAAATAATTTTAAATATTTTAAATACGATATATTATTATTTTTTCCAGCAAATCAAGCAGCTCCTTGTCAAGTTTAAAGGTTGAGAATTTAATAGCCACACGAAATTATTATTTCAACTCAAATTTTGATCCAATGAATGCATCCATAGAAAATAATTGACACTGTGCTGTTTTTTGTCAACATGGAATCTTCATTGCTTATTTGGATATCACGTAGGGGTGTCAATATTTGACACGACACGACAACCCGACTCGAACCCGACCCGGAAAACCCGACTCGAACTTGACCCGAGTTCAAAACGGGTCGGGTTCGGGTTGACCCGACGGGTTGGCGGGTCAACCCGAAAACCTGTTTAGAGCCTGCCGGCAAGCCCTGCCCGCCCTGCCCGGGCTCGCCCGCGCTCGCCCGCGCCCGCGCCCGCGCTCGCCCGCACCCGCGCTCGCCCGCCCCTCACCCGCGCGCTCGCCCGCGCTCGCCCACGCGCACCCGCGAGCTCGCCCGCCTCGCGTCCGCCTTCCTGACCCGGGTCAGGTCGGGTTGACCCGCCAACCCGACGGGTCGGGTCCGGGTCCGGTTTTCTGACCAGTTTCCCTACCCGGGTCGGGTTAGGGTCAACCCGTTTAAGCTGCGAGTCATTGCGGGTTCGACCCGAACCCGACCCGAAACCCGATTTTGACACCCCTAATATCACGCTATGATAAAGCAAACATAATGTGTTGGGACTTGTATGATAAAAGCAAACATATCATCAAACATTCAGTGAATATTCTCTAATCTTTAGTTATAATTTGTATGCTCCAACAAATAATAATAATATTAAAGAAGCTCATGAGTACATTAAGAAGAAGAAATGCATTATAGTTTGGAGGACATAGAGGAGGTTGACATCTATCTTTAAGAATATCTAAAAGTATAGGCAACTCAACAAAGGTGCATGCATGGATGATTTTGAGGCTTCAAAGAAAGGCTCTGCCAACATCATATAAAAGCATAAGCTCAACCTATAAGATTGATGATAGAGCAAGCAATGGTACAACAAATTAAGAATTATCATATGTGTACATCTCAAGAAGACATGGAGCAACAGTAGTATAAGATCAAGTTAGTTTATGCTTAACATTGGGCTCTGGAAAGATCTCTAACTTGCATAGACTTAGTTTCTTGGTTAAACTCAAACTTAGGCATCAGATTAAGCATAAATATGGGTGCAAGCTTAGAGTGAAGTTTAGACATATGTGATTGATGATCATTGTCATCGCCACAAAGTTGAGTAGAGATAATGGGATTAGTAGGCTAATACATTTGATGGAGAGCATGACGTTGCATTAGATTATTTTGTAGGCGGACTCTAAGGGGCTAAATAATTATGTAGATGGAAAAAAGTCTCTAATTTTTATAATTTAACAGTAGAGATTGTATAATGAATGAGAAGATTGAAGGGGATGGTCAATATAATGAAAATAATTGTAATGATCATTATGGTTTACTTAATCATTATATGATTTTTATTGATGATGTTGTTTAATAAGTAATACATATGCTTCATCTTATAATGCTTTGATACAGACACAGGAAAACGGATAAATCATACATCAACAACAACAACAACAAGAACATCAAGCCTTTATCCCACTACGTGGGGTCGGCTACATGAATCCTTTTTCTCCATTGTGTCCTATTAAAAGTCAAATTCTCGTTTTAATCTAATAAAGAAAGATCATTTCTAATATTTTCTAACCAAGTCTTTTTAGGTCTACCTCTACCTTTCTTAACATAAGTCAAATCTAAGACCTCTACTTTCCTAACCGGGTCATCGGGAGGCCGCCGTTTTACGTGACCAAACCATCTAAGGCGACTCTCTCTAATCTTATCTTCCACTGGAGCTACTCCAACCTTTTCACGAATGTGCTCATTTCGTATCCTATCTCTAAGGGTAAAGCCACTCATCCACCTGAGCATCCTCATCTCTGCAACACTTAACTTAGAATTATGCTTCTCTTTTAATGGCCAACATTCAGCACCATAAAGCATTGCAGGTCTCACCACCATCTTATAGAATTTTCCCTTAAGTTTGAGGGGTACTTTTCTATCACACAATAAGCCCGATGCATTCCTCCACTTCAACCATCCAACTTGGATTCTGCTGATAATATCCCCATCTATATCACCATCACTCTGAACAATAGATCCAAGATATCTAAAACGTGTACTCTTATTAATGACTTGATCGACCAAAGTCACAATGCCCTCACTAGGTCTATTATTACTAAAATTACACTCCATATATTCCGTTTTAGATCTACTCAAGCGAAAACCTTTAGACTCTAAGGTTGACCTCCACAATTCTAGTTTACCTTCAACTCCCTCTCTAGTCTTATCAACAAGAAGAATATCATCAGCAAAAAGCATACACCAAGGTACATCCTCTTGCAAATGTCTAGTGAGAACATCGATGACTAAAGCAAAAAGATATGGGCTTAAGGCTGATCCTTGGTGTAATCCAACCGAAATAGGAAAATACTTGGTCAAACCACCTTGTGTTTGAACACAAGTAATAGCTCCTGCATACATATCTTTAATGATTTGAATATAAGCGTTATTAACTTCTTTCTTTTCAAGAACTCTCCATAGCACTTCTCTTGGAACTTTATCATATGCTTTTTCTAAATCAATAAATATCATATGTAAATCCTCCTTATTCTCTCTATATTTCTCCATCAAACCTCTTAATAAATGTATGGCTTCCATAGTAGACCTACCCGGCATAAATCCAAATTGATTTTGAGAAACATTAGTATCACGCCGCAACCTATGCTCCATAACTCGTTCCCATAGTTTTAAAGTATGACACATTAACTTAATTCCTCTATAATTCGCACAATCTTGTGCATCACCTTTATTCTTAAAAATAGGGATTAACACACTCATTCTCCACTCATCTGGCATCTTTTTAGTCTTCAAAACAGTATTAAAAAGTTTAGTAAGCCAAGAAATTCCTTCATCTCCTAAGCATTTCCACACCTCTATTGGAATATCATCAGGTCCAACAGCTTTTCCACCCTTCATTTTCTTTAAAGCCTCTCTAACTTCGGTTTTACTAATACGCCGATAAAAACAGAAATCTTTATTTTCATTTAAGGTGCTAAGATCACTACAGTCAATTTTATTTTCACATTCTTCATTAAAAAGTTTAGCAAAATATCTCATCCACCTTTGTTGAATATCATCTTCTAAAAAAAGTACTTTTTGATCTTCATCCTTAATACACTTCACTTGAACTAAATCCTTACTACTCCTATCTCTTTGTTTGGCTAGCTTATACATATATCTTTCTCCCTCCTTAGTATCTAATCTATTATATAAATCACTAAAAGCTAAACTCTTTGCATCACATATCGCTTTCTTAGATTCCTTATGTGCCTCTTTATATAATTTCCAATTATCAGAATTTTTATAATTAAACCAATTTTTATAACAAATCTTCTTATTTTTAATCTTTTCTTGCACATTTGGATTCCACCACCAACTATTTTTATTATTAGGAGCTTTTCCCTTTGAAACTCCAAGCACATCTTTTGCAATATTCTTAATATTACTAGCCACTTTTTCCCACATAACATTAGCATCCTCATGCACAGACAAAATCTTAAGATCTACAATCTTACTCTCAAAAATATTTTTGTTAATATTCTTTAAATGCCCCCATCTAATCCTAGGAAAACGTTTTACTTTATTTTTTAATTTCTTCCCCATTATCTTCAAGTCCAAAACTAATAAACGATGTTGGGTACATAAGTTTTCACTCGGAATAACTTTACAATCTTTGCAATCTAAACGATCTAATTTCCTTATAAGAAAATAATCAATCTGAGTTGTACTATATCCATTTTTATAAGTAATGAGATGCTCATTCCTTTTCTTAAATAATGTATTAGCAATTAAAAAATCATAAGCTAAACAAAAATCTAATATGGACTTACCACTTTCATTTGTCGTTCCAAACCCATGGCCACCATGAATGCTTTTAAAATCATCTACCTCTCTACCAACATGTCCATTTAAATCTCCTCCAATAAAAACTCTTTCTTCAAGAGGTATCTTTTGTATTAATTCTTCTAAGTCATTCCAAAATTTTAATTTTGAATCCATATCCAAACCCACTTGAGGAGCATAAGCACTTATAATGTTAACAATCTTAGCATCAACAACAATCTTTAAAGCTATAATTCTATCTCCAATTCTATTAATATTTATAACATTATCCTTCAAACTCTTATCTAAAATCACACCTACACCATTTCTAGTACGACTCCTACCCGAATACCAAAGTTTAAATCCTAAACTATCAATCTCCTTAGCCTTCTCTCCAACCCATTTAGTTTCCTGAATGCACAGAATATTTATCTTCCTATGAATCATAATATCTATTAATTCCATTAATTTTCCTGTAAGGGAACCTATATTCCAAGTTCATATCCTAATTTTAGTTTCATGGACTAGCTTCTTTGCCCACATCCGTCCTTGATGTGGTAACCCTTGCCTATTTAACACTGCACCCGGGCGGCGGTGCAGCAGCCCTTGCACACTTGTCGCTGTATTCAGGCCATACAACGCGTCGCTTCCAGGGGACGCCCTAGCATTAACACAATTTCTTAAAGGATTCATGTCATTATTATTCGACAAGTTTTACGCTGACTGTCGACTACCTAACGCAACCCTCCACTTTTCTCATCCAGGACTTGGGACCTGGCAACGGCAGTGTTGGATAAATCATACGTCGATTATTGAAAATATATGATATACGCACACATCAGATAAAGCTTCATAATATTATTTTTTTTAATTATAATATTATGATACAAATTAAACAAATATAAACGGATTTTATATAATAATACATTTATTTCAATTGCTCATAAAATTTAAAATATATTTAAATGCATTAAATATATTAAATTCAATTGAAAATTTTGTCACATGATATTATAATTTGTTAACTTGAAGTTTAATTAATTAATAAGAAAATTAAAAAAAAAGCAAATATTGTAAGAAAATCACAATAAAATTGAGCAACATAAGAAAAATAAAATTAGTTTTAAGTAACTATTAAGCACTGTAAACAATACATTTTAAAATAAAAGAGAAGAGTCCACTTAACTCAAGTTATTTATATAATATATATTTATAATTAAAATTTTTATTTAAGACACATGTCATTAATTTTTTTTTAAATTTTTTAATTGAAAATATATATGACGTATTCGACAGGTGTTAGTGATTGGTCGGCACGTGCATGCATGTGCTTGCATGTTTCTAACCAAATATGATCCTTTATGACAAAGTATCAAGTGCATCATGGATTTCATCCCTTTCTTCAAAGTATTTGAACATAGGTAGGAGACTAAATATATGAAGATTGTATGCTATAATAAAAATTTTGACAATACCATATATATATCATATTTTGAAGACTTATTATATCATGGTGAATATTTGAGGCCTTTAATGATTAGCTTATGGATTGATTGAAATTGAAGTGTAGAAAACAACAAGAAATTTTGGTTATAGTGGAGAAGAAGCACTAGGAGAGAATATTTGATTATTGTAGAAAATATTTTATTGAGGCTTGCTTGAATAGAAAGGTTTCATCAAGGAAAGATTAGGAAGGATTTAACTTAGAGATTTGGATTTAGTAAAGGCAAGCTTTGATAAAATTATGGGCAAAATTTTGATCAATATATTTTCATTAAATTTTGATTAAGATGAATTTTATATATATTAAATTATATTTATGATAAGTATAATATATCCTTATAATGATCTACTATATTGGAAAGAAGTTATGTTTGGATAGTGTAGGAAAGATATTAGCTTTCATGGATTTTATTTAATTAGGTTATGACATCTCGATATAAAACGTATTATGAATGCTTTAAAATTTTATTATATATCTACAAAATCAGATAACCTGTCTACATTTTAATTTTTAAATAAAATTTTAATTTTTTTTAGATATGCGGTAAGATTTGAAAATCATCCTAACATATTTGCGCTCTTTTTTTTCTTTTCCAAATGTGGTGGGGGGAGCTGGCCAACGTCTATTGTTGATTTTATCAAAACATGATAGATAGTTCAAACTTTTGAGTATATGTAGTCCACTTTGAGCTGTTAGTTGAGAGCTTAAGCTATCAATTAAAAGGTCTTGCCTTCAAAATTTGTATATATATAATGTATTTGTTTTCACTCGAAAGTCCAAAAAAAAAAAAATTGTTAGTTGTGTCAACCAACCAAGCCCATTTTAGCAACTTTAAGTAAGGCCCTTAAAAAGCACTATGGGCTCGGGCTGACAAATTAATGATAGGCTTTTTGGGGTTAGTCATGTCAGCCCGCTTAAGTTATTTAAACTGTAACATATTTTTCCTTTAAGAATAATATTGAACTTAGTCTTTTTTTTTTTTGTTGCTAATCAAAATTAGCTTGAACCATAGAATAATAGTAATATTACTGTTGCGGACTCAAATATACACGGCGATAGATTTTAATTTTCCGTCTCAGCGTTGTACGTATATTCAGCACACAAACAGAATTGAAATAGTAACACCAGGATTTTTACGTGGAAAACCCTGGAAAGGGAAAAAACCACGGGGCCACGCCCAGTTGAAAGAGTTCCACTAGTGTCGTTTGAAGTACACGAGGTTGATCCGTCCTTTAAATTCAGGACGATCAGATTACAATGAGTATCAGTTACAAGGACAAGCAAAGTTTCGACGTCGCTTGAATGTCCGGCAGAATTCCGGCGTCACTTGGAAAGAAGTCCGGCGTCACTCGGGCGTCGGGTAGAATTCCGGCGTCGGGCAGAATTCCGACGTTGCTCCTGTGTCGGGCAGAGCTCTGGCGTCCCTCGGGCGCCTGGTGGTGCTTCGGTGGAGTTCCGGCGGTGTTCCGGTGGAGTTCCGGCGGTGTTCCGGCGGAGTTCCGGCGGTGGTCGAGGAGGAGCTGTTCCCTCCTAGGCTTCTCTTCTCTTCTTCTCTTCTTGGCTTCTTGGCTTCTTGGCTTCTTGGCTTGGGTCCCCTCTTAAGAGAAATGAGGGGCTATTTATAGTTTTTCTGGAGTGGCATAGCCCGTAAATATGTGAGGGATCAGGGGCAAATAGGGAGTGATCCGGATGAACGGCTGATATTGAATCCCTTGATCGTGAACCGTTTATCAAGCATTTGAAGATCTTAATGATATCAGAATTCTACGACCTTGGGCTCGTTGGATTCGTCTCGTCGAGCCGCTCGATTCGACTATAAGCTTGCCAAAATCGGAGACCGTTTGGTAACTCAAATAGCTGTTTGATGCTTTCAATAGTGCTTCGGGTACTTGATTTGGACTCACTTGGGCTCGGATTGAGTCGAATTTGGTGTCGTTGGATTTGTATTTCCGAGACGCTCAATTCGACTATAAGTTTGCTGAAATCGGAGTTTAAATGGTCTCCGAAATAATTTTTGAAGTTTCCAACTTGAGTTTTTCCTCGAGATTCGTGCCCGATCAAGATGATTTTTTGACGATATATCAGTTGCCCCCCTATTTTCGGACGTTGAAGCTCCACGAGTCCGAAAATACTTGTTCCGGTATTTTACATTGGCCGAATCGCAAAAAGTTGCGTTCCAAAAAATAAATGTTTGCTCGAACCCAACCATAGAGGCCCCGTTGAGCTCCGAAAGTGTCAAAATTGAGTCCGGAACGTCGAAAAACGTGTCCGGGGACCCCAAAAACGTCGAATTTGGACCGTCCGGGTCCAAAATCAGAGCCCGGGAACGGGTAGGTGGCCGAACCGGCCGAACCGGCCGGCCGGCCGCCGCCGCCGCCGCCGCCGGCGCAGAACCGCGCCGGAGCGCCTGCGGCCCACGCTGGGCCCGCCCGCGGCCTGCGCTGGCCCGCCCGCGGTTCGCCCGCGGCCCGCCCTCGGCCCGCGCCTGGCCCGCGCGGTCTGGCTGGCCGCGCCTGTTGGCCGAGCCTCTTGGCCGGCGGTTAGGGAAACCGCCGGCCGGTTTTTAATAAAAAATTATTTTTTTTTTTTAAATGGGGCCCGAAAAATTCCGAAAAAATCCCAAAAAATTCTGAAAAATTTGAAAAATTTCAGGGAATTTAATAGAATTTTGGAATCCTCCCCCCCTTAAGGAAAACTATAAATAGACCCCCCAAGGCCTAGTAGAAACTCGCCCCTTCTTCCCTTCTTCCTCTGGCTTTCTAGCTTTTGGCATTCTGAGGCTTTCCGCCATTTTTAAGTAGGTGACTTTCCCTACTTGACTTGGCGCCCCTCTTTTTGTGCAGAAGTTAGCGGCTTTCTCCCTTCCTCCCCCCGTTCTTCCTCCCTTTTTCTTCCTACTTTGGAGGCTTTTCGCAGTCTTTTGTAGGTGATTTTCCCTACTTAGATCTGCGCCCTTCTTTAGTGAAGGAAGCAAAAATGGGTGATCTTGCCTCCTCTAAAGTTCCTTCAGAAGACCGTCCTGCGCAACGGTCTGAAGTTCCAAAGAGGGCCCAGAAGGCGCCGAAGGCCGACGATGTGATTTCCACCGTCACTGAGGACTCCTTCATTTCATTTAGGAAAAAGTTTCATTTTCCTAATGATTTAGTGATGAAGGTGGCGGCCAGAACTGATCGTGCCTGCTTTCCTCCTCCTGGATATGTGACGGTGTATGAATTTAGTCTGCGAGCGGGACTACGATTTCCTCCTTCCTCTGAACTGATCGACATTCTGACGCTTTGCGGGGTATGCTTGTCTCAATTCTCCTACAGGGCAATGTCGATCGTGATGGGCCTGATCGTGCTTTTCAGAGACCGCGGAGTGGTACTTTCCTCAGAGTGCCTTTCTCGGATGGGGCGTCTCTTTAGCGATGCGCAGGGACGCATTTCATTCAGGTCCAAGTGTTTGGACATCCGCACTCGAGACCCCTCGAAAGGTTGGGTTAGCAACTTCTTTTATGTGCAGAATGATTGGGGTCTTCAGGAGAAGTGGGGGAAGTTGAAAGAGCTTCCTGTCCCCCTTCATATCGGAGCAGAAGATTTGCTGAGGATACTCAAACTCCCTGATTTGGATGCTCTACACTACGAGGTGCGTTACTTGAGTAGATATGTAGATGAGGAGTACTTGTTCAAGGTCGGATTATCTACTCAAGCAGGGAGATCACATGCTCAGATGTTGAAGAAGTCTGCTAGAGTTCAAGAAGTGGTCCCCCAAAAGAACCACTCCAAGCGACCAGGGAGCGAGGAAGGTTTGCAGGCATCGAGGAAGAAGAGGGCAGATGAAGTTTTGACAGTTGTTAGCAAAGGTCCCCGAGCCTCTCCATCCAAGTCATATATCCCAGAGGATGTGTTAAATCATCAGTGCATCGGCCGCCGACGGGCTGAGGAGTTGGTGAGTTCTCCTTCACTTTTTCTCCTTTTTTATATTTCTTAAGGAATATATTTCTGATATTTTTCTTGTCTCAGTACTCTGATTTCAAGCTTGAGATGACCAAGACTCTGAATGATTGGAACAAAGAGTTTGTGAAGGTTAAATATCTTCGGGGAGAGTACAAGAAGAAATATGACAGTAAAGTGAAGGAGATGAAGGTGGTGGAGGATCAGCTTGAGGGATGTAGAACTGAGTTGGCGAACAAGATTACTTCAGTCTCTTCTCAGAATGAACGGATGGATCGTCTGCATATAGAGTTGGTGGAGGCACAAGCGACGATCAAGCAGCAGGAAAAGGCTCAGCAAGTCCTTGAGGCTGAGAATGAGAGGCTTCAGAGTGTACTGTCTGAGAAGGAGGCCCAGCAGTTGCCGTCAGCAGTTATTGAGGAGTTCAAGAAATCTTATGCTTTCAAGATCATTATTGAGGACCACATTCAGGAGGCTCGCAGTCATATCTATGATGTGGAGGTGAAGGCCTTGGAGGCAGAGTGCGCAGAGGATGGCTTCATCAGGGGCTTCATGAAGGGTGTTCGGACAGTACATCGCAAGACCGGAGCAGAGATCGAGGGACTGACTCCCAGCCAGGCTTCTAGTGATGCTTCTTCAGACTCTAGTGGTGAAGAGCTGGAGAGTGAGTTACAGCGAGCTTTTGCCTTGGAGGAGGACGAGGATGATGTTGAGATTCTATAGGGTGTCTTTGATGTAGTTTTGTATCTCTTTGCTTTCTTTCTAGTGCTTGTATATATGCTCGATGTTGATGTTTCTATCTGGTGTACTTGATGTTCAGTGATATATAAAGATATTGTTGATGTTCTTTTCTCACATGCAAATGAAATTTACTCAGTTTTACTTCAGTTTGGACTTTAGTGAGCTCTCTTTTGACTTGAACAAATGTGAGGCATTCCTTTTCTTTAAAGATTTTGACCTATCCGGGGTTATTAGTGAAAGCATTTGCTCGATACCCTTAACCTGTCCGGAAAAAGGTCAGATCAACTCCCTTTGGGATCGATCATCAAATGATTTTGATATTCAAGATATCCTCCTAGGATACTTGACCTATCCGGGGTTGTTAGTCAAAGCATTTGCTTGATGACATTAACCTGTGCGGAAGAGGTCGGATCAAATCCCCCTGGGATTGATCATTCAGTGATTGAGATACAATATAGATTGTGTATTTCTCGAATCACAGAAAAAGAGTTTGGAGAGAAGAAACATTAGTACGACGAAGTGAATATCATATTGCTTTGTAATATGAGATAACAGTTCCCTAGAATAACTTAGGGATACAAGAAAAAAGTTCTTCTATAATCAACACATAAGGGATGTACGAAAAACTTTATAATACGACTACAGGAGAAGATAAAATATAAGACAAACATAACACATAGACGGATAGCAGTATCAACTCCTACTGATAATATTTGCGAAGATTGCCCACGTTCCAAGTTCGGGGAAGCATTTTTCCACCAGCATCCTTCAGTTTGAAGGTTCCAGGCTTGACCATAGCCGCTACCAAATAAGGACCTTCCCAGAGGGGGGAGAGCTTGTTTCGCTGAGGGCCTTTTCCAGCGGCTTCAATGCTTCGTAATACTAAGTCCCCAATAGTGATAGGGCAAGGTTTCACCCTTCGATTGTAGTGACGGGCAACTCTTTGGTGGTATGCAGCGGTTCTGAGTGAGGCTTCATCTCTTACTTCTGGAAGGAGATCCAAATTTGCTCTAAGTTTCTCCTCGTTACTTTTGAAGTCGAAAGTCTGAACTCTGTGGCTAGGAACTCCGATATCAACTGGTATGACTGCTTCTATACCAAAGCAAAGGTTATATGGGGTTTCTCCTGTAGGAGTTCTAGCGGTGGTCCGATAAACCCAGAGGACATTGGGGAGTTTTTCGGCCCATTGCCCCCCAGCCTTCCCTAGACGTGTCTTCAGCCCTTTCAGGATTGTTCGGTTTGTAACCTCTGTTTGCCCATTAGTTTGAGGATGGGCAACAGCTGTGTGAATGAGCTGAATGTGAAAATCCCTACAAAAAGATGTAAAGATCTTCCCAGTAAATTGTGTCCCGTTATCAGTGATGATTTTTGCGGGAATGCCAAAACGGCATATTATGTTCTTCCATAAAAATTGCTTGGCATTTGCTTCAGTAATCTTCGCCAAAGGTTCTGCCTCCACCCATTTGGTGAAATAATCTACAGCCAAAATAATGAATTTTCGCTGTCCAGTTGCTATGGGAAAAGGTCCCATTATATCAATCCCCCATTGGGCAAAAGGTCAGGGGCTTTGAAGGGATGCAAGCTCCAGAGCGGGTGTATGAGTGAGGTTAGAATGCAGTTGACAGTTTTCACACTTTCGTGTGAATTCAAGTGCATCATGTTTCATTGTAGGCCAATAGAATCCCTGTCTCATGATCTTGTAAGCTAACGCTCTTCCTCCCAGATGTTCTCCACATACTCCTGAATGAACTTCCCGAAGCGCGTAATCAGCTTCTGATGGTGGGAGACACTTGAGGTATGGCCCAATGAAGGAGCGCTTATACAACTCGTTGCTGATAATTGTGAAATTTGTAGCTCGTCTCCGAAGTCGTATTGCAGCTATAGGATCTTCAGGTAGTACCCCATCTTTCAGAAAAGACAAGATGGGTTCGATCCAAGACATCTCTCTTGGCTCGTCAATTAACTGTATGACCCATGGACCCTGAATGCTTGGAAAGTGGATTTCCTCGATACATCTTCTCTTATAGATGTCCCACGTTGTTGATGTAGCAAGTTTAGAAAGAGCGTCTGCTCTTGCATTTTGTTCTCGGAGGATATGTATGATTTGATGCTCCCTTATACGGGCTAAGAGTAGCCTTACAATGCTACAATATTGAGCCAATTGTGGGTTGTGAATATCAAAATCCCCCTCCACCTGAGAGGCGACTAGTTGGGAATCAGTGTGGGCTATTAGGTTCTTGACTTCACAGTCAATTGCTAGTCTTAACCCAGCAACAAGGGCCTCATATTCTGCTATGTTGTTGGTTACCGGGAACTTGAGTCGAAGCCCGTACTCTAGGGTAACCTTCTGTGGAGAGATTAATAAAATTCCAGCCCCAGCCCCAGAACTCCCTGAAGCTCCATCGACGTACAACATCCAGCATGGAGAAGAAGGTGAAGCACTCGGTTGTACATCAGATACTGGAACGGTGCATTCAACTACAAAATCTGCTAGTGATTGAGATTTAATATCAGGTCTAGGCAAGTAGTGGATATCAAATTCTCTGAGTTCTACAGACCACTTAACAAGCCTGCCTGATGCTTCTGGCTTTTGCAGAATGCTTTTTAGCGGCAGATTCGTGTAAACTCCAATTGAATGGGCTTGAAAGTAAGGGCGTAATTTTCTGGCGGAATAAACTAACGCCAATGCTGTTTTATCTGCCAAAGGATAACATCCTTCTACTTCAGATAAAATCTTACTAACGTAGTAGATAGGACGTTGTATAGCATTTTCTTCTCGGACCAGAACTGAACTAATGGCTTGGATAGATACAGCCATATACAAATACAATCTCTCTCCTGGTATTGGTTTAGAAAGTAGTGGCGGGGATGTCAAATACTTTCGCAATTGTTCAAAGGCTTCTTGACATTCATCTGTCCATTGAAATCCGGAGCTACGAGCACCTCTAAGTATCTTGAAGAAGGGCAGATATTTGTCTCCTGAACGTGCCAGGAAACGAGATAGTGCCGCAATTCTCCCATTCAGCCTTTGGACCTCCTTGATGTTCTTTGGTGGCACCATGTCCCTTAGTGCCTTGATCTTCTCCGGATTGGCTTCGATTCCTCTATGGGTTACCATAAACCCTAAAAATTTTCCAGAAGCGACTCCAAAAGCACATTTAGCGGGGTTGAGTCGCATATTGTAATGCCTTAACAAGTGGAAACATTGTTTCAGGTCAGAGATATGCTGGGTTTTTTCCAGACTTTTTACCAACATATCGTCTACGTACACCTCCATAGTACATCCAATAAGGCTTTTGAAAATTTTATTCATGAGACGCTGATAAGTTGCTCCAGCATTTTTGAGCCCGAAGGGCATCACCCGGTAGCAGTACAATCCTTTGTCTGTTTGAAAAGCTGTTGCTTCTTCATCAGCAGGATTCATTTTTATTTGGTTGTAGCCAGAGTAGGCATCCATAAAGCTCAACATCTGATGACCAGAGGTGGTATCAACTAATTGATCGATGCGAGGGAGCGGGAAGTTATCCTTTGGGCAAGCTTTATTGAGATCAGTGTAATCTATACACATTCTCCAAGCTCCACTTCCCTTCCGCACCATAACAATATTTGCTAACCAGGTAGGATAGTGCACCTCTCGTATGAATCCAGCTTCTAAAAGCTTATCTACTTCTTGTTCAATTGCTTGCTGGCGATCTGGTGCAAAGTTTCTCTTCTTCTGGATAATCGGTTTGCACGTTGGATTGACTTTGAGGGAGTGAACGATCACTTCGGGGTCAATTCCAGGCATATCTGCTGGACTCCATGCAAAAATATCCCGATTTTCTCGTAGAAAAGCTGTGAAGTTTTTCTTCTCATCATCTGAGAGCAGTGATCCAATTCGCACTGTCTTTGAAGGATGCTCTTCAGAGATAGATACAGTAGTGAGGTCTTCCACAGGGGAAGCTCTCTGAGGAATATCTTCGCTCCGTAGATCAAAATCCTCGATGCTCAGGGTAATCGTCGGACGAGACTTGATCTGCCTAAGATAGCAGGTTTGTGCTATTTGTTGATCTCTGCATACTACACCGACTCCTGATGGGGTATGGAACTTCAGCTTGAGGTGAGGAATGGATGCGATGATCCCAAAAATTGACTGGAGCGGTCTCCCGAAGATGGCGTTATAAGCTGACTCTGACTTTACCACGATGAATTGAATGGAGTGTGTACTCTGTCGAGGAAATTCTCCAAGGACTACCGGGAGACTGATTATTCCTTCTGCTTGTACAGGTCGATTATCAAATCCATATAAAGGACCTGCAGCAGGTTGAAGTTTTTCTCTTGAGAGACCCATGTTGAGGAAAGTATAGTAGAATAGGACATCTACGGAGCTTCCGTTGTCTACAAGAATTCTTTTGACATTGTAACACGGGTCACCAATGCCTGCGATTATGACAAGCGAATCTTGATGGGGGATTTTTACTCCTTCCAAGTCGGAATCATTGAACGTGATGGAATGATCGATACGAGCCTTTTTTGGAGTTGGATTTTCTTCCACAGTTAAAAAGACTTAGTCGAATAGTAAGGGGCCTCCTGCGATTGTTTCAATTTCACCAACCGTTATCCGGTTATTCACTGGCTGTCTTTGTGGTTGATTCTCCCCCCAGTGGGACGAGTTTCTCCTCGGGTAGGTGGATTCCCAATAAACTGTCGAAGATAGCCCTGACGGATGAGTCTTTCAATCTCCTCCTTAAGTTGCCTACAGGATTCAGTAGTGTGGCCACGACTACGATGAAAGTGGCAGTACTGATCTTGGTTTCCTGTATTCAGCTTCAAAGGATGCGGCCACTTCACTTTGTCCTGATCTTGAATCGCCATCAACACATTTGCTCGAGATGTGTTGAGCGGAGTGTACTCCTTCTCCCGTCGGGGTTCTCGTCGTGGTAGTGGGGGTTTAGGAGGTAGATTGCTCTTCCCTTGCTTTTTCCGTTGTGATAATGAATTGTCCATTTCGGGTGCTCCCTTGCGCTTTCCAGTGGGTTGCTCGAACTGTTTTCTGTGAGCGTTTATTGCCTCATCTGCTGATATCTGTGCTTCCACACGATGGATCAGATCGGCATATGAGTGAACAGTATCGCGCATGAGTGCCGAATAGAAGGGGCCCGGACGAAGTCCTCCAAGAAAGACCCCTCTGAGCAATTCTGGATCTACTCCTGGGATTTGTCGAGCCTCAATAGAAAACCGCTGAAAGTACTCTTTCAATGATTCTCCCTCATTCTGACGAATCCCAGAAAGGTGAGAAGAATCCTTAGCAATTCTTCGGTTGGCTACGAACTGTTCGACAAATACTTTGGCCAATTTGATAAATGTGAGGATCGTTCCGGCGGGGAGTGAATAGAATCATGTTCGAGCTTGTCCTTTAAGAGTAGCAGGGAAAACCTGGCAAAGGAGTGCATCTGAAGCTCGTTGAATATGCATGATGGTCCTGTAATGGTCGATGTGCTCGTACGGGTCGGATGTCCCATCGTAGGATTCAATGCTTGGCAGCTTAAAGCCAGCCGGAATAGGGTGTTGAAGAATGGCTTCTGCCAGGGGTGACGACTCCTGGAAGTCCCACTGACGAAGAGGTTGCCTTATGCCTCCTGTAGGGAATTCCTCCCGGACTAATCGTCGCAGTTCGTGACGTAGGGCATTGCGAGGGAGCTCGGCAATGTGAGGTTGGGCTAGCTCCTCAGGGAGGTCTTGAGGAAGGCGAGATTGCTGACTTGTGTGTGGAGGATGGGTAGAACTTGCTGTATCAGCCAGCTCGTTCTCTTGACGCGATTGCGAACGCCTCCTGGGTGGAGGAAGAGGATTCTCAGCCTGAAGATGTTCGATCTGAACAGGTTCGACACGGGGTGGATCTCGAGGGAGAAGAATCTCCTCTTGAGGTGCTAGGGTCGGCTGTCGAGTCTCTCGCAAGAGTTGTAGGATCTCGTTTTGAGATTCTTCCATCTTTCGAATTCTCTCTTCTAGGGAGGGTCCCGAGGTCCCCTCTCCAGGTGCGTTTTGCCCCCCGGGGTATAAAGAGGCAGATATCGAATGTCTATGATTCATAGACTGATTTCTGGATTGATGAGAGTGAGAGCGGGAGGCTCCTATGAGGCGACTGCTACGCCTGTTGACCATCGTAGCAATACTTGAAGTTGTGGGATAAAGTTCCCACAGACGGCGCCAAACTGTTGCGGACTCAAATATACGCGGCGATAGATTTTAATTTTCCGTCTCAGCATTGCACGTATATTCAGCACACAAACAGAATTGAAATAGTAACACCAGGATTTTTACGTGGAAAACCCTGGAAAGGGAAAAAACCACGGGGCCACGCCCAGTTGAAAGAGTTCCACTAGTGTCGTTTGAAGTACACGAGGTTGATCCGTCCTTTAAATTCAGGACGATCAGATTACAATGAGTATCGGTTACAAGGACAAGCAAAGTTTCGACGTCGCTTGAATGTCCGGCAGAATTCTGGCGTCACTTGGAAAGAAGTCCGGCGTCACTCGGGCGTCGGGTAGAATTCCGGCGTCGGGCAGAATTCCGACGTTGCTCCTGTGTCGGGCAGAGCTCTGGCGTCCCTCGGGCGCCTGGTGGTGCTTCGGTGGAGTTCCGGCGGTGTTCCGGTGGAGTTCCGGCGGTGTTCCGGCGGAGTTCCGGCGGTGGTCGAGGAGGAGCTGTTCCCTCCTAGGCTTCTCTTCTCTTCTTCTCTTCTTGGCTTCTTAGCTTCTTGGCTTCTTGGCTTGGGTCCCCTCTTAAGAGAAATGAGGGGCTATTTATAGTTTTTCTGGAGTGGCATAGCCCGTAAATATGTGAGGGATCAGGGGCAAATAGGGAGTGATCCGGATGAACGGCCGATATTGAATCCCTTGATCGTGAACCGTTTATTAAGCATTTGAAGGTCTTAATGATATCATAATTCTACGACCTTGGGCTCATTGGATTCGTCTCGTCGAGCCGCTCGATTCGACTATAAGCTTGCCAAAATCGGAGACCGTTTGGTAACTCAAATAGCTGTTTGATGCTTCCAACAGTGCTTCGGGTACTTGATTTGGACTCACTTGGGCTCGGATTGAGTCGAATTTGGTGTCGTTGGATTTGTATTTCCGAGACGCTCAGTTCGACTATAAGTTTGCTGAAATCGGAGTTTAAATGATCTCCGAAATAATTTTTGAAGTTTCCAACTTGAGTTTTTCCTCGAGATTCGTGCCCGATCAAGATGATATTTTGACGATATATCAATTACTTAAAAAATTCATTTAGGGCTTGAATAATATTAGTAATATTTTATATACATTATAGCTTAATATAATCAAATAATTACGAGTTATTTTCATATGAGAAAATAGGCTCAAATTTTATATCAAATATTATTTTTTATTTATTTTTAAGTATATATTTTTATTGTTAGTGGGGACATGATTATATTTTTAAATAAAAATTGTTTATGTGGGTTGCCCTTGAGAGTTTTAGGATTAGCTCATTTAATCTCATATTCATTAGTATTAGCCCATTAAAATTTTTTAATCTTATAACATGCTATGCAATTAAAATTTGTTTCTGACAGAAGTTCAATGAGTTCTTGGAAGTAAATTTGTTTAAATTATTATTTTTTTGAACTTTGAGCAAATTTAATCTTCTTTTTTTTTTAAGGGACTTGCCCCAAATTTTATTGAACATAAAGGGAAATTACAACAGTCAAACCAAGCCAACACCACACACTTACAGCAAAAACGCCCAACGTTACGAAAGATCTAGCTAAGCAGACAGAACACCGAGTAAAAAATGACAACAAAGAGGACTCAGTCTGGCAAACATGCGCCCACCGAGTAGCTAAGAGACGACCATCCATTGGTGGAGAAAGCCATAAAGCATCCAGCCGAAGATCAAAAAGCAACACCAAATGCACTAGCCACACTAACCACCAAGGTTTCCAGCACAAGGCCAACCTAGGGATAAACAAGATTGCCTCATCATAGTCCAGCAGCCAAAAGAAAAGCCAAACAAGCTCAGCAGGAATCTCTATTTCTTCTTAGATTTAGTTTAGGCCTTTTCCCAGCACTACCAGAACTAACTTGATCAACAAATCGGCCTGCCATGAAATTTAACTTATATTGAGGATCTTGGAGCTCAGTTTCCTTCTCATCAAAATCATCGTCGGACACATTTAACCAATCCAAATGGTCCACACAAGATTTACTCACATATAGATGAGCTTTCAACTCCGCATTGGACACAACCGAAATAGGAATATCAACAAAAGTTGACTGAAAAGCCAAGTTATCAAAAAGACTAATCACATCTCTACTCAAAGTCCCTTCATAAACAACCGAAACCTCAACACACTTAATAGCCACAGAATCGCAATTACCAACCGATCCTAAATGATTAGAGGCCAAATACACAAGACCATCATGATTCGGACAAACTGGCATCAATGAATCCAAAAAAAATTCTTCCTCATCCTCAACATTAGTGGGAGAAGGAATTGGGGTAGAAACATGATTAACTAAGCAAGGGATAGGGCTCATGGCACCCCCAGCAGTAGAATCCATGCCCATAGTATCCAAATTGGTACGAACACCTTCACTACACCCACTAGAACCCTCACAGATAACAGGGTTACCCAACTCCCCGTTAAAACCTCCAGCGTTAACATTCTGAATATCCGAAACAACATGGCCCTTAGGCGAAGCCACAGGAACAACATCACAGCCTACATTCCCTAGAACCGAAGATTCCACCGGAAGATCCACAACATTCGGACCCTCCCCAACCTTCTCCTCATTAACATCCAAAGAAGAAACAACCAGAGCTTGACGCTTAACATTCCCAGTAGGAATAAAATGTGGATTGGACAGAGAAGCAGATGAACACTCACCCCTCAGATGTCCAAGACGCTTACAGGACACACAGAAATCAGGAAAAACCTCCATTTGCACCTTTTGGATATACCTAGATTCCTCAGGCCCAAGCCAAATTTGCGTTGGAAAGCTTTTAGTAATGTCCAGCTTCACTAAAACTAGCGCAAGGGATGGTCTAGAACCAACAGAAGTAGCATTATCAACCTTCAAGGGTCGATCGAACATAGAACCCAAAGCGTGGAGGATACAATGAGAGAAAAGATAGGGTCTCAGATTTGGAAAGGAAACCCAAATCAAAATCACCGGAGATTCAAAACCGATATCCAGGAGCGGAGACCATTTAGTGAGTTTCTTGAAACAGTTATTCACCAAATATGAACGATGGCAAAAAACTCTACTATAATCTAGGTCATTAGAAAGTTTAATCAGAACATGCGTCTGATCAAGAATCGTGACAGAGAATTTGGAATTAAGCTTCAACGTGAAAAAAAAATTGCAAATTGCATCCAGAGACGGTCGCCGTGTCGGAAAAAAAGCCAACCAAGGTAAATTGAAAATGCACAGAGAGAGCTCTAATTTCTTCCTCTGAAATCCACAACGAGGGTAAACCACGGAAAGAGCCTTGACAGAGCTCAAAAAAATAACCAGGCGACGGAGAACCAGAAAGGGTATCAACAAACGACCGTGATTTAAAGGAGTCATTCAAAAAACTAGGATCTTCAACATGTCTACCTGTCATTCCAGCCGCAAACGACTGGAGGAGGACAAGACGATGCAGCCAAACCAGAAAATACAGCAAAGCAAATAAAACAACAAGAGGAGAAGGAAAGGAAACTTCTTTGCAGCCTCCAGCAGGAACCAATCCGAGATTTGGAGGCGGAGAGCCCCAAAATCGCACTGAAAGAGCAGCTAGGGCAAAGCTCTGGTGAAGCGAAAGGAGCATCTCGAGGAGCTTAGATAGCGAATTTATTCATAAATTCACACACTCATGCATATTAGGACCTCGAATTCCTAACCTCTAGTCAAGAGTATACTTCTAACCAGCAAACTAAGGATCCGTTTGAGGTTGCTAGAGCTTTTTATAAAAATGATTATGAAGCTATTATGAGAAAAACATTTTTAAAGCTTTTATGATCAGTATTATAAATACGTTTGTTTTTTAATAAATTAAACATTATACTTTGAATGTTAGCAAATTTAGTCATAGAAAATAGATTCCCATAAATAAATAAATAAACAAAGAACAACAAGAAAATAATAGCTAAATGAAAAAAATGATTATGATCCAAAAGCAATATAAAAATTGTCTTCAACAAACCTTAAAATGAACAAGATAAACATATAATTTTAAGTAGTAATAAAACTGTTAAATTTGAGTAATATTGCAACCCATCTTTATCTATTGATTGGGACCCTAAACTTTCAAGCAACATATCAAAGCTATATAGGAATAGTGCAAGCAATGTGAAGCTAGTTAAGAGCATCAACCATATGCCCATATGATAAACATGAAACACATTTTCAGCACTGCTAATTTTGGAGTTTGTGGTTTTAACATCTCTTGATAAAGTAAGCCAAAGAAATCAACACCATCATAACACAAGCAAAACATGATTGCTTAGCTACCATTACATAATTATCTCTCAAATACTAGGCTAGATCCACCAGTGTTTGATCAGGGATTGATGAATTTTATATTTATATTGATGACTCTGCTTCAGCATACGAAGAAAGGTTTCTGCAGATAAGTAAGAATTCGTTTGGGATGATTTTTTACTATTTTGTACAACTATTTTTAAATACAAAAATATCTTAAAAGTAGGAAAAAAACAACCGCCTATAGCTGTCCCAAACGAAGCATAAATCAGGATTGTTAATCAATTTTAATTGTTGTAATGAGTCTTTATGATACATCAGATTATGTGTAATTTGAACCATTCAATTTGATGAAGCAGATACAAAATCTATGCCTTTGCTCTCTCTTATGTGACTGCTTGTGTATGGATAGGATGTCTTAATAGCCTAATCGATAGGATGTCTTGTGTAACTGATTATGTTGGATTTTTTTATAGGATGAGGGAGAGTGTAATGCACTTTAATTTATAATATTTTTATAAGAGAAATGGGAAAAAATATGTAATAATTGTATAAGAAAATTTTAATTTTATATGTCTCATATATATATATATATATATATATATATATATATATATATATATATATATATATATATATATATATATATATATATTCATGAAAAAATTATTCTGATCGGACGCGAATCTTGAGGCAAAATCAAGTTGGAAACATTTGAAATTAAAATTGGGATCATCCGAACTCCGATTTCAGCAAACTTACAGTCAAACTGAGTGTCTCGGAAATACAAGCCCAACGACACCAAATTCGACTCAATCCGAGCCCAAATGGGTCTAAATCAAGGACCTGAAGCACTGTTGGAAGGTTCGAACCATAATTTGGTTTACCAAACAGTTTTCAAACGTGACATGCTTATAGTCGAATCGAGCGGCTTGACGAGACGAATCCAACGAGCCTAATATCACCGAATTCTGATATCATTAAGACATTCAAATGCGCAATAAATGGTCCATGATCAAGGGATTCAACATCGGTCGTCCATCCAAACCACTCTCAATTTACCCTTGATCTTCCTCCTATTTACGGGCCATGTCACTCTAGGAAATATATAAATAAACCTCTCATTTCTCATGAAAAGTGACCCCCTATAAATACACAATGTGCACGCACATTTATACTAGTTATTTTAAGTAGTAATACAACCGTAAAATTTGAGTACTATTACAACACACCTTAATCTATTAATTGGGAGCCTAAACATCCAAACAACATATCAAAGTTTGCATAAGTGAATGTGTATGTGAGTTTGAATTTTATTCTCTCAAGAGTCCAAATAATAATAATAATAATAATAATAATAATAATAAGTACTATAGATTTGACTTGATGTCCTTACTGTACATTGCATCATAATTTCAGAACTGGGAATCAAGCCTATGTAGGAACAGTGCAAGCAACGTGAAGCTAGTTAAGAGAATCAACCATAGCCCATATGATAAACATGAAACACATTTTCAGCACTGATAATTTAGAGTTTTTGGTCTTAACAGCTCTTAATAAAATAAGCTAAAGAAATCAACATCATCATAACACAAGTAAAACATGATTGCTTAGCTACCATTACATAATTATCTCTGAAATACTAGGCAAGATCCACCAGTGTTTGATCAGGGATCGATGACTTTTATGTTTATATTGATGACTTTGCTTGAGGATACGAAGAAAGGTTTCTGCAGATAACTAAGGTTTCGTTTGGGATGACTTTTTATTTTTTTGTAAAGCTATTTCTTTATTATAAAAGTATCTTTAAAGTAGGAAGAAAACAGTGGCTTTGAAAAAAACTGTGGCCTAAAATTATCCCAAACGAACTCTAAATCAGGATTGTTAATCAATTTTAATTGTTGTAACGAGTCTTTAATAATATTATGTGTAATTTGAACCATTCAATTTGATGAAGTGGATACAAAATCTATGGCTTTGCTCTCAATTATGTGACTGATTATGTATGGATAGGATGTCTTAATAGCCTAATTGATAGGATGTTTGTGTAACTGATTATGTTGGATTTTTTTTATGGGATGAAGGAGAGTGTAATGCACTTTAATTTATAATTTTCTTATAAGAGAAATAGGAAGAAATATGTAATAATTGTATAAGGGAAATTTAATTTTATATGTCTCGTCTCATATATATAATTCATAATTGATCAAATGTCTCACTATTTGTTTTCTTAGAGAAAAACGTTTGAAATTTTATTTTAGACCAAATCACCCCTAACGAGGGACAACCTCTTGCAGGTGCTCATGTCATTCAAAATCAAATCGAACATTTGTTCAAATATGATTTAAGTTTTTTATTGGGGAACTAAGACCACGCAACGAACACAAATAAGAAAGAGGAAATAAATAGAAAATGTAGCAAAAAAGAAAGAACATCAAGATTTAATATGGAAAATTTTGAAACTAGAAAAAAACCTAAGGAGCCACACTATACCAAGAAATTCAATATAAAATTGATAAACATTTGTACAGATCTCTTTCTATCTCACTCTCTATTTGTCTCTTTTCTCTCTTGCACCGTTCTATACTCAAAACTAACAAAGAGACATGCATAAAACCATCCAAAGAACGCAACCTTTCATATTAAACATGAAAAAAGAGAAATAAAATTGCCAAGCTCGACTCACAATGTCATGTTTGAAGCACTGCGACACTGTACTCTCTATCTCCAGCTTGACTAGCAGTGTCATAGCACCAGGGTTTGGAGCGTCGCAGCGCTTTGCTCTCTATATCTCCAACCAAACTATACAGTGCCGTAATATTTGGGTACATAACATTGTACGATTGTACATAAAAAATTTCGTGTGCAAATGCTGCAACCCTCTAGCGAGCTCGACAAACTGAATTGAGGTCCGAGACAACAGTATAACCCGATTGATTGACAAAATCAGATTCCACGCAGAACAAACACCTTGGTTCAAATTAAGTTGAATCGAATCAAGAAAAACATAGGATGTCAGGGTGACATGAACTTTTAGGCATATTTCTCATAAAAACTATCTACATTAATATTTCGCCAATCACATGTATTATAAGGCATAGAGCCAGAATTCTCTTATAAAAAGATAGCATAACAAAAAATTAAATATTTCAATAAATCAAATAAAAATAAGTAAAAAAGAAATCAAATACACTTATATATATATATATATATATATATATTCAAATAATGTGAATTTAGGTATGAAATTTAACCATCTCAATAAATTCAACGGAATTGAATTCATAATAATATTCATTAAATATAATATAAATATATAATGAACTAAAATTAATTAATTAACTAAATTTAATGAATTATTTGAAATATTTAGAATTGATTATATTTATTGAGAGAGAAAATATCTAATTAAAGAATAATCAAGATAGAATAATTAAGTTTATTTTTTTATTAAAAATTAAATAATAGACACATAAAATCTTATTTAACAAATTAAAATAATATAACATAAATTTTAAAATCAATTAAACATAATAACACCAATAAGTGATCAACATCATTTTGATGAGCCAATCAAACACAAGATCACTTAACAATATAATATTTTAAAAATATTCATAGATTAAAAAGTGAAGAACATAGAAAATAAATTAAAAAACCAACTTAATTAAAATCTAAAAATTATAAAATAATTTTTGCAAGTTTTCAAATATATTTTGAATAATTATAGAAAGACTCTAACTAATTTGGTTATATATTTATCATCCTTGAGACATTTGATAAATACACTAAGGTTTTATTTAGGATAGCTTTTTTACTGCTTTATTTTTTAAGTTGCAATTATAATTTTTGTTTGATCACTGTATTTTTGCAGCTTTAAAAAAAATTGTTCTAGAAAGTTATTCTCTAAAATAACTTTAAAAAGTTATTTTATCTATACTAGTTTTACAAAGTAATATGAAAGTTATCCCAAACAAAACGTAAGTTATAATGCCACTATGTTCTTGATTTTTTTCACCTGATTCTCGATGCCTCGTACGCCTGAGCTCACCCTCGAGCGACCAATCTTCCATAATAGCTCAGTGCAACAGACTCTTTCATCCAAAAAATTATTATAAAACAATTAATCGACATTTAAATATTTAACAAATTATTAAATGATATCATAAAAAATTTATTATCATCATATTGATAGTGAGTTATGGTGAAGTCATATGGATAATGAGGTCAACAATGCTTTTATATCTCAATCGCTAATTTCCTTTTTAATGAAGTGAATCAAATTAGGGGTGTAAGTGAGCCGAGCCGGCTCGAGCTCAACTCGTTTATGGGCTCATGAGCCGTGCTTATTGAGCTCACGAGTAGAGTTCGAGCTTATTGAGGCTCGGCTTGTGACCTCACGAGCCGGCTCGAAAATAGTATTTCAAGCTAATATTTTAAATTGTTGATTACACTTAAAAGTAATAAATTAAGTTTTAGAAAAATTAAGTTTGACAGCACTATTCTTGGCTCGAGCTAATAAATGCTAATTAAAAAAAATTAAGTTTAGGAAAAATTAAGTTCAAATCTTCAAGCAAAAAAATTCAAAAAAATTCAAAAGTTTTCTCTCAAATATCAATGCTAATAAATGCTGCAACCTTCTTTTCTCTCAAAGCATCAGCTTCTTCTCTCCGCCTGTGCAAAAACTGGGCTGTAAAAATGGGCGGGAAAACAAAAAACCGGACGAGCGGCTCGATGAGCTCGTTGTAGTATCGCGAGTCGAGCTCGAGCTCAACTTTTGAGCTTCACTCGAGTTCGAGTTTGAGCTCAATATATAACTCGCAAGTCGAGTTCGAACACCCCGTGACTCGAGCTCGACTCAACTCATTTACACCCCTAAATCAAATCCATAATAATTTTGCAATCCAAATAATCATACTGAGCACGTGATCGAATGTGGGTCGCCTTCTTAGACCATATTGCAACGAGTTTAATGAGAAAAACAGATGAACCCAACACCAGATAAGGGTTGCAGACTTGCAGTGGCGCTTCGAGAGGGGACAAAGAGTAGGTGACCGAACCAATTGAATCATCTCCCTCCCAGAAATACTCTCTTTGGTTGGTTGGGTTCACGAGTTTGGAGAGGAACGGACATCTGCCGCCTGCGGACTCATTGCGATCAAATGATCAATACACGACACATTTCGGCTTCCCGACAATCCGGCAGACTTAGGTGTCCAGTTCTACTGGTCCACATACTTCCACTATTTGGAACTCATGGGTGTCTCTGATTGACCGAAAATGCGTTAAAAATCTAATCTTGGTGAGGAAATATTGAAGGGGGGAGGAAAGCAGGAGTAGATTGGTAATGGATGAAGAAGGGATCGTAGAGGAAGCGGCGGCAGTGCGACTAGTGCGCTCGGATTCAAGATGGGTTGATGGAAGTGAGGTCGAAAGGGAGGAGAGAAGTACTGGTTTTGTAGGGTTCGAGGAGGAGGCGATTATGCGAAGGAGGCTGCGGAAGAAGACCAAGAGAGTCGACTCATTGAATGTCGAGGCCATGATTATCGCCGGCTCGCACGGGCATCGCAAGGAGGTAAATCTCTTTTAGGTGAAGTGTCCTTTCTTGCGTTCTGGTCGGGAGTTTGTCCCGGTTGCTTTTTTTTCCCCATAGATTTTTGTACTTTTTCATTGCTTCTTGTTATTATTATTGTTGTTGTAATTAGTACTATTTTGGAAATGCGGGATCATCGCTTAATTTGCATTGTTGGGATTTTGCAAAATATTACTATGAGTTTTGCAGGGATGAAGCTGGTGCTGTACTGCTGTACCAAGGTGATACATTTCTGGAACTAAACCTTTGCGGAGTACGCACTAAGCGTTAGAAAGGTGGATTTCGTGGTATCTGCTTTAGTGAAACACTTATTTTGTGGCTGTGAAAATGGTTTATTACAACTTTGTCTGGTTGGAAATTCATTTTACTTAACAATTTGCGTCCGTGCTAAAGGAAAACAAAGGTTTGGCCTGCTTTGGATGACGATTGATTTGCAATGAAATGACGGGCTAAAGATAATAACACATTTTTAGGTTTACTGATGCTGAAAGAAAATAAACTTAAAGTAAAAATGTTTTCGAGGATTCGAACATCAGTCATCTTTGTAGGGGCGTAAAAATTCTTTTTATCCCTGCTAACGTGTTTGGGCTTCCAAATTAGACGTTGATGGTGAAGAGTTTTTCTAGTGAAAAAGAGAAACTCTAGCATTTTATCTTGAGGGTCCTCTATTCAAGGTTCGGGGTCCTCGCCAAATTCCATATTAGGTCTTTTAGGAAGTTTCTCTCATTCATGACAGAGAGAGAGGAGTTCCTAGAAATCAAGACCAATTAGTAGAAAATTACACTCATTTATGAAAAGGGAAGTTTCTAGGTGCTTCTTTGGTTGCTTTTATAAAGGAAACCAACTATTAGAAAATGACGATTTTACTTTCACGGCTCATCTGGCTGTTTGTAAATTAGAAACATGTTTGAAAGAAATGATGATTTCATTTTTCACTCATTATGAGTGTGAAAATGAAAACACTGCTTTTAAGAGAGTTTTGTGCTTTATATATATATATATATATATATAAAGAGAGAGGAAGAGAGTTTTGAAGCTTTACCACACTTGAAATCTATGGTCTAAACTTTTTTAAGTAGCTTTTGGCCTATGCATCTATCATAAGTTGCGTAAAAAATCGAAAACAAATTAAGTTTTGTATACAATAGATTTGGCTCTTTGATTGTTATTTTCTTCTCCCAGACAGCAAGCACTTTGTTGCAATTTGCCTCGGTATAACAACCTAGGACTCCTCCCTTGCTGGGCAGCCTAAAGGATCTTGCTATTTTCTCATTATGGGTTAATGGAATTTCAAACGTTTCTTCATACTTAATCTCCTATTCTTGCTTGTTTCTAATGACGACTAACTGTGATTTGTAGCAATTCAAAGCACCATCCGAGCAAAGTTTGATTACATAAACACAATTGAATCCTGTGACTTTAATATTTGGAAGACGCTCTCAACAAGCCAAAATTCTTCAGCCTTAGCTTCCTTACAACAACCATGTTGAATAAGTAGAAGGAATATGCATTGATAACAAAGTTGTGTGAAAATCATACCAATTTGGAGGACGGAAGATTCTGAAAGATCGTTTGGGACTACTAATTGAATTGGTGGCTCCTGTGGCGTATCAATTTGCACAGACTAAGTTGGCAGATTAATTTGCGAGAGCTCCTCAGGTGGCGGATTAACTTGCATAGACTCGGATGGCAGATTTAATTTGATGTATTGTAGCACAGGTTAATGAGACCACCACAAAAATGGAATGATGCAAGGGAAATATTTGTCTAACTTTAGTTCCCTTATTGATAATTTTCCGATCTCTTGATCCTGCATGGTACAACTATTACAAGAAAATAAAACACCACAATTATTATCAATCAGTTTTTCTATTGATATGTGATTAGTTGAGAGCATAGGATAAATGGGGACATCATTCAATGTATGATTAATATCTCTAATAGCTTTGATAGGTAATTGACTACCATAACCAATTTAAACTGAGGATGATCCATGATGTTGTCGATTACTATGAAGTAGATGTGAGGTACTAGTCATATGATTAGAAGCACCAAAATCCACAAACCAGATGAAGAGAATTGATGTATAACATCAAGCATGAATTTACTATGGCCCCACTATCAAAGCAAGATGAAGGGTCAAGATGAGATCAATGATCATGATAACCCCATATTCAAAAAGATCAAGAGCTAAGAGAGATTCATTAAATATAAAAAATGAAGAAGTTTTTATGTGAAAAGTATTTGTATGCATATTTAAAATTTAGAATTCAAATATTAAATTCTAACATTTAAATTTTAGATTTTAAATATTTCCTCTATGTGGAAGGCTTTTATTTATTTATTTCCCTTTATTTATATTATAATTTCCTTCTTTTAAGGCTATTAGGGTTGCTCATTGATTTAAGGAGTGGATTTGGAAGTGATTTTAATCCAGTTTCATATTTACTTATTTTCTTTTATATTTTCCCTCATTTTTTATTTTTTATCTTAGAACTTGATGTAATTCTTTAAATATTTACTTTAAGGAATAGAAAAAGTAGCTTTGATGTTGAGCAAAATGTGGAGATTGAAATCTCTTCGGTTTTGTGTGCTTGGTAGCTGAAATCCCCTTGGTGTAGTGTGCTTGGTGGTCGATCTCTTTTGGTTCTTCTTGGTGAAAGAACTAGATATCCCCTTTATCTCTTGCTGATGTCTTTTCCAATCTCTTCTATTCTTTCCCCAACATATGTAGCCTCTTTTTACAGGTTTTCCTTGTCTCTTATAACAAGAGAAAAAGTCCTAAGCCTCTTAAAAGTGGCCAACCAAAATTATGGTAACCTTGATCTAGTTTAACTCTTGCCCTTCCACCACTTTAAAAACTCCTTAAAATCCAACCAAAAACTCCATATCATATCTTCACACAGCCCCATACCCTTTCAAGCCTCTCTAGCATCCAAAGATACTACTAAACCCATCCCCCTAATCATATATTTTTATACTAGCCAACACCAATCCAAACTAGGCACCTTGATGTAGTCTTAGTGTAGCATCTACCAACTGATCTTAAACTTGTTGGATCCCCCCCAAAAACTCTAGATCATATCTACTAACCTTTTCCTACAACTTCTAAGAGGATTCATGCCCGAAGCCCTCTCAATGTTATGACCTTAAAGGTAAAATTCTGAGGGATAGTCTTTCATGTGGTTTGATCCAAGCTCTTGGATGACCCTTTTCCCTTGGCTTAAACTCGTATAAAATTCCTCCATTCACATATAGGTCTTATACACACCCTTGGCCACCAATTAAAGCAATTGGAAGCCTTGGTTCAACAACATAAAGACTCAGTCAACTTAGGTATTAGAGCTTCAACGTTTGCACTTGTGATTGGTGGATCTATCATCCACTAAGTGGCAAGCTCTAATCTTGGACTTGAGTAATATTCTTAATTTTGTTATTTGATAGAATCAAAAAGAAAATTAGAGATTATAACATGTTTGGTGGCAAGCTTATGATATTGTAAGTTACCTCTACCTAGTCTCCACTTAGAAGGCCTAGCTTTTCCTATGCGAGAACCTATTTTCCTAACCCTATATTAAGTAAAATTCTTTGTAAAGGAGTGTTTTACATACAAATTAGCAACCAACCTTGAGTTTTAACCCATATATGAGAATCAATCTTATATATTTTTTGAACTAATGTGTGATTTATTAGAGGAAGCTTATTTTATAAAAAGTTTTATACTATTTGCTTGCCAAATTTCAATGCTATGGACTTAAAATTTTTTTTTCATACATGCATAGTGCATTCTCTTACATAATAAAGCATAGCATACTTTAAAAAATATTTTTTGACTCCTTAAAAGGGGCAATTTTTTTTTTATTTTATATTGTGAATCTTCTCCTTGAACATTTTGCCACCTAAGTCAGCCTATATGGATTAAGTTGAAGTTATAACTAGACAGAAAGTATAAATGTTAGGTTCATGAAAGTGACATGAGAACCCAATAATTTATTTAGGAGATAAAAGACCCCAACTAACTGAGAGTTGGAGTACTATAGATGAGTTGAGGAACCAAATGGTATTTTGGTGACGCACAAAACTTTGCCACAAGAAATGCCACCAAATCACCTGCACCTACCGCACCTCTTTTGAGTAAGAGAATGACTAGCCTTACCGAAATCTTTTGAAAATTTATACCCTTAGGTGGCAACCTCTTCATTGGATTGAGGGTTAGATGGGACCATCATAATAAGCAGGCTGATAACTTTAAGGATTCTTCTAGAAGAATTAAAATTGAGTACTTTCTTATGATGGTGTACATAATCAGAATAAAATTTTGGATTGGGCATTGCAAATAGATGAGGTCTTTGAGTGGTATAGGATGAATAACTACTAAAGGGTTACATTTGCTAAGATGAAGCTCAATAGTCATGCCAAGATCTATTGGAACAACATCTTAGCAAAAGAGCAGACATTAGGAAGAACAAATTGCATTTGGGTAGAGATGAAAAAAATGCTTAGAGCTAAGTATTGCCTAAGACATCAGGACAACAAATTACAAACTCTATGGCAAGGCACCATTTAGGTCACTAAGTAGCTCAACACCTCGAGGACTTAATTTTCAAAATCAATTATGCTGATAATGATTGACAATTGGATTAAATCTATCATTAGTTCTATGATGGATGTTAGTAATGCATAAATATTTGACCCCCATAAATTAGAAGATACTTTGCAATATGCCCTCGTGGTGGATGTAATAACTCAAATATGTGAAATAAATTTATTTGAAAAACATGAAAATTTTGATATAGAGCGCTTTGGTACTGATCTGATGAGCGTTGCGGCGCTAGGTCATGAATAGTATATATATATATATATATATATATATATATATATATATATATATATATATATATATATATATATATATATATATATATATATATATATTCTTAGCCAAGAAGAAATTGAAAGAGGCGAAAAAGAGAGAGGAAAGAGAAATATCTTTGGATCACATTTGTCAGTCATTCTTGTTACAGATTTTATTCTATTCGTTATAAGTAACTACTCTTTTACTTCTGTTTTTAATGATTTTGATTTCTATTAATTTTATCTCTCCTAAGTTTATCAAAAATGCATTATCTCCTGATTTTATAAGCTTCACCGTGCAAGTTTGGATATGTTGAATGATTTGATATAATTTTATTGCATTTTAAATGAAGTGCTTAATGATATCAGATACATGATATGATAACTCCACGTGATACCCTACTGATCCACGTGATTTACTGATTAGGAGTCATGAGGAGATGAAGATTGATTGGGAGTTATAAGGAGTCGGGGTGATTGATTCACTTGATTCAAGGAAAGTTATAAGGAATATATTAATTGAGAGTTATAAGAGGTGACTGATTATGAGTCATAAGTAAAGGAGCAAGATACCCGAAGATACAGTCATTGAATATCTGAAAACTGATATCGACACTGCTACGAATATTGTACTGATATTGTGACTGACACCTCCTTTTTTAAATCCAGAAGCCAGACCACTCAAACTCCAACCCAGAGGCCTACTCCTAGGTCTAGCCCCACCGTTAATGTTACTAGGAATGTTAGGTTTCCTACTAAGGGGAGTCCTAAGGATGCTAGAGATATGTTACATTTTAAATGCCATAATGAAGGGCATATGCAAGGTCAATACAATTCATAAATCTTATTTTTGTGTGAGTTAGATTCATTTGAGGATGATGATATTGAGGAAGTTTTTTATGAGACACTCGCATCTAGAAAGGAGATTGAGTTGTAGAATACTAATCATATTGGAATTATGAGGTGTTAAGCAAATTGTGGGAGTGAGATGATGATTGGAAGAAGAAGAATATTTTCCCCATGTAGATGATGTGTAATAAGAAAAATTGTAGACTTATTATTAATAGTGGGAGTGCCATAAATTTGATATTCACCCATGTACTAGTAATGATTAGCCTCATGGTCGAGCCACACCCTGAAACCTTCCATGTAAGCTGGGTGAACCATCCCACCCTCACAATCACTAGTAGGTATCTTACCCCCTTAATATGGGTAGCTATGATGATAAATCTGGTGAGATGTTTTAACCATAAACATAACACATTTCCAGTTAGGCCGAGCTTGGTTGTATGATATGAGTGTTATCCACAATGGCAAAGAGAATGTATGTGTTTAAACATAACAATAAAACTATCAAATTTTTACCTTTCAAACCCAAGAAGACCTCTCTAATTGCACTATGTATCTTACTCCTATTATGCAACCAAAACTTAATCAAAGAAAGATTGCACAGCTTCAATTGATGGTGATTAGGTCCCCTAACATTTGGGAGGATGATTGTGTTCTTGATTTAGGCAAATCCATTAATATTGTTAGCATCCTAACTCCTGCATTTCTAATTCTGCTTTTATATTCATAAAAGATTTTCGCTCTTTATACTGTGGTGAGATAGCAAATAACTAAAAGTAATTCCTTAAAAAAATAGGAGATGATTATGTGTTGATTTTCATTTGTCTTGAGAGATATTCATCTTCAAAATATATGAAATTACAAGTTAGAGCATTTTTTCCAAAATATAATCCAAGTTTACATTGTCGTTGCTAGGTCTTCATCCTGGATGAAAAAGGTGGAGGGTTATGTTAGGTAGTTGATAGCCAATGTAAAACTTGTCGAACATTAATGTCATGAATCATTTAATACATTATGTAAATGTTAGGGTGTTCCCTTAAAGCGACACGCTGTATAACTCGAAAACAGCGAGAAGTGTGCAAGGGCCGCTGCATCAATGCCCAAGTGCAGTGTTAAATAAGGGTTCTTATATCATGGATGATTGTGGGAAAATAATGTAGTACATGAAACTATAATTAGGATATGAACTTATAATATAGGTTTTCTTACATGTAAATTAATTGAATTAATAGATATTATAATTCATAGTAAGATAAATATTTTATTCTTTTGGGAAACTAAATGGATTGAAGAGAAGGTTAAGGAGATTGATAGTTTAAGATTTAAACTATAGTATTGAGGTAGGAATCATATTAGAAATGGTGTAGGTATGATTATAGATAAGAGTTTAAATAATAATGTTGTAAAAATTAATAAAATTAGAGATAGAATTATAGCTTTCAAGATTGTTGTTGATGCTAAGATTATTAATTATAAGTACTTATATTTCTCAAATAGTTGTTGATATGCATTCAAAATTATAATTTTGAAATTACTTGGAAGAATTAATATAAAGGATCCCTCTTGAAGAAAAAAATTTTATTAAAGAGATTTAAATAAACATGTTGGTGGAGTGGTAGAAGATATTAAAAGCAATCATGGTGGCTATGAGTTTGAAGCGACTAGATCATATTAGATTTTGCTCTAACCTATAATTTTATAATTGCTAATAACTTATTTAAAAAAAAAAAGAGGAGCATCTCATCACTTATAAGAACGGATACAATAAAACTCAGATTGATTATTTTCTTATAAGAAAAATAGATTGTTGAGATTGAAAAGTCATTCCGAGTAAAAGTTTATGTACCCAACATCGTTTATTACTTTTGAACTTTAAGAAAAATAGATGAAATATGATAATAAAGTAAAATATTATTCTAGGATTAGATGAGCATTTAAAGAATGCTTATAAAAATATTTTTGTGAGTAAGATTTAAGATCTCAAGATTTTAATTGTGCATAAGGAAACTAATATTATATGGAAAAAAATAACTAGTGTTATTAAGAATGTTGCAAAATATGTAATTAGCGTATCAAAAAGAAAAGTTCCTAATTGTAAAAATAGTTGGTGGTAAAATTAAAATGTGCAAGAAAAAATAAAAATAAAAAGCTTTGTTATAAAAATTGATTTAGATATAAATGCTCAAAAAGTTGGGAAAGAAATAGAGTGGCTCGTGAGGAGTCTAAGAAAGCAATATGCAATACAAATAATTTAGCTTTTAATTATTTATATAATAGATTAAATACTAAGGAGGACGAAAGATGTCTGATATGTCAGCCAAGCAAGAGATATGAGAAGTAAGGTTAAGAGAAGTGCATTAAGAATAGAGATCAAAAAATGATTTTATTAGAAGAGGATATTCAACATAGGTTGATGAGATATTTTGATAAACTTTTTAATGAAGATTGTGAGAATATGAATGACTTTAGTGATCTTAACTCCCTAAATAAAAAAATATTTTTTTATTTTTATTTTTATCATCATATTAGTAAAATCGAAGTTAGAGAGACTTTAAAAAAATGAAGTGTAGAAAAGCAGTTGGATCTGATGAAATTCCAATAGAGATGTGGAAATACTTAGGTGATGAAGGAATTTTTTGGCTTACTAAGTTTTTAAATATTATTTTGAAGACTAAAAGGATGCCAGATGAGTGGAGATTGGGTGTGTTGGTTCCTAATTTTAAGAATAAAGGTGATGCATATGAGTATGCGAATTATAAAGTAATTAAGTTAATATGTCATGAAATAAAACTATGAGAGACTAATTGAGCATAGATTACGACTTGATACTAATGTTTCTCAAAGTCAATTTGGATTCATGCCGAGTAGGTCTTTTATGGAAACTATACATTTATTGAACGATTTGATGAAAAAGTATAGAGAGAGGAAGGAGGATATATGCATGATATTTATTGATTTAGAGAAATTATATGATAAAGTTTCAAGAGAAGTGCTCTATAGAGTTATAGAAAAGAAAGGAGTTAATAATGCTTATATTCAAATCATTAAGGATATGTATGCAGGAGTTATTGCTTGTGTTGAAACACAATGTGATTTGACCAAGTATTTTCCTATTTCAGTTGGATTATATTAATGATCAGCTTTAAGCCCATATCTTTTTGCTTTAGTCGTGGTTGGGTTTACTAGGCATTTGCAAGAGGATGTATGTTCGTGCATGCTTTTTGCTGATGATATTCTTCTTGCTAATTAGACTAGAGAGGGAGTTGAAGGAAAACTCGAATTATGGAGGTCAACTTTAGAGCCTAAAGGTTTTTGTTTGAGTAGATCTAAAGCTGATTATATTGAGTGTAGTTTTAATGACAATAAATTTAGTGGGGGAATTGTAACTTTGGACAATCAAGTTTGATATTTATCATGTTAATAAGTCTAATTTTTAATATTGAGTAGGGGTGTCAATAATGACTCAACTCAACAACCCAACTTGAACTTGAATAAAAAAATTCGTGTTCGAGATGACCAAATTAATTTTTAGGTCATGATTAGGTTGAAAATTTGATCCGATCAATTTTTAGGCCGAGTTTAGGTTGACCTAAAAATCTAAATTAACCGTTTATTATTTACGTTTGGGTTAAACAGGTCTTATTTTGGTTAAATAGGTCATGTTGATTAAAAAAAATTGCAGGATCTATATGATAAACAATTCTACGGCTGAGTTCGGGTCGGGCTGGGTTGTGGTGAAACATTTTGACAAGTATGATAAATTGGTCGGATTTAGGTCAAGCTTATTTGGGTTAGACCCAAACTTGACCTTTCAACTTGAATTAACACCCCTAATATTAAGGCTATTATTCATTTGTCGGAGTTACCTAACTCCAAGTAGATTTAAGCTAATTCTTTGTTGGATATATTTTTTACCAATTATGGATTCCCTGACTATCAAATCTCGTTGAAATGGACTCTATCATTACAAAAGAGGAGTCTATAAACCAACAAAAAAAAAAAAAAAAAAAAAAAAAAAAAAAAGGAGTCTATAAACCAAGTTGAGGATCACAAGTTTTTTATCAGATGGAAAAACAAGCCATCTGCTGAAAACGCACAAGTCATAAATGAAGTTTGCATCAAGACTAGCAAAATAATATTTGGATTTCAACTCTGCAAAGCATGGTTTTAATAGGCTGAAGGGAATTGATATAGATTAAGCAAAAAAATTAATACAGCCTCGCTACTAGAGCATGATTAATGGTCAAGATGAGATAAAGGGGACATAATGGCCCCATTAAAAGATAAAGTTCAAGGGCTGAGAGAGATTCATTCAATATGAAAAAAAAAAGAAGTTTATATATAAAAAGTCTATATTTAGAAAGTTTTTGCATGCATATTTAAAATTTAGAATTCAAATATTAAATTCTGATATTTGAATTTTAAATTTTAAATCTTTTCTTCAATGCCAGAGACTTTTATTTATTTATTTCTCTTTATTTAGATTACAATTTTCTTCTTTTAAGGCTATTAGAGCCACTTCTTGATTTAAGGAGTGGATTTGAGTGATTTTAATCCACTTCTATATTTACTTCATTCATTTCAAATTTTTATCTCCTTTTTTAGTTTTTTTTTCTTAGAACTTGATGTGATACTTTAAACATTTGATTTAAAGGATATTGAAATCTCTTGGGTTTTGTGTGCTTAGTGGCTGACCTCTTTGGGTTTTTAGTGGAAGAACTGTGTATCCCTCTTATTTCTTGTTGATCTCTTTCCGAACCTCCCTTATGCATTATCCAACATCCCTAGCCTTTTTATATAGGTTTTCCCCACCTCCTACAGAAAGAAAAGGATCTGTAAGCCTCTTACAAGTGGTCTACCAAAACTGAGGCTATCTTTACCTAATTTTGCTCTCCTCCTTTGACCACACCCCAAACTCCATGGAACCCAACCAAGAACTCCAGATCATATAAAAACATCCCCTACAAATTCCAATCCTCCAAAGACACCACTAAACCCATCCCCTAATGATATATTTTCAAAGTAGCCAAAATCAGCTCGAACTAGATATCTTGACCTAATCTTGGTGTAGCCTCCACCAAACAACTTTAAATATATTGGAGACCCTCCAAAAAATCCACATCACATCTCCTAATCTTTCCCAATAACTTTCAATAGTATCCATGTTGTGAAGCCCCTCTCCATGCCATGATCCTAACGGTAAAATTCAAAGGGGTAGTCTTAGGGCTGGTTTGACCTAAGACTTTGGTGACCCTTTTTCTTTGGTTTAAACCCGACATAAAATTCCCCCATTCACCTGGAGGTCTTCCACACACCCTTAGCCACTCACTCCAACAATTGGAAGTCATGGTTCAACACCATCAAGGCTAGGTCAAGATTGGCATACCCATACCTTGAAGCCTAAAGTAGACAAGCTTTAATTATCATATGTTGAATCATCTTAGGAGTAACCTCAGGTTTGTTTATGGCTGCTAAACCAACAACCTGATCATTAATTGTTACTTGTATTGAATTGGTTTTTAATTCCGCAGACGGTTTCAATATTCCTTAATCACATGCACTGACTTCTTACAATAGTTGCAAGATTTCTTTATACAGTTAATAGCAATATGCCTCTTGCACATATAGCATTGTATTTGTTGCCATGTCTTTTCCTTTATATTTCCTATAGGTTGCGAATGTAAAAACATTTACTTGTGTTTGATGTTGGAATATAGTTTGTGTCGTAAGCTGTTGCTCCTCACAAAGTAGTTCTCTAAAGCACACATCCATTGACAATGAAGGATTTCAATTCATTAAGTTGGAATAAATCGCCTCAATTTCAGGCCGAAGTTTCATCAAGAATTTATCTCTTTTGCTTTGTTCGTTAATCTTTTGGATAATTGCAAGAGATTGAAAAGACACTTTTGCATATATTATATCCATTAATTCAATCCATAAATATTGAAGTCCAGAAAAGTAATCCTGTATTGAGAGATCTCCTTTGTTGTATTTGTCAATCTCATATTTTAATTGGAAACATCTGATTGTATTATGTAGATTATAAACTTTTTTGTGAATATTCTCACATATTTTTGGCTATAGTGACCTCAGATTGTGAACAATCACTTGATGAATGGATTTTAAGATACTTGTTATAACTCATGCTTCCTTATTTTGTCATTGAACCAATTTTGGTTGTTCATAAAGAGTAGGATCACTCCCATCAATGTGTTCCCATAATTCTTTTTCCATAACAGATAGTCTAAATTGAATTCCCAAGTAGATTAGTTTTTTATGTTTTGAGTCGTACACCAAGAATATTCAAATTGCCGGTTGATATATTAGACTTAGTCGGTGGAATGTTTGAATTTGTGAGAAAAGCGATCAATAGACAATAAAACTGAGATTGGTTCGGTCGAGTGATCTGTTGTTGAAGTAATAAAGATCAGTTTAGTTCTTAGATGCGCAATAATTAAAGCCAAAGTGGATATCTTAGGTTGTTGGTTTGAATCCTAGAATCTGCATGTGAGCGATGTGTTATGTGGATTCGCATTGCACGAGCAAGGAGAAATAAAGATTGGTTTGGGTTGGAGAAGCTAGGGTTTTCATTGATCGGGGTGAGACTGAATGGTTGAGGGCTAGCGTATTGCACTGTAGAGAGATGAATCGATTCACTATTCGAGGGTTAGGATGAAGTTACTTGTGAGTTTTGCGAGGTTTCCAAGCTTTATTCGGATGTTTGAGGGTGAACAAACTACAGTTCCATAAGGGATCTTCACATAAGTTGATGAATGAAGACTATGATGAGATCCTTAGGAATTTTCATTTGATCCACCAAGATCTTTACAAGTTCGTTGAGCAAATGATGAGAGACCGAGCAAGATACTTAGTGCTCGATACTTAGGGCTCTGATACCATGACAAAAAAAATTCAAAAAACAGAGTTTGATGATTGAATCGTTTACATTTTATTCTAGCATCTAACTCATATTTATACAACCTTAGAGGAATTATATTATAGAAAATATACAAAATCAAGAACTAAAATTGACTTATACAATTAATTACAATAACACAACTCACACAGATTAGTGAGGTGGCATCCATTAGCATATCGATTGATGAGGTGGCATGCAAGGAGTGGATTTAGCCATACTATATGGAGGGTAATTGACATGGGCATTAATTGCATAAGTTAACAAAAATAATTTCTATGATGAAATGCGGCCACCTGAATGCTCTCAGTGGTTGGGGGCTTCACTCTTCTTTTGAAGGGTGTAGATTTGAAGCCCTTTAATTGCAGACTTCCCACTCTACATTCTAAAAAGAAAATATAATGGAATCTGAAAGCAATTAGTGTGTTGAGAGACCTGCATGAAGGTTCGCTTGCCTGAAAATAGATGGGCCATCACTGAAATAATTTTTTTCCTTATATGATTGCCTGGTGTGCGGTCAGTTCATCCTACAAATTATTCTTTCTATGGCAAGCCAAGCTTTCTCTAGAGACATTCATCCTTTCACCCAATCGTTTATGTACATTGTCAGTCGATTTTTCTGGTTTGAGGGAATGTAGGAACTTTCTGTAGGCATTAAGGCCCATAATAGAATGGCTGCTTTCCTACATCTTTGTGACATTAGCAAGGGATTTTTGCCAAGTTACAAATTAATCGACATATGCATGCCATGCCTAGTTTTCTTTTTGTTAATTGCAGCTTCTTGATTTTTACAGCATTTTCCTCTGTTTCCAACATAACATGCTATCTTTTGTCAGACAAATGTATGTGCGACTACTTTCTGCACTTGATTATCATATAGTGTAGCATAGGACTAAAACCTTTACTTCTCTTTAATTTGGATCAGAATCTTTCAACATGGAGCACGATAGCTATGGCATTTCAAACTCTTGGTGTTGTATATGGTGACATGGGTACAAGTCCTTTATATGTTTTCAGTGATGTTTTTAGCAAGGTTTCCATAAAATCAGAAGTGGATGTGTTAGGAGCATTGTCTTTAGTTCTCTACACAATTGCGCTTATTCCTTTTGCAAAGTATGTCTTTGTAGTGCTGAAGGCTAATGATAATGGAGAAGGTATGAAGTAATGATTTATTATTTATACTAGTTTTTGAAATAAATAAATTTAAGTCATTGTAATATGTGTATTAACTATCAACATGTCTCTTTTTTTCATGAGAGCATTATATGACTTATCTTTATTAATCAACTTAAAAAATTTGCTCTGCTGGAACTCCAATTTTATTGGCAGGCGGCACATTTGCTTTGTATTCATTGATTTGTAGGTATGCAAAAGTTAGCCAACTTCCAAATCAGCAGCGAGCTGATGAAGATATTTCTAGTTTTCAGCTAAAACTGCCAACTGTCGAGTTAGAAAGAGCTCTAAGAATAAAAGATTGTTTGGAAAGAAATTCTTCTTTCAAAATGCTTCTTTTACTTCTGGTTCTCATGGGTACTTCTATGATTATTGGTGATGGCATTCTTACTCCATCTATGTCAGGTAGTCTGCCCCTTCCAAAAGTACATTATTATCATTTTATATTCAAAATTTCTGTCCTGAGGTTGTAAATTTATGTAATGTTCTTGGCGTTTTTCCCCTTCCAGTATTATCTGCAGTTAGTGGCCTACAGGGAGCTATTCGAGGGTTTAATACAGGTTTGTGGCTTTTTGAAGCAGTATTTTATGTTGTTTTTCCTATTGTTTTGGAGGCATGGACGATAGTTTGATTTTTCAATTTTTGTATCAGCAATCACCGCCTTTTTTTTTTGGTAATTTTTTATGCTTTTCCTTTTGCAGATGCTGTAGTACTTCTTGCCATTGTGATCCTTGTGGTGTTGTTTAGTATACAAAGTTTTGGAACTGGCAAAGTGGGTTTCCTCTTCGCTCCTGCTTTAGCACTTTGGTTCTTTGGTATTGGCTCAATTGGGTTCTACAACATAATTAAGCATGATATTACTGTTCTTAGAGCTTTAAATCCAGCTTATATCTATTTGTTCTTCAAGAGAAATAACTTAAAGGCATGGTCAGCACTTGGGGGAGTTGTCTTGTGCATTACAGGTTCCTTAAATATCAAATTATTCAGTTATTTTGGGATTATAGTGCTATTTTTACTCTGTTGCTTGTTAAGACTAGATGGACTTAGTTGACGGCTCATTTGTTTGATTGAAGTTAGAAAATGTGCTTTAAAAAATGGCAAATTTATTAGATTCAGTCATTTGGTTGGATGTATGGGTTTAAACTCCACAAGCACATCAAAATTCCACAAAAATGATGATTGCTTTTGCTATGCTCAAAATAAGTGTAAATAAAATCATAATTTTCTAAAACATATTTTCTATATACAAGCAACTAAATGAGCCTTAAGACCAAATTATTTGGGTCTCCTTTTGTTATTTTACCTTGATTTTTATAAATGATTAATAGTTATCATAAAGAGCTTTAGTCTATTTTTTAAATTTGTTTCTAAAATAAAATGTTTTTTCTTTGTGCGCATGTCCTTTTTGTTCACATCTTTATTGGTCGTTCCCCTAATTGATTTTTAAAATTATAGAAAAATCAAGAGAAGCGGAAGGAATACATAGGAAATCAATAAAGGGCTCACTTAGCTAGGAGCATCTTGACATCCAATCCTTGGCGAGGCATGACCACAAGCTGATCTGATGCCCAATGAAGTTCGCATAATAATGGAAGTTCAAATCCATAGCTCTAGCAACCCCCTAGCTTATATCGCTAGTAACTTAGTCAGGCTTGGAGCAAGATGTGTAACTAGAGTGCCGAAGAGCCTAATAAGAAAGGACTAGGCGAGGACACGTGGAACTAGAGTGCTGAAAACATGCATCACACATGAGTAAGGGAATGCTGACTACAACAACAGCAAAGATATCCTCAATTGTAGGTTACACAAAACTCAAGATGGAACTATAGATTAAATGATGTAATGATTCATCTAATAATCATGGATAGAATTTGCTAGCCAAAATCAATGTTAAATGTGACTAGGGTTCTTTTGAATTCCCTAGGTGATTGTTCTCAACAAAAGTAGCAACCCTATATATATATATATATAAATTTTTCTGTGTGAGATGGAAATTTGTGCAAAAAATTATACTCTTTTTTTTTTAAACTCTTTTTTGTCTATCAAAGATGTAAAAGATAACTAATTTAAATTTCTATGTTAGATGAAAATTCATGCAAAAATTCGTTGAATCTTTTCTGTTCATCGAAATGTAAAAGATAACTGATTTAAATTTGTAGCTTCTAAGTGCTCATTTGAGACAATGTTTGAGTTGTTAGAACAGACACTCAAGTATATCAATGTCGAGGAGTTGAGTAGGGGCTCCAAGTTTTTTGCTTCTATAGCAAACTCAGCTCCTACGGTAACTTTGTTGGCTTCTTGTGGATGCTTGGGTTCTTTACTTTGAAAGACTTCTCACTCTACTCCATAACCATGCCTGTGATTATATTATCTTGACTCATCGGAGTTAATGTCACCTTTCAATTGCCTATTGGCAACTTCTATAATGGTCATTTAAGATTGTGAGTATGTCAAATAGCTTGGCAAATTTGAGTCCCGCCTTAATAGAGGAACTCTAGCAAATGTTGTTATAATTATGTCCAGGATACATTCGAGTATCTCCCACCATCATTTGATCGTACACCTGAGTAGTAAGCATACCAAACAAAGAAAGTGGAGCTTCATGGACGAGATGAGTGAGTTCATCAAAGTGGAAATTAGTAAGCTTCCGAATGCAGATTTTATTTGAGATGTGTAGCACCCATAGCGGTTCCCTATTGTTAGTGATCACTAAGCATAGCAAAAAATGAATGATGTGCATCAATTTCATGAATCTCAATCAAGCATGCTGATAAGTTCCATGGTCCTTTTGGGGGCTTTTAGCTAGCAGGATTTGCAAGAACCGAAGGGGAGGGTCAAGGTGGAAGCAAAAACTGTGACCCATTGCTTACGAAGAAACAAGAACCTTGGTATGTGTTGACGTCGTAGCCAACTATGGAAGGTTGGTTGACAAATCGGGGAAGAACACACTAGAGAAATTTTGATGAGTTATTATTCTCTTAAAAAACTAAGAGAATTCATCAGCTAAAAATTGACATCTTATTCCTTTCACATGCCTTTAAATAGGTTTCTAATATATTACACGACACGCACACGAACCCTTAAAATACCTTTGTAATTTCGGGTATTTTAAAGGAAAATGACTAGGTAAAAGTACCCTTACTAGAAAACATATAATTATTAAACTGAAATTTAAAAAAAAAATCGATTTTGCATACAAAAACAAAAAATCTGAATTAATCTAAGGCTTGAATGATGATTGTCCAGTCTTGATTAATACTTTATATGACATTCCTCAAGCTTGCTTGGTCCCATGTAGTACGAATTAGCTTATAAAGTGTGTTTGAAATTCGTTGCATAAACTTGTGCGCTAGCCCAATGGGAAGTTGAATTAGATCCAAACATGCCTTGGCTACGTATTTGGCTTCGTACTAGTCTTGACCCATCACATTCTCCAAAGATAATCACCCCCTCTCTATCAACGAGACTTTAGCTACAAAGAAATGAGCCTCCCCAGTCCCCGCTTAATTTGGCAAAGCTCCTTCCAACTTAGAGCTTAGCTTGCCAAAAGCTCATTCCAACTTGGAGAATGGTTGATAACTAAAGTGCCAAAACGTTGAAAAAGATGGGAGGAATGAGTGGCCATGTGGAATACCCTCATGTTGATTCAGGACCTTTTAAGACTACCAAAGACAACCAGCTCACATGCTTAGGCGAATGTTGCCTAGAATGGTAGAGATATTCCAATGGTAGGCCACACAAAGTACAAGACGCAACAAGAGATTAAATGATGTAATGATTCATTCGAAACTCTCAGAATCTGCCTGCTAAAATCTAAAATCTCTTCTGCAAAAGAATTTTTACCACTTAAATATCATGACATGTGTAATGTTAAATGTGATGAGGATTAAATTATGAAGTATATCTCATAAATACCTTGTATTCTAAGGCAGAGAAGATATTCTTTGGATCTCTCATCCAGTTCTTCTGGCCTTAGCTAGGAGTGAAGATGAGAAATTAGACAAATTCCATACCTTGGAGGAATAACAACACAAGGGATCTGTTATTCATTAGATTTTCTAGTTCTCTCTTCCCTTTTCCCTCTCTCACATTGTGGCTCATCTCAACTTAAATTAATTGACCTGCCACTCGTACTCTCCTGACCTTATAACATCACAAATCTTGTGTTGACACAAGTGGGGTAGTGGGTAGGGAGCTCAGGCTCCGTTTGAGTGAAGGGAGTGTCACTTATGAATTGATGATTTTTTTTGTCGGGACCTTTGTGCTAGCACTCCTTATATAAAGTTATGAATATTCAGGGAATTGTTGTTGAAATTTTCTTTCCCAGTTAAAATTATGGACTTGCTTTTATTATCGTTGTTCTTGTTGAAGCTTGAGGATCTTTCTATAAATATTGTCTAATTAT
Source organism: Dendrobium chrysotoxum (assembly GCA_019925795.1). Taxonomy (NCBI): domain Eukaryota; kingdom Viridiplantae; phylum Streptophyta; class Magnoliopsida; order Asparagales; family Orchidaceae; genus Dendrobium; species Dendrobium chrysotoxum. The sequence goes on along the minus strand of CM034305.1, from coordinate 92,944,723 downwards.
TTTTCCACTCATAAATGTAGGAGCTGAAGCAATGTTTGCAGATCTTGGCCATTTCTCTTTAAAATCTATACAGGTCAACATCTTTTGTTGATCCATTCCTGTTTCTCTTTTTTTTCCTTTGTTACCCGTACTTTATCTGGTAATCTTCATTAGTCCAACTCCAAGATATATGGCTTCCAATAACATCATAGATGGTTTTATTTGCAGATTGCCTTCACATTTGTAGTGCTTCCCTGCCTTTTCTTAGCATATTTTGGCCAAGCTGCATATCTAATGAAACATCCAGATTCAGTTGAAAGGGTTTTCTATGATTCTGTTCCAGGTGAATCATCTGCTATAGCTGGTCATGCAAATTGTCAGACTCTTCTCTCAGAGATTTTTTTTTTCCTCAAATAAATTCCAATAATCTCGCGTCAATTTTGACCATCTTGTAAATTTCGTAGGATCATTTTGCTAAGCTGTGCCTGAACTAACTCTTAATATGCTTGACTTGTGGAATTGGTGAGCAGAGGCCCTGTTTTGGCCAATATTTGTCATAGCTACTTTTGCTGCTATGATTGCAAGTCAAGCCATGATATCAGCGACATTTTCCTGCATTAAGCAATCCATGGCTCTTGGTTGCTTCCCTCGGATGAAGATTATACACACCTCTAAGAGATTTATAGGCCAGATATATATTCCCATTATCAACTGGTTCCTGATGGTCATGTGCATAATTATTGTTGCCATTTTCAGGAGCACAACCGACATTGCTAATGCGTATGGTAAGTACTTCTGAATCTTTTTACAGATATTTGAATGTACGTTTATCGCTTAAGCTGATTGTTAGCCTTTTTTCATTCCAATATTTTCTGAATGGCTGTTTTCTGACGTTTTAATTTCCATATCTATGGGTGGATAAAATTATTGAAACATTTGGTAGAAAAGGGTTAGATCAATGGTAATTTGAATAGAAGTAGTGCAAAATAATTTATCACCTCTCGAAGGACTTTGCTGTGATGAGTTTTTCAATTTGAGAAATTTTAAGTTCTCAAACTTTATTTTTTTTTGGCGATACTTGACAAACTTTAGACAAATAGTAGTTTTGGAGTT
>CM034305.1:92594199-92943131 GCA_019925795.1 Dendrobium chrysotoxum | reverse complement strand
TATTGATTCTTTAAATTTAAGTTCCGTATAACTTAAAAAAAGGCATTATTTTGCCCCATGTTAGTGTGCCGCAAATCTTCACACCTTGGATAACGTCTCCATTCATTGATATAAACACATCACCTAATAGATCTAAGATCTCAATGCCACAAGAACAATAAGTTTAATAGAGAAAAATTTCCAATGGCTATATTAAACTATTAAAATAATTAGTGCTTAAGTTTAGGACCAACGTAAATGATGATGATGCATTGCACTTTTTATGTAAATATAGAAAATATTATAGTTAAAGGATATAATAATAATAATAATAATAATTTGAACTTTGAAATACTAAAATTTATATTTATCTATATTTTATTTCGATCATAAATTTTAAGACTTCTGAAAAGTTTTATTCACAAATATACAGATCAGAACTGATTTTTGATAACTAACGGTCACAAGAACTACTTTAGCCAAGCTTTGGACCGAGCAATGACCAAGGTGTATCTTATGTCTTTCATTTAACTATTTTATTTAAATCTTCTACAGTAAATCATATCATAATGTTAGAAAATCAATAAATGTCCTGACATGATAATCTAATATATATTTGAACCAAAAAATTCATAATCTAATTCCAATAGTTATATGAGAAGCTCAGGTGAATAAGTGGCTTTACTCTTAGAGATAGAATGCGAAAAGAGCATATACGTGAAATGGTTAGATTAGCTTCAGTGGCAGATGTCACAACTCGATCCATATGACCGATATCACACAGGTCATACTGTATCTGATTGTGATATGACTGATCCTAAGATCTGGTTGGAGAAGTTCTGAATAAAACTTCTAATTGATACACTACACAGAGCCACTATTGAATTGCAATATAAAGTGAAAGACTACTAACTCTTACATGATTTTTCTATATATCATCCAAAATATATATAATTTGAAATCTATTTACAACAGTGCTTGAAAACAAAGAGCACAATAAAGATAAAAGTCAAACCTGCAAAAATCAAAACTAACCAAAACATACCTACATTATAGATCGGAGCGTGCTATCCAAACTACTCAGCTCTCTCTTTACCCTTTCCCGGGCATGAAAATAAAAGCAAAAGCAGGAATGAGCTAACACAACTCAGTGGGTTTCGTAGCCTAAAAAGAAATCAATAATAAAAACCAAAAGACTTGAGAACATGTGCTAAATCATATACAGAAATTAAATACAATTAAATAAATACTAAAATAAACTGAATTATAAGCAATACTTCATAACAATCTCACCTCGGTAGCCCATTAGCTCTGGCATAATAATACTTAGGTAACAGAATTCACTAGTATAATAGAATCCTACCTCGGTCGCCCACTAACTTCGGCATAACAGAATCCCATCTCGGCTGCCCAGTGGCGACGGCATAACAGGCTCCCACCTCAGTCTTCTCACTGGCGCCGGCGTAACAGAGATCCCACCTCGACCGCCCACTTGAGTCGGCGTAACAGAATCCCACCCGGCCGCCTACTGGTACGGTGTAATAGAATCCCACTCAATCACCCACTGGCGCCGGCATAACAGAATCCCACCTCGGTCGCCCACTGGCGCCGGCATAACAAAATCTCACCTCGGTTGCCCACTGGCGCCGGCTTAACAGAATTCCACCTCGGTAGCTCACTAGCATCGGCATCACATCACAACACTTCACAACATATTTTTCAATGCGTTTCATTAATTAAAATATAATTGGACTAAATTCAAATATTGCCAAAATATCCCATGGTAGACAACAGAAATACTAGTGAGTAAAAATTTATAATTTTCAAACATAATCAAATTACCACAATTATGTAAAACATCATTCTGGAGTTTTAATTGAACTGAAGCACAAATAAGATGTCAAAAAAATTTTTGAGCAGGCAAAAATCACTACTTTTTTAAAAATCACCTAGCAAAAAATTTCATAATATACTCAAAATATTTGTAATCATAATCTCTATAACATATTAAAAGTTACGCGGTGAAAATTTTACCAAAAAAAGTTATCGTCGTTTTTCGGTTATGAAAATACAAATTTGATCGAAAAAATACCAAAAATACAAAATTATTAAATTTGAAATAGACAAAATGTAACCTACCGTGAGACGAGCAAACTTCTCAACTGGGCCAACAGACGAAAATCGCTCTACGACAGCCAAAACCTAGCTTCTCTCTTTCTCTCTCCTCTCTTTCTTCTTAATTCTCCAAAATGTTCTCTGTTAGCTGAAAAGAGATTTAGGAAAATGGCTTAAGAAAATGTAACTATGTGATTTTAGATATTTTTATAAAATAATAAATAATAATAATATTTTAATAAATTTTCAGTATAAAATTCATAAAAATTCTTTTGGGATTTAAAAAATTATAGAAAATATTCAAAAAATAAATTATTTTATTTAAAAAAATCTGGTGAAATATGTTTATAAAACAGACATTTGACGATTCCAAAACCCCAACTTGTACCATTTGGTGTCAATTTCTTAAGGAATTTCACTGGTGCCAAAAATTATGAAAAAATTAGAGAAATTAAAACACAATAATAAGATATTATGGAGAAGACGATTTATGATTTAGACTTATAGCGACTCCTGAATAAATTCTTAACTGTCGCAGGTCAAAGTGCTTTTAGATATTTTTATAAAATAATAATATAATAATAATATTCTAATAATTTTTCAGTATAAAATTATAAAATTCTTTATAGATTCCAAAAATTATAAAAAATATCCATAAAATAACTTATTTTATTTAGAAAAATATGGTGGAATCGGTTTGCAAAACAGACATCTCACGGTCCTAAACCCCCACTTGTACCGTTAGGTGACATCTTAGGAAATTTCACTGTGCGTAAAAATTATGAAAAAATTAGAGAAACAAAAACACAACAATAGAGATGTTATGGAGAAGACTTTATGATTTGGGCTTATAACGACTCCTGAATAAATTCTTAATTGTTGTAGATCAAAATACAATTTTCAAAAAATTGAGTTACAACAGCAGATACGGTTAGAAAAAATTGTCTCAGATGATTTGGTCACATAAAATGTAGCCTTCTAATGGCTCGATTAGTGAATGTTAAATTCAGATTAACTTGGGTCAATCTAACCCAACCAATTTACACCTACACAACCCTTCGAAACAAATTTTATGCCGGATAATTTTCTTAAATCCGAGAGAGAGAGAGCGATGCGGGGAAGCAGCCTATGCGCGGTTCAAGCAGTCCCTTGTCTTCTTTTACCTTCTTTATCCCACAATACTTGCAGCGGCGACAGTAAAATAGGAAAAAAAGATGGAGAGCATGATGAGTTTTCTCTCTTTCCCATCATCTGACATCAATTTTCCTTCTTGCATTCCCTTCTCAGTTTCTCTCTGAGCTCCCTTTTTCTCTGTTCTCCTCCTCTTCGGCTGCATAACTGGGGTGTTGGTTGAGCTTGGGAAGGCTTGGCATTAATGGCAGAAAGGAAGCAAGGAATTGTTTTGATCCTTCTTCTGGTGCTCGTGCTTAGTGGAGTTAGCTCAGTTTCAGCCGCATTTCCAGCAAGTGGGTTTATTTTCCTTTCCGCATTCTTTTTCCATCACTGCTGATATGTATGGCTCCTTCTTGCAGAGTTGGTGGGTGGATTATTTTCGAATGTGCTCTCTGCCATCTTGAAACGGCTATGGACGATCACTTCTGCTCCAAAGACTGGTATAGCCCTCCATTAGTGTTCTTTGCTGTTTCGGTTTTTTAGTGATGGGATTTGATTGTATTAGTTGTTTCTAGTGATCTCCGGACGTCCATTGATGAAATTTGAGAGTGGGTACACTGTGGAGACGGTGTTCGACGGTAGCAAGCTTGGGATTGAGCTTTTTCAGTCGAAGTTTCGAAAGGCGGCGAGCTCTTGGTTCTGGATTCAGTGAACAGCAACATTTTCAGGATATCTCTGCCATTGTCCCGATGTGAGTTGGTCTTTTTCAGCGTTTTTCCTTTTGTTAGATTATGATTTTTTTTTTAACCTGAAGGTTAGGTGGGATGTGGGTGAAATTTCTGCTCTCCCCACCTTTTTGTTTTTGGTTTTAGCTGTAGCTATTACGCATTTTATGTAGTTTCATTTTCTGGGAGGAGGAGAATGTTTTGAGGCTGTTTAATAGTTTCCCGCATTTAGGTAGTGGGGCTGAGCTGTGCTTTTGTTTGGATCCTTGTGGTGTAATGAAAGATGATTGTCATACTGTAAATTGTTAGATCTACCTTCATTAAGTTTCTGCCAAAAGTAAGTTGTATTGTGATAGAAAACATTGTAGTTTGTCTCCTTGTTTGGATTGTCTAATGTGCAACCATTGTGCTCTATTTAAATATTTATACAACTCTAAAGTTATTCCTACAAGCAATTAGAACCCTCAAGGCAAAGGCAATTATTATTTCTCTTTCCAGTTTTGATTTTTTTGTTCTGGTTTGTTTAATATTAGGCACTTGGTTTTATTGGGAGTGTGGATCACTTGGTAACAATTTTGTCCCATTGCTAACAAGTCTCACACCCAACTTTTCAACTTCCTGATATTGTATTAAATTTATTTCATCTCATGTTCTCTAACACGTTTGCTGGATGTTTGCAATTTTTAAATGAATGCATTATTCTGCGTGTGAATTTTTCCTATTGTAGAAGTTTTCATTAGGACTCCAATTTCCTCGTGGAGAAACGCAATGAAAATTATAGCCACTAGATATTCATGGTTGTAATGGCTTCTATTTAATTGCTTATATTTTTTTATCCTACTGTGATGTGCCAAGTATCCTTGAACATTTTTAATCGCCCACGCTTATGCTTGGTACATTATCTCCTCATTGCTACTCTTCATGATCCGCACAACAAATTCATTATGGTATATGCACAGAAAATTAGGCACTAATTGCACTAAATTAATTTCGTTGCTGATTAAGAAGGGCTAGACTGTATGTTGTTAATTCGTGCTATGGTATCCACTCCATGTTATAAATTTGACCGCCAAAAAATTTACTTTGACTATTTTGGCTCTAATTAGGTAGGGACTGATCCTGAAATTGTGAAATTCGAAATATCTTTGACATCAGCCAATCTCAACAAAAATTTTGACAGAACAAATACCACGTAGCTCTCCTTAGTTTGTTGGTTGGAGTGCTTTAACTATCAACTAAGAGATTTTGGGTTCGAGTCATGATTATGTGATGTATGTGTGAGTTCGGGCGTTGTCCCTTAATTTTGTCAAAAACAAAATCTTATTTTTTCTAAACTTCCCATTACTGTTGACAGAAATAACTATATTGATTGGTACTGATTGCATTTGAAGAAAAAGGTAGAGACCCTTGTGACGTGTATGTAGACAATATCATGGCTTGATTAGTGGGCTGTGGCATCTACGGGCGCCTCTTGAACGCTAGCTTTTTGGATCAGAAAAGTTGCTTATTGTGGGTGGGCCCAGAAGGCCAACCATTTGAGGATTATAATATAAAAAGTGATAATAATAGCTGTAACTAATATGGTGAATAGAAATAAGAAAATGGTAAATTTGTATTTTAAAAATTTATGGGTTCATTTTTTTAGTAGGTGTAACAAAACTTTGAACAATGCCTATCCAAGGTGCACCATTGAATTCCCATTTATATATATTTTTTCTTATGGAACATAGTCTGTTGTTATCTTGTGCTATATCCACCACTTTTTTCCTTGGCGAGCCATAGAACATCTGAAACATTTCTTACCGCTCTTAATGGCATTCATTATAGCTACTCATATTTCCTGATTTCTACTGGTGTTGATTTGCAGACAGCAGGCCCAAACTTGTTGCTGGTTCGGCAGAAGGTTATACTGGTCATGTTGATGGCAAGCCAAGAGAAGCAAGGATGAATCATCCAGGAGTTTTACCGTGGACGATAGGGGCAACATCTATGTTGCAGATACCATGAATATGGCAATTAGAAAAATAAGTGATACAGGTATGTTAAAGGGGCAACACCACCGAAATTCTAGTTTTTTTGGGGTAATGTTAGGTGTTTTTTACTTTATTTTTGTTATAAACTAGTTCCCGTAGCGCAAAACTGGTAACCTGAGAATTCTTATTGGTGATTCTATCGGACTTATAAGTTACAAGTCCATTGACGTATAATTTTCTCAGATGTTTTTTGTCTTCATCATTCTTTGATGTGGTTGTAGCTGCATCATGCTTTATTGGTGTAATTACCGCAACAAATGATTGCTCCATGGTGCTTTGAAGATATCTTATCAGCCACTGATTTGTGGCCTAACTTGAGTTATAGATATCCTTCTGACAAACATTTGCTGGGTTAACCTGTAGCTTGAGTTCCATGTTATTTAAGAAGTATTTATTCAATGGATAATATTTAGTAATATTTTTTTAGCTGGATTGGCGGCACAAATTGAAGTTTTGATAATCTGAACATTATAGTGGCTAACACGCCCACTGAAGAGGCACGGTCAATTTTTAAAAGGAAAGGTTTGAAAGGAGGAACGATAGAGTTTGTACTTACTACTATTTGCAGTATTCTGCCTTCAGTCAATGCCTACATTAACAAACAATAAAGAGAGTTTTAGTAAGAACTCTAATTGATTTTTATTTCTATTCTAGGTACAAGTGGTGCTATTTTTAAAAAACATGTAATAATAAAAATATTCATACAACGCTTGAAGAATAAATTAATGGTACAATCAAATCACTCACCCTATCTTTGGTAAACTAGCTATTATTATTTGGGAGATTTGATGTGATATTTTGGAGCTATCTTAGAATATCTCTCCCTTGCTTGAGGGACAAGATCAAACAAATGCAAGCCTAAAGCTCCAAATCTTGCCAAAATCAAATCACCTCCCTCTTTAGTTCATCCTCTCATGCAGTCTTTAATGTAGATCTGTTGACTCAATGATGAGGACATCCGGCCGTGGAAAGTTTATCAGAGGAAGGGTCAGAGATCTACGGCTAGGATCGGATTGCTCTATTTCTGAGCAATTATTTGTATTTGATTTATATGTTTAATTTTTCGTTTTTACCCTCACTTGAGGGAGTAGGTTTATGTAACCCTAGGGGGCACTTTTATCATTTGATGTTTTATTGTATTTTGTCTATTTATAGGCCTCACCTCCCCCTTAGGAAGGATGATGATTATGATGAATGAAAATTTCTTCACTTTATGTTTAGGTGCATTTGAGAGTTTTTGTGAGAGCTCATGTGAAGTCCCTAGGTGAGGGCAAAGTAAGACTCGTCAATTGCAGGAAGTGTCTGGGCTCATGGTTTATCGACGCCTTCATTCCCTATCAAGCTCGGCATCCTCACATCCAAGCCTAGCCGAATCATCACCCATAAATCTCCTTGGCCGATCCACCATAACCCCTTCCTCTCTTCCTCCTAACCGCCACCTCCCCCCCTTGCTCATGGCTAAAACTTTCATGACTTCTTCTCCCCACTTTTCTTTCTCCAAATTGATCCTCCAACATTTCTTGAATTAGCCTAGCACTAATCTGGAAAATTTGAATTCAAAATTTGAATTCTCCTTGAGCCTTAAAACCCTTTTCTAAATTGTTGGATTATTTTGAAAAAGGTATCCCCATTAATAAATCTGAAATTTAAATGAAGAATCCTAATTAATTCTCCTTCCTAATTAGCCTAGCTTAATTTTTGGAAATTTGAATTCTCCTTGAGCCTTGAATTCCTTTTTTAAATTGTTGGATTATTTTTGAAAAGGTACCCCCATCCATAAATCTGAAATTTAACTGAAGAATCCTCATTAATTTCCTTTCTAAATTAGCCTAGCTTAATTTTGAAAACCTAAATTCAAATTTGAATTCTCCTTAAACCTTTTGAATTCATTTCCTAAATTATTGGGCTATGTTTGGAAGGATAATCCCATCCGCAAATCTGATTATTGATTGAAAATTTGAATTAAATCCTATTTCCTTAGCCAATAGGCTGAAATTGGCAACCCAATTAAAGCTCAAACCATCCCCAATCAATTGATTGGGTCGCCTCCCCTAATTGAGCCTTACCATAATTATACAAATCTTCTAGACATAAATCTTGGACCCAAGTTTCTGCTATTTGCTGTCCTGCTGTTTCGGATGCCATCTAATGATGATTGCTACTATTTTCCTACTGTCAATTGCTTGCTATTTCTCTCCCAAGCCATCCCAAGGTTAGCTACCTGCTGGTGATTCACGGATTCAGCCATTTTCCAAGCCCAATACCCGCTGTTCCTGATTTCGGCAACCACACAACTGTTGTCCAAATTTCCAGGGGCGACAGAACCTTGTCCAAGTGTGTGAAGGGATTCGTAGTGCTGTCCTTCCCATCGAGACAGCCAAATGACTTCGCTGTGGCTTAGTATCTTCGTCTTTGCGGGTAAACTCTCCCCCCTCGCACCTTTTGATCCCTCTTTAATCATGGCATCGTTTTATTGTGAAAAATTATCCGCATAGCCCATACCAAGAGTGTCGTGTGAGTGGGTCTTTGTAGTGACTAATCTATTTTTTTAATTTGGGAATTGTTTCTGAAATATCACACGAGCATGATATTAATTTATTTGATTATCTATTGGTCCTCGTATTAGCTTGAGATTGATTGCTTAAACTTGATTATCCTCTTACATGGTGAAGTCATTGCTTAAGTTCATGGTGAATTAATAATTTGTTAAGCTCTGTTAAAGTATGAGGAATTTTCAATTCAATGCCACTTGCATATCTAGTTCTACATCATTTTGGTATCAGAGCATAGTTGCATTTAGTGGCTTATTATAATTTCTTTATTTCATGTGTTAGCATCTAAATCGCTTCCTACATGCATCACCTCACTTGTTTGTGTCATTATATTATTTCTTTCTGTTTGCATAATCCTGAGTCACCCCTTAGACATTGGATGGACCCCGAACAAATTCACAGGACCCTAGACCTACTGGTAGGTCAGATGAGCACAATCAGTCGATGCCCCCACTTTTAACGGTACACTTGATCCCTAGCTCTTTCTGGATTGGATCAAGGGCATGGATAGCTTTTTCAAATGGTACAATATATCTGAGGCTAGAAAAGTGAGATTTGCCGAGATGAAGCTCACCGCTAGGGCCAGCTAATATTGGACCAACCTAGAAAGCCTTAGGGAGTCCCGCAATGAGTTCTTCTATTACCGATTGGACTTTTATGAAGCGCGAGCTCAAGCAGAAGTACCTTCCTCACTCATATTTCCCTAGGCTTCTGGATAGGTGGAATAGGCTGACCCAGGGTAGTGAACCTGTGAAGGACTACATTGCAGCTTTTGATGATTACATGATTTGCTGCAAGGGTGAGACCTCGACTAACCCCGCCCAGATCTTATACATATTTCGTACCGGGTTGCGTGAGGATCTCCATAACGAGCTGTTTGCCTGGAGCATCACTACACTAGAGAGTGCATACAACCTCATCCTAAACCTTGAGGAGACCTGATCAATGCATCCTGGCTGACATCAGGATGCTAGACCTCCCTACAGATCCTCTAGTGGATCGGCCCCACACCACTCTGCTACATGGCCGACTCCCGAAAGCACTAGCCGACCACCCTTAGGCTCTCCTCTGCACCGTCCTGATTTCAGGGGCAAGTCACAGACCCCCAGATACACCTCGGTCCCACCCAGGGACCAAGTGCTTTCGGTGCTAGGGGTATGGGCATATCTCTTCTCAGTGCTCTAGTCCTTTCAAGGTCACGATTATTAAGGAAGTCACTAATGATGAGCTTGAGCTCGAGGCTGACCAGATTAACCAGGTTGACGATGATGGTGGATTCTATGAGGAAGATGACGACACTGCTGTCGTCCACTATATCTAGAGGGTAGACACCTCTCCCATCTGCATGGTGAGATATGCACTGTCACAGCCTGTTACCACTGATGACTGGCGTAGGACCTCAATTATTCACACCACCAAAATAAATGACAAATTATAAAGTCATTGTGGATAGTGACAGTTACATCAACACTGTCTCCTCCAGCATAATGTCTAGGCTTAGTCTGTCTGCTCTTCCCCACCCTAATCCCTCTAAGGTAGCCTGGGTCAACTCCACTGCCTTAGAGGTGAAGGAACGTAGCCTCATATACATCTCCTTCACTGATTATAAGGAGAACGTGTTGTGTGATATTCTGATCATGGATGTGGGATAGATCATTCTAGGGCGCCCTTGGCTCTTTGATAATGATGGCCACATCTATGGGCGTTAGAACACTTGCGTGTTTGAATATGCGAGCAAGAAAATCAAGCTTCCGCCTATGCAACCCAAGGCTAGGGATGATCTCAAGCCCAATCCAGTCAAGCCTAAGAAGGGGTTGAACCTTGTGATAGCCAAGGTCCTGGATTCTGATTTAGCGCAAGATGCACCCCTGTATGCCTTAGTAGACCGTGAGGCTTCCCCTGATTCTGATGAGCCCATTCCTCAGGAGGTCCAACCCATACTGAGCGACTTTGCTGATATTGTCCTTGAGGACCTCCCTGAGCAGCTGCCTCCATTAAGGGACATTCAACACGCTATTGATTTTGTCCCTTGGAGCCTCCCTCCCTAACCTGCCACACTATTGCATAAACCCCACGGAACATGTCGAATTAAAGAAGCAGGTGGATGAGTTACTGCAGCAAGGCTTCATTAGGGAAAGCCTCAGCCCCTTGTGTTATACCAACCTTTCTCACTCCAAAGAAGGATGTGAGTTGATAGCCACGCTATCAACAAGATCACCGTCAAATATCATTTTTCCATCCCGAGGTTAGACGATATGCTTGATATGATGTCGGGAGCGACTCTATTCTCTAAGATCGATCTTAAGAGTGGGTACCACCAGATTCGGATCCGACCCGATTATGAGTGTAAGACTGTCTTCAAGACCAATGATGGTCTGTATGAGTGGATGGTCATGCCATTCAGGTTGAATAATGCCTCGAGTAAGTTCATGAGAGTTATGACCCAAGAGCTACGCCCTTTCATGAGTAAGTTGTTGTCTGCTTCGACAACATCCTTATCTATAGCTGTTCTTTGAGTCAGCACCTAGACCACTTGAGACAGGTCTGTGAGGTCTTAAGGAAGGAGCATCTACACGCTAATCCTAAGAAATGCATCTTCCTTATTGATCGTGTGATTTTTTTGGGCTTTATTGTTTCAACCCAGAGGGTCTCTGCAGATCCCGAAAAGGTGCGAGACATACTCGAGTGACATGTTCCTCGGAACATCCGGGAAGTTCACAGCTTCCACGGCTTAGCTACCTTTCATAGGAGATTCATTAAGAACTTTAGTATCATTGTATCTCCTATCATTGATTGTCTTAAGAAAGAGGATTTTCATTGGACCACGGCTGCCACCAAAGCCTTTGTGGAGATTAAGAGAAGAATGGTGGAAGCCCCGGTGATGAGACTTCCTGACTTCTCCAAGGTCTTCGAAGTTACCTGCGATGCTTCAGGGGTCAGAATTGAAGGAGTGTTGTCCTAGGAAGGTCACCTTGTTGCCTATTTCAGTGAGAAACGAATGACATCTGGCAATGCTATTCCATGTATGACAAAGAGTTTTATGCTGTGATTTAGTCTCTATGATATTGGAGACACTACCTGCTCCCGCAAGAGTTCGTTATCTTTTCGGATCACAAGGCTCTTCGTTTTATTAACTCCCAAAAGAAGTTGAATGCATGCCATGGCCGTTGGGTAGAGTTCTTACAGGAGTACACTTACACCTTAGGCACAAAGCGGGAGCTGAGAATAAGGCTGTCGATGCTCTCTATCGTCGCATGATGACTACCACTTAGATGAGGGCAGAAGTCATTGGGTTTGAGCAGGTCAGAGAGGATTACTTGGAGTGCCCTGACTTCAAGGAGATTTATTTCCCTTTTGTTCACAGGCAACGAGCACCTTGGGGATGATTTTTTCCTTGAGGATGGATATTTATTCAAAGCTCGGAAGCTTTGCATTCCAAGCAGTTCCCTTAGGGAATTCCTCGTTTGGGAACTTCATGCTGGAGGTCTCGTTGGACATTTCGGTCATGACAAAGACTATTGAGGCTATAGAGTACCGTTTCTTCTGGCCTAGCATGAAGAAAGATGTGGGCAAGATGGTCAGTAGATGCCACACGTGTCAACTGGCCAAGAAACGAAAACAGAACACAGGTCTCTACACCTCTTTACCAGTTCCCAGTTGTCCATGGCAGGATGTCAGCATAGATTTCGTTCTTGGCCTGCCCAACTCCCCATATGCAATATGTGTCGTAGTTGACCACTTCTCCAAGATGGCATATTTTCTACCTTGCTCCAAAACATCCGATGCCTCACTCGTTGCCAAGCTGTATTTTAATGAGATCGTCAGATTACATGGTTTGCTTAAGACTATTGTATCTGATAGGGATGTCAAATTCTCGAGTTATTTCTGGAAGACCCTATGGATGAAAATTGGTACTAAATTGCAGTTTTTCGCAGCCTTTTATCCTCAGACTGATGGCTAAACTGAAGTGGTCAATATAAGTCTAGGAAATTTATTGAGGACCCTAGTATGTGAGCACGTTAAAGACTGGGATACCAACCTCCCCACGGCTGAGTTTGCTTATAATAATTATGTGAACCGCACTACTGGTTTGAGTCCTGTTAAGATTATTTTTAGGTACAAGCCTATACAACCTTTAGATCTCATATCCATGTGCCCTAGGTATAGGATTTCTAAGTTTGCATTTTCATTTGCATCACATTTGTATGATTTACATAAGAAAATTACACGTCGAATTGAACAGAGCAATACAAATTATAAACTTCATGCTGATTTTAAATGAAGATTGAAGATATTCGAGGTGGGTGATCGGTGATGGTCCGGATCCATCTGGAACGGTTTTTTGAAAGGGACCGTTAAGAAATTACATGCTAAAAGTACATGACCATTTAAAATAATCAAGAAAATTAATGATAATGCCTATGTGGTGGATCTGCCTACAGATTTCAATATCAATCTCTCTTTTAACATTGAAGATTTAGTATCTTATGAGGGTCCAGAGTTTAACCTACCCAATTCACTACATATTGAGCCTTGTGTGTCCCCACCATGTGAGAACCCAAGCCTTCTTCCACTTTCAAATATTTCTAAATCACTTATTGCGGAGAGAGTTGACATGATTTTAAACGATGACATCATTTCCACGAAAGAGGGTGGACGAAGAAGGTACTTGGTAAGGTGGAAAGGTAAACCGGAGAGAGGATACTTGGCTAGAGCGCAAGGAGCTTCAAAGGATTGACCCAGATGCACTAGAGATCTATGAGAGCACCCGGGATGCATACTCGAAGAAGTCGAGCTCTTTTTCATCTTGGGAGAATGATGAGGACATCCGACCATGGAAAGTTTATCAGAGAAAGTGTGAAACCCTTAAAATTTTTAAGAATTTTTTTGATATAGAGTAGTCAATAATAGGGGTGTCAATATTTGACACGACATGAAGACCTAACTTGAACCCGACCCGAAAATTTCGGGTTTGACTTGACCTGATTTCAAAACGGGTCGGGTTCGGGTTGACCCGTCGGGTTGCCGGGTCAACCCGAAAACCCGTTTAAACGGAGCTGCCCGCCCCCTGCCCGCCCTGCCCGCCCTGCCCGCTCGGCCGCCCGCGCCCTGCCCGCTAGCTCGAACCTGCGCGCTCGCCCTAGCCAGCACCTACCTCGCCCGCACGCCCTCTCCCGTGCGCTCTCCCGGGTGCGCTACCTGGGTCGGGTCAACCTGGCAACCCGACGGGTCGGGTCCGGGTCCGCATTTCTGACCCGTTTGCATGCCCGGGTCAAGTTAGGGTTGACCAGTTTGAACCCAGGTCAGTTCCGGGTTCGACCCGTGACCCGAAATTGACACCCCTGGTCAATAATTATTTTAGGACTCATTATAAGTGCAAATCACAAACCGTCTTCGCCAGAACATTTATAGTCTTGTATTTTAGCTTTCTTATTTTTTTATAAGTTGAAATTTTTTAAGAAATTGGCATCTGTTGGTGCAAGTGGGGTTGTTGGAACAGTCAGGTGTCCATTTTGCAAACTAATTTCACCTGAGTTTTCTAAATAAAATTTGCTAATTTATGAATATTTTTCTGTAATTTTTGGATTTCTGGATTTAAAGATATAAAAGAATTTCAATAAAATTAATATTTTAATATTAAATAATTAGAATAATTAATATTTAAATGAAATATCTAATTCCACTTTTATAAAATCCCATTTCATTTAGCCAAATCGTTAATAGAGAGCAGCTTTGATTTTGTAGGGAAGAAAGAGAGGAGAGAGAGGGAAAAATACGATTTTGTATGACTTCGAGTCTTTTTCATCCGTCCGCCCAGTTGAGAAACTTGTTCGTCTCGAGGTAAGACATATTATGCTTACCTCAATTTTAAAAAATGTGAAATTTTTAGGAAAGTTTTGGATTAAAATTTTGTATCCGTTAGCGAAAAACACGGATAACTTTGCATAGGTAAAACTTTCACCGCGTAGCTTTTTATATGTTATAGAGATTATAATTATGCACATTTTGAATATTTTCTGGAAATTTTACAATGAGGGTTTTGAAATTTGTAGGGTTTTTATTGAATAGAAAATTTTACGGATCTTGAAAAATAGTGATGTAGTATAATAAAAGCCTTAAAATATTGTTTACACGATCCATAGTAATTTAATAATTTTTTGAAAATGTGCATTTTTGCCTAGTTAGATTTTTCTATTATCTATCGTTATACAACACTGTAAAATTTTGATAGATGCTCAATTACTCTTTAATTATTATAATGTGATGATATATGTATATATGTGATTAAATTATATCTGTTGGGAGTCATAAGGGGCTAGAATTTTCTAAGATTCTTTTTGTGTCAGGAAATTATTGGGAGCTATAAGGGGCCAGAATCTTTTGAGATTCTGTCTGAGACAGGGATATGTGATATGTTCTGGTGCTATAAGCACAAACAAAAAGAGAGTCATAATAGGTCAGAATACTTGGAGGTTCTGTCTGGGTCCAAGAAATATGATCTGAACTACTCTGTGATATGAATTTTAATTTATTTACGTGTTCAGTATTGTTATTTAAATCAGGGAATAACTGTTATGCATTTATTATATCTCTCAGTATAGTAATTTATTTATTGAAACTGTATTTAACTATTTTTAAATATTCAGCAAAATATTTGATAAAAGAATATTAAAAAATTTAGATTCATTTGTGTGGCTTGTTGAGCTGTTGTAGCTTATTGTGGTTTTGCTTTTGATTTTCAGGATCTGGGAAGGGGAAAGAGGTTGTGGATTAGCATTTCAAGATCAAATTTGAGGTCATAGATATTTAACAATTTTGATTTTTTATACAGTCATGACTAGTTAAAGTTTCAGTTCTGTAGCTCTTGCATGTAGTTATGTCCTGTAGTGTAGATATTTATTTTGATAAAATGAAAAAAATGGATGAATTTAATTTCAGTATTTGGATGTTTTTGTAGCTTTGTAGTCTGTAGTTTATTTCATTGAATATTGGTAGAAAATTTGAAAAAAAAATTCCAAAATTAAATCTTGGGATCAAGGTTTAAAATTGCGTAATCGGGTATTGAGGCGTTTTTCTTTCGTGAGGCGAGGCGTAAGCCTCAAAATTAAAAAATTGTGTAAAGATAAAATGATAAATTTTTTATATACTAATGAGTAATCTAATAATATAAAATATAAAAAAACACAAGATATGAAGTAGGGGTGTCAATTTCGGGTCATGGGTCGGGTTTGGGTCAAACCCGAAACTGACCCGACACTATTCGGGTCAACTCGAACCCGACCCGTTTTTGCAAACGGGTCGATTTTCCAGACCCGAACCCGACCCACTTCGGGTTCGGGTCAACCCGACTCAACCCGAATGACTCGGTGCCAATAAAAAATAGCTAGTTTTCGGGTCAAAAAACGGGTCAATCTCCGCTTTTCGGGTCAAAACCAGGTCAGAAACGGGTCAATCTAGGGTTGTCGGGTCAAAAATGTGTTTTTGGGTCAATGTTGGGTCAATTTCTGGTCAACGGGTCAACCCAAACCCGACCTGATTTTTGAAATAGGTCAAATTGTTGAACCTGAACCTGACCTATTTCGGGTTCGGGTCAACCCAAACCCGAAATTTTTGGGTCGGGTTCGGGTCGGGTTTTCGGGTCGGGTCCAATATTGACACCCCAATATGAAGTGTCAAGTATTAAGTTGTTTGAAATTATAGTGAAATCCAAACATCACAATAATAAGATAACATAAAATATAGTTCAAATCAAAATTCTATCTTTCCCAAATCACAATATTCTTTTCATTAACATAGTTAAATGTAAGGTTATCCTAAGCATTTAAATATCATATCAATCCCAAACAGTTATATATATGAAAAATAAAATACTCATGCCAACCACACTTGGTCATGCTCTTATTTATTTGAGGGCTAAGCGGCTGAAGCGCCTGTAATAATTATGATTTACTTATTTTTAGCACACATTTATCTTGGGGTCTAAGCAGCTGAAACACTTATAGTAAGTATTTATATGACATTTATTTACAAAATTTAGCCCTTTTTATTAGCGCTGCATGAGCATAGCCACCTGCAGAAGACATTGTTGGTAGTAAAGATCGTTCCTAGCCTATGAGTAATCTATCGCCCATAACATCAATTCACAGAGTGCAGTAAAAGTAAATAAACATATCAATCAATTTTCAATCACAACATGCAATGAAATATCAAAAAATCTGGCACACAGCAGTAAAGTAAACACCGGCCTAGCTTAGAGCTAGAAGTGGTGCTCTAGCAAATAATTTTATGTGTGTGTAACAAGGCTGTGTGGTTTGGATGTGTCATATATATGTGGTTTAGTTAAAGTTGCTTGTGATCCAGTTGGTTGAAAGCCAAAAGGAGAAATTTTGGTTTAAGTATAGATCTTTTAGGGTTGATTTTAAAAGTTTTATTTTCAATGTTTAGTTGAGTACTACCTTTGTTGCTCACCGAAGCTATGAGGTTTATTTCATCTTCCTTGGGGCTAACTTAATAGTCTCGTAGACCTGGGTTACCCAGTAGTAACCAATTTTATTAGATTAATTTAGTTGATTGGTTGATTTTAATACTTAGGGCAATGTTTTTCTGAAGTTGAATTAGCAGATTTTAGAAGGTCCAGGGTCACCCTACCTGCTAAGTTAAGGGGTCCAAACGGTCACTTTTAAAAACAGGCTAGGTTTTGGAGTTTTAGCATTTTATTAATATATTAGACCTTACAAGGAGTGATTGAACTTTGAGTTTGCTGGATTTGGAGTTTTCTACGCAAAGTTATGATTTTTAGAAGTTTCAGGCCTTAGTTATTGGACTACGGCTGACCAAGGAGTTAACTTTTTAAATCAGGCTGATTTCGGGAAAGTTGATATTTTTAATAAATACTAGATTTTAATTGGAGTTGAATGCCTTTTAGTTTATTCAATTTGGATTTTTCTAGAATTAGTTATAAATTTTTAAAGTTTGGACATTTAAAGGTCTTTTTACTTGACATATTTTAGTTTAGGTTTATTTTCCAATTTTATAACTCTTTGGATTTAAGTTTGTTTTAATGAATTTTATTTAGTTAATATTTAATTAATGGGTGATAAATAGATTAGTTAAATTTAATTCAAGTTCATATTCAAATTTTACCTCATAGTGATTATGTATGTTGATCATAGTTTGATTGAGAGTTGAGTGTTTGAATACATTTGATTTAGATTGTTACTGATTTCATTGATTAATTATTAATAAATTGTAGCATACTAACCCTCGGATAATGTGTCCTAAGTTTTTTAGGTTTTATGTTTATATTCTAAAGGGGACATGTATCATAAGTCTATGTTTTTTCTAAGACCCAATCCTTAATTTTTTGTCCTCAACTGTCACTTGTGTTGTAGGGGGATGAAGAGAGGTTTATTTCTAACCCTTCAGACATTCGCACATGTGTAACT
This sequence comes from Dendrobium chrysotoxum, assembly GCA_019925795.1. Taxonomy (NCBI): domain Eukaryota; kingdom Viridiplantae; phylum Streptophyta; class Magnoliopsida; order Asparagales; family Orchidaceae; genus Dendrobium; species Dendrobium chrysotoxum. The sequence goes on along the minus strand of CM034305.1, from coordinate 92,925,168 downwards.
GGGTTTAGGGATCTAAAAATAAAATAAGACAAGAAAATAATCTAATAATTGAAGTTTCTACAAGGTCCTAAAGGGTGGGGAGCGTGCACACAGAAGGGTTCCCTAAAGGCCATCTAAGTTTTAAGAAGAACTCACTACACCGGGGGCTACGACCCGATGGTTTCACCCGTAGCAGCCCCACCAGAATGAATGGGGGCGACTGATGCTCGAATCTGATTGTCCAAGCTTCTTCGTCTGTGCTCCAATTGCTCTTTGCTTTTGCACTCCCAAGAGTACCTCGCAAAGAACACAGAAAAGAAAGGAAGGTTGTATTAGAGCACGATAATATTTAATGGGCAAATAATTGAAATGAAATGCAATTAAAATAACAATGTATCTTTTTTCGGGCTTGGACATCGGCTGGGTCCTTTTTCCTTTTGAATCTTTCAATCTTTACTAGCTCTTTACCAAGTTTCATTTCAAAACACGAGTAGTAAAAGTAGTAGAAAGAGAAAGAGCTGTAGCTTGCCAAATTTCTACTTCCCAATAATCATCCACTAACTCAAGTTTCCAGCATTCATAAAACACTTTGGAACAGCTACCCTTTTGTTCATGCAAAGAGACATCCTAATGTAGTACATTTTTTTCCAAAAATATTCATAACCATGTGAAAGCCATAAATGAAGGCACATGCTGAGCACTTCTTATACTTCTACCAAAATCTCCATAATAAAATCATACATATTCAAAGGTGAGAATCAAAGCTATATTTCTCCAAATCAAGCAACAAACAATCAACTTGCTTGACATTGAAACCCAACCAAAATACAATTATAAGAAAGAAGTTTGATGCAAATGCTCTTTTCCACACTTCAAGGACATGTTTCAACGATTCAACACAATTACTAATATTACTCTTCATATAAAACTCAACCAAGTAGAGAAGAAAACGAGCTCAAAGAAGGCATAGAGGCATTTCATCATCCATGAACATTTACAATTAAACATGCTTTTAACAATATGAATTGCTTTGAATCTATAAGACACTCGATTACTTTCCAAAGAGTTTCCAACTTCCACACTACGTGCCATCAAATCTTTCAAGAGAATTTGCAAGTGTATAAGCATGAAGAACTTATATTAAATCAACTTGAACTCACAAATGAATCATAGAGCATGTGAAGGGTCTCTAATCCTAGTGAGGTACATTAAATGACCACAAGTATATATAAAAGAAAGTTATAAAGCTTTCATGCTCATTCATCTCTTTGACTCACATTGAATAAGGCTTATGATGACAAAGCAACACATTTACCATAAGCTTGAAGCCCCATCCTTTAATGAAAATGCAATCATTAAAAAGAGGTTTGATGCCAACTCGTTCTCTAAAACTCAAGAGACATTTCAACTAATCATATAACAATATTACCCTTGGATTCATGCCAATTCATATTTAAAGCAAATAAACGCTCTCCAATATTTCTCTAAAGATACTTTATAAAAGACTCGTGAACGTTCATCGTAAAAAAAAACAAAATGAATGCTCCCCGACATTCGTCCCCAAGATAATTTAAAGCATAAGACGAATAAAAAACTGCACATAGTTCATTTCCAAGATAGTTTGCAACACGAAACAAATGAAAATCTGCACCTAATCCATTTCCAAAAAAAATTTGGAACCTCAAACAAGTAAAAAAAAAATCTGCATGCAATCAATTTCCCAAAACAGTTTGGAACCTTTGCATCATGTACTATGAAAAATGCGGACAAATCCTTCCAACCCAAGCCCATGAATTTCATTAGGTATAGGATCTCCACATAATCATCATGTCGTCACAAAAGAACAAAGTTATACCAAGGCATGGTTAAGATCTACCACAAACCCAATCCCTCATGTTACGTATGGCATGAACTATAAACAAGAGAATGAATCAACTTCTTGACATAAATATCTACTCCTAATCTCACATTCTCAAACAACGCAAGGAAAGGAATGATGAATTTTTTTTTGCATCTAGATATATTCCCAAAGCATTTAGTTAAGAAAATAACTATCCAAACATCGCAAATTCTTTTGATGGCATTTTGTCAAACAGTTGATATACAATGTTTGTGAGATTACACCAAACAAGCCGGCATGAAAATTCATTTTTTACACCTACTTGATCTAAATCACATAAGTAATCCACACAAAACCTTTAATGATTCATGTAATAACAACTCAACAACATATATACACATATATAACGAAGGGAAACTCAAATAATTCTCAGATTTTTTTTAAAGGAGAAGAAGGGGAAGAAGAGCATGGGGAAGAAGAAGAATAATAATAATAGAGCAAAGAAAGAGATACACCTGCTGTTGTGGAGAAGATCAGTCGGCAGCCAGGGCAAGGGTGTGAACGGGTCCGGCTTCGGCTGAGCCCGCTCGAGCAGGAGGGATGAGGGGGATGGGGACTGCAGCTTCTGGTGTTGTGCGAACCAGAGAGGAATCGAGAGGGGGGAGGGGTTCGGGCACCTGGAGACGTCCAAATCAGAGAGAGATTGAGAGAGAGGCGTCGGTCTTGGCTTCAACGAGTGGAGAGAGGGTCTCAGCGAATCCAAGGAGAAAAGCCTCGAGAGCGGGAGAGATATGAGTTAAATATTCATTGACGCCGAAAAGGGAAGCCCCCCTTCTTCCGCTCCTTCTCTCCGCTAATCAAGCGACTAAGGACACTGAAACGACAAGATTAAATCTTCGACGAAATCGAGATCGTTAGATCTGATTTCTTGATTTGGGAACAATTTCAAATCATTTAGAAAATTCAAATGAGCGTTAATTGAAATTAAACTACCTCTATTGAGCTGAAATCATGTTTGATGGAATTTAATTAATGAAATTAAACCAGAATCAATGCAAACTCTATTCGAATCGAGCTCGACGAGGCTCAAATAAATTAATCTAACCTATCAGAAAATAATTTGGGTATAATTCGACTCAATTCGAGCCGATGCGAGCTCGAATTGGATTTGACGAGGCCTGATTAAATTAATTAAAGGCCCTTGAGGGCACTCGAACGAAAATTGAGGTCAACACAATTATCTCTCTAATTTAAATGGCCTTGATTGGAGGAACTTTCCTAATATAAATCATCTTATTTAAAGAAGGAATTTCAAATTCAAATAAATTCAAATTTAAATTAATTGACCTTCCAAATTTAAAATGAGATAATTTAGGAAAGTAGTGAATGCTTTGATGAATTTGGATCCAAGGGTAAGGAGGAGTGGGCTGGCTGTTTGAAGAGGGGATGGGGGGGGGGGGGAATAAGGGGGGAAGGCATTGGCGGCTAGGAGAAGAATGAGTAAGATGATGTGGTGGAGGAGTCGAACCACGAGCCCAGACGCTTCTTGCAGCTGATGGGTAATACAATGCCATCACCTAGGGACTTCAACTCTCACAAGAACTCTCAAGCTCTCAAAACAAAGTGCAGAATTTTCTTTTCATAATAATCATCATCCCTCAAAAGAAGAGGAGGGGGCTATAAATAGCCAAAAATACAATAACAAATCAAATTATAAAAGTGCCCCCTGAGGTCACATAAGCCTACTCCTTCAAGTGAGGGTAAAAACGAAAAAGATGTATAAATAAATTAAATACAAATAATAACTCAAAAATAAAGTGATCCAATCATGGCTGTAGATCTTTGGCCCCTTCTCTGATAAACTTTCCACTGTCGGATGTCCTCATCATTCTCCTAAGGTGGAAAAGAGCTCGACTCCATCGAGTACACATCCCGGGTGCTCTCATAAATTTTTAGTGCATCTGGATCAATCCGCTGAAGCTTCTCGCCTTTAGCCAAGTGTTTTCTAACTCTAGTTTACCTCTCCACCTTATCAAATACCTTCTTCGTCCACCCTCTTTCATGGAAATGATGTCATCATTTAAAATCATGTCAACTTTCTTTGTAATAGGTGTTTTGAAAATATTTGGAAGTGGAGGAAGGCTTGGGTTCTCATGAGGTGGGGTCACACAAGACTCAATTTATAGTGGATTTGATGGGTTAAACTCTGGACCCTTATAGAATATTAAATCTTCGATGTTAAAAGAGGGATTAATATTGAAATCTGCAGGCAGATCCACCACATAGGCATTGTCATTAATTTTCTTGATTATTTTAAATGATCCCGTGCTTTTAGCATGTAATTTCTTAATAACCCCTTTCGAAAATCGTTCCGGACGAATCCGAACCATTACCGAAACACCAACTTTGAATGTCTTGAATTTTCGTTTAAGATCAGCGTGAAGTTTATAATTTACATTGTTCTGTTCAATTTGGCATGCAATTTCTTTATGTAATTCATGCGGATCCGATATAAATGAAGATGTAGACTCAGAAATTCTATATTTAGGACACATGAGTATGAGATCTAAAGGCTATATAGACTTGTACTCATATACAACTTCAGCAGGACTCAAACCAGTGGTATAGTTCACAGAATTGTTATAAGAAAATTCAGCTGTAGGGAGTTTAGAATCCCAATTTTAACGTGCTCACCCACTAAGGACCTTAACAAGTTACCTAGACTCCTATTGACCGCCTTAGCTTGACCATCCGTCTGAGAATGAAAGACTGAAAAATTATAATTTGGTGTCCATTTTCATCCAGAGAGTTTTCCAGAAGTAATTTCTGAATTTGACATTTCTATCAGATACAATGGTCTTGGGTAAACCATGTAATCTGACGACCTCATTAAAGTACAATTTGGCAATAAGGGAGGCATTGGATGTTTTAGAACAAGATAGGAAATGTGCCATCTTGGAGAAGCGGTCAACTACGACACATATGACTTCATTCCTACGAAAAGTCTTGGGCAGGCCAAGAATGAAGTCCATGCTGACATCTTGCCATGGACAACTGGGAATTGGTAAAGGGATGTAGAGACCTGTGTTCTGCTTTTGTTGTTTGGCCAGTTAACAAGTATGGCACCTGTTGACCATTTTACCCACATCTTTCTTTAGGCTAGGCCAAAAGAAATGGTACTCTACAGCCTCAATAATTTTATCACGACCAAAGTGTCCGGCAAGGCCTCCGGCGTGAAGTTCCCAAATGAGGAATTCCCTAAGGGAAGTACATGGAATGCAAAGCTTCTGAGCTTTGAAAATGTATCCATCTTCAAGGAGAAAATCATCCACAAGGCGCGTGCTGCCTATGGACAAAAGGGACTAGATCTCCTTGAAGTCTTGAAGTCGGGGCATTCCAAGTAGTCCTCTTTGACCTGTCCCAATGACTTCTTCCCTCATTTCAGTGGTAGTTATCATACGACGACTGAGGGCATCAACAACTTTATTCTCAACTCCCGCTGTGTGCCTAAGGGTATAAGTGTACTCCTGTAAGAACTCTACCCATCGGCCATGACGTGCATTCAGTTTTTTTCTGGGAGTTGAAATAACAAAGAGCCTCGTGATCCGAAAAGATGATTAACTCCTGTGGGAGCAGGTAGTATCGCCAATATCGTAGGAACTGAATCACTGCGTAGAACTCTTTGTCACATGGAAGCGTTGCCAGATGTCATTTAACTTTTCACTGAAATAGGCAACAGGGTGACTTTCTTGGGATATCACTCCTCCAATTCCGACTCTCGAAGCATCACAGGTAACTTCGAAGACCTTGGAGAAGTCTCATCACTAGGGCTTCCGCCATTCTTTTCTTTATCTCCTTAAAGGCTCTGGTGGCAGCTGAGATCCAGTGAAAGTCCCCTTTCTTAAACAGTCAGTGATAGGAGAGACAATGGTGCTGAAATTTTTAATGAATCTTCTATAGAAGATGGCGAAGTCGTGGAAGCTATAGAATTCCCGGATGTTCTAAGGAACGAATCATTCTAGTATAGCTCTCACCTCCTCGGGATCTGCAAAGATCCCTTGGGCTGATATAATAAAGCCCAAAAAAATTACGAGATCAATAAGGAAGGTACATTTCTTTGGATTAGCATAAAGCTGCTCCTTCCTTAAGACCTCACAAACCTGCCTCAGGTGGTCTAAGTGCTGGCTCATAGATTGGCTTTAGATAAGAATGTCATCTAAGTAGACAACGACAAACTTACCCATGAAAGGGTGCAGCACTTGGGTCATGATTCTCATGAACGTACTCGGGGTATTACTCAACCTGTAAGGCATGACCATCCACTCGTACAGACCATCCTTGATCTTAAAGACAGTTTTTCACTCATCATTGGGTCGGATTCGGATCAGGTGGTACCCACTCTTAAGGTAAATATTGGAGAAAAAAGGTGACTCCTGTCATCATGTCAAGTATATTGTCTAACCTCGGGATGGAAAAACGATATTTAACATTGATTTTATTGATGACATGGCTATCAACGCACATTCTCTAAGTACCATTCTTCTTCGGTGTAAGAAGGGCGGGTATAACATAGGGGTTGAGGCTTTCTTTTATGTAACCCGTTGCAGCAGCTCATCCACCTATTTCTTTAGTTTAACATGTTCCATGGGGTTCATGCGGTAGTGTGGCAGGTTAGGAAGAGAGGCTCCGGGGGCAAGATCAATAGCATGCTGAATGTCTCTTAGTAGTTACCAAATTATTGTCTCGTTAATTGTTGCTATTATCATTTTAAATCAATTAGTTAATTACTTAGGTTTTTATTTCAATTATAATTTAGTTAATTTAAGTTTCTGATTTCAATTCCATTTTTTTATTGAATTCTAATTTCATTTTAAAATTAGTTTATTTAAATGGATTCTGTTTTCAATTTAAATTAATCAATTATTAGAGATTTGATTTTTGTTTTAATATAATTTAAATTTAAATTAATTAGTTAAATTAATTTAAAGTTTAAATTGATTTCATATTAATTATTTAGTCAAATTATATATTGGATGAGTTAATTAAAGTTTTATTTCAATCAATTAAAATGATTAAATTTTAAATGGTTCAATTGAATGTTCTCCAAAATCGTCCTAAGTCTAAAATTTTTTAGAAAATTTCGGCAGCCTCCCAGCATTCCCTCCTCGCAAGGGGAGGTAAGGGGAGCACACTTGCCCTTTTGGCTCGACTTGACCGGATCAAATCAATGGTGAGGAGTATAGGGGGAGCGAATTGACCCCAAAAATAATCTTCAAGTCTTCAATCCACTCGGACGGATTAGATCGACGGCCGAGGGCTTTGGGGGACCGAATCAACCCCGGGACTTCCTTCAATCTTTCTAATTTTATGATGATGCCACATGCTTTTCTTTTATTATAAATTCATAATTATTGCTATTAGTAATTAAAAAAATATTATTTATTATTAATAATGTTCTGTTAATATTAAATAATTAAATATATCCCTTTGTCCTTTCTCTGTTTGAAATCAAGAAACCTTAAACTCAGGCATTTTGAACGGAGCAATGGCCTAAATGCAAAGTGGCGTTGGTTTTTTTGAAGAGTTGAAAGTCTGTTCGTATGTGAGAAAATCGGAAGGAAAAGGCCCAGGCAGGTTTGGCTTTTGGAGGTTTGATCCGATTGGAGGTGAGACCTGATTCTTTCAGATGGCGGAAAGGGGCGAACGCTGGACTTTGTGCTCTGCCGGCGACGTGAGACGAAAGAAGGAGGCTGGCTTGGAGGTTCAATCGCAAAGGAAAAAGTCCGCTGTGCAAGTAGACTCGGTTGTTCGGATTTTACCGAAGACGGAGGAGGCAGGCCTCGCGTGGCTCAGTGGCTTGGTAGTGTAGGATGTTGATGGAATAGAGGCAAGGCTGATTAGAGGTAAACAAGCTAAAGGAAACATGCGATCCTTTTGCTCCTGTGGAACAGAGAGTCCTCAAATCTTTTAATTGCTCGTGAATCCTGTAAGCATTAGCCCCCTCCTATTGATTTCTCCGTCCTTTTTATGTGAATTATGGCAGCAGTTGTTTTGAGAATGTGGGAAGGGTTGTGGATTACGTGCTGCTGCAGTTTCAACTTCTTCTTACAGAGCAATATATTTCCTTATATATGGGGTATCATGTTCCAAATATATGTTTTTTTTAATATTTCCATGCATCCACTCATTTGTTATTTATTTGATTTGCCTTTTTCTTCATTCCCGAGATAACTTAATAGAATAACACATTTGAGCTATTTACTCAATCTGGCACTTCTCATTAATCTTTCCAATTATATTTAAACAATAGCATCATAAAAATGTGGAATTTGTCACGTAGTTACTAATAATTAGTGGAGTGAAAAATTCTATTAATGAACTGAAATAAATTAGTTGGTTGTCATTATTAGCAATTAAAAATTGTTTGGAGCTTGTAAGCATTATTGTTTTAAATTGTTTGATCAAAATAGTTATGAAGCTTATGTCTCATCTGATTTAATGCATTGTTTATCCAATTAACATTCACGAGACAAATCACTCTTTTAGTATTTATATGTTCTTACATATCCACAGTAAATAACACTACAGGAAAACTCATTGTTACCGGCGGACGAAATCCGTCGGTAACAATGAAAATCCGTCGGAAATATACGGTTTTCGGCGGATTTCCGACGGTAATTCGCGCGTCGGAAATAGATTACCGACGGATTTAATCCGTCGGTAATATTTCCGGCGGATTTTCCGGCATAGTTTCGACGAAAAAATAACAAAAAAATGACGTTATTATGTTATTAGTTTCCGGCGTATGATCCGTCGATATTGCCGGCGGAAATATCCGTCGGTAATACCGGCGGATTATACGCCGCAACAAACCGACGTTACTATTACCGCCGGACTTTCCAGCAGACTAAGCGCCGGAAATGTCCGGCGCATAATCCGCCGGAAAGTTCGATATATCGTATTACCAGCACCATTTCCGGCGGATAATCCGCCGGAAACCTGTAGCATTGACAAAAAAAAAACCTTCTTCCCTCTAAAATTGGATTTCCACAACCTGCAAACAAAACATATACAAAACAGATATACACAACGATGTCCACAACACAATAGACAATACACTATATAAACAATGTAACAATGTTCAAAACACATATTCAACAGATTCAAATATCTACAATTATATTACAAAACATGTCCAAAACACAAATATAAATGTCCACATCCGTAAAATGAATAAAAAACATCTAGTATGAATCTGTTTCCTCCTCAGCTGCTGTACTCTTCCCACTGCTCATCTGCTCCCTCATCCTTTGCATTTCTTCTAACATTTGAGTTTGTTGGATTTGCATCTGCTGCTGTATCTCTATCTGCTGCTGCATTTGCATCTGCCAATCAGCTTTGGCTTTTCGTACCTGTTCTAGCTCAGCTGTAAGGGCAGTTATCTGCTGGATATATAAAGACTCCTGGGTACTAGATGAAAAACTGCAGCCACTAGATGTCTGCCCTTCATATGCATAAGCCTGCGAGCCTAACCCGTACACTCTGCCGTGCTGCATTCCTTCTACCGCTTGCGACCAAGTGCGGTAGTTAGAATATTCAGTTGATCCGCCAGAAGAACCTTCACCTGCTGCAGTCTGGCTCTCTCGAATCCGTGTATACTCCTCCTATGAAAGTGAATAAAGAATTAAGCAATTTTTAGATAACATTACAAAAATTGAACTTATATACTTACAAAGGCTTTCCTCGCACGCTCGTCAACCCATCGCTGGTCCTCCTGTTGCTTGTGGGTATGACTATGTAATTCAACAGGAGTAGATTCTCTACCCAACACCACTTTCTGTAACATATATATATTAGTATTCTTATTAAAGAAAATTATTAAAAGATTTTAAAATTTCTTACCAGACGTCTTCTATGCTCAGTATGTGGAACAGAACCCCCAGTATGAAGGGAACTCTGAGTGAGTAGTGCAACCCTTCCATATTGGTTGTTGAGAAGCATGCAGTAGATCATAAAAATTTTGAGCTTCTTTATTAGGTGACTCAGGATTAGCTTCTGTATACTGTTCAAATTGTGCTCCACTTGTATCATGAATTAAGTCCTCAAGATTAGGTATGATATGCTCTTCCTCACCTATAGTAGCACTTGTCGATACCATCCGCCGGAAATTCCGACGGTAACAGACAGTTTTCCTGTATTATAATATGTATATTCTCGTATATGCTATTAAGTACAAGAGAGTGATATTTCTCTAGAAGGCCAAATAAGTGCTGCATATAACTTGCACTCTTGTGTTTATAGTATCAAATCTTTTATCATGCACCCATAGAGCACTTCACATTCTATCATAAATATAGATATGTCTGTCAACTAGCTCCCCTTGTAGGGATAATCTTGGATTTGTCAATTTGTAAAGATTTGTTTATTTTTTTTCATTACATACTTTCTGTTTGTAGCTATTTACTCATTTCGGCTATAACATACATTTCACGTGGCATCACCATGTAATGGAAGGCACAAACGTTGGTTATTAAATGAGCTCCATGTAGCAAATGTGTGCATGAATTGTATCACTCATTTAATTCATTATATATGTTTCAACAAATTGCCTCCCAACGAATTTATTGGGTGTTTTCACATGATAAATTTATTGCAATACTCTTTAAGCATTCTGATATATATCCATTTTCTTCTCTTTTCTCAGGTTATGGCTTTTGATTGGGTCAGGCCTCGCTCAATGCCTGATACAGAGCCTTTTGAGGATCACATTTGAAGATAGATTGATAGATTTGACTTCACCCACTCGTTCTCTATTCGAGATCAGCTGTCATGATATCAGGAGATGCCAATGGAGAGGGATATAAATGCCAGACTATTTACTCGCTCGCCTCGACTACCTGCTTTTGAGTCAGAGCTTCCTGTAAGGCATGATCCCACAGATTGGGTGATTACTCTCAGGCTTTATCACAGTGATGGCAGTTCTTTAGACCGGATCATCAAGGGTTTGAGTTATGGAGCTCAGGATTTACTACAGCCTGTTGCAAATTTTGCAGAGCACACTGGCACCATTAGATTACTTAGTTACAACCTATCTCATCATGAGGTAGGAGAGCAGCAGTATGATTCAGTGTTTGCGAGCCCTTTTAGGATGTTAAAGGGCTATGTTTGTTGGGCCCATTATGTTCTGAGAACACATTAAGAGGTGCTCAAGCGGACAAGAGTTTATAGAGTCATTGTTTGATTACAGTCGACTTTCTTACTCCTAGCTTCAGGCATTAGCTAAGTACTGGGATAGTGTCACGAACACAAGCTGGATTGGGTCGATTGAGATGATGATTACTCTCTGGGATCTACAGCTAGTTTCTGGTCTACCCATTTTGGGCACCCCCTACGAGGAGTGCATTCCTCCGGACTATAATCTATGCACTCGTCAGCCAGCTGGTCACTCGAGGCGAGGGAAGTTTGTGTACTTGGAGGGCCTTCACCAGAGTTTGGCCCACTACTCTCATTTTTAGAGATAGAGAGGTCGTCGTCGTGGGGCCACTGTTCCTTTGGATGCCTGGATTGAGAGTTTTTTTATCCATGAGGCATATGTACTTGCTCAACCCCATGACTCATTCGGTACGAGTCTTCAGTACAGCGAGCAATTTTCAGTTGATTTGTTTGATCCTTTTTCAGCAGCAGGAGCGCAGCCCGTTACAGCTAAGGGGATTTTAGCGATGTCCTTGGTAGCTTTCGTAGACACTTGGTTGTGCAGTTTTGTCTTTCTGAGTCAGGACAGATTCTTCTGTCTCAGGACACTTTTGATGGCCAGCCTTATTGTTAGTGGGAGACAGGTTTTTTTAGCCCCGGTCGTACTTGCACAGATATACTACAACTTTGGACAGATTTCTGCCTTTTATGGTCGTCGTCAGCACGTGGTTGAGGTGCCGTGGCATTATGTCCACGGATTGGTGCATATACATATAGAGGGAGCTTTTAGTTGCGCCGAGCCATCGGGCTACTATTCAAATCAACTCTTTCCCCTATTGATCCAGTTTGTTAGGGCGACCTAAGCTACAGACAGGGCCCAGATGAGATTGTTTTTGTTTGCACCCTTACACGTGGACGGTCGTTTTAGGTTAGCTTACAGGTCTCCAGTTCGAGATTTACCCTCTCGGAGTTTCGGAGTTCCACTATTAGATTCTTTGACTGAGAGGGACATGCTTACTTTGCTTTCGAGGAACGGCTTTGCACCTCTTGCTTCTTACTTCGTCAGCATGAGACTCGGATGGCTTTGTTATAAGAGAGATTGCTTTATAATTTTGGAGGGGTATAACCCCAATAGAGCAGCGACAGTTTGACTTTGTTCAGGCCACTCTTTGATGGACTTTCAGCACTTCTTGTGGTGACAGATCATCGCCAGTTGAGTTCCCTTTTATTTTCAGCTTGTCTTGAGGTGGCCGCCATGACTTGGGCTTTTCTCCTCCGATTTGGGACAGGTTCCCACTTTTGTATAGCACCTGCAGATGCTCCTACCGGCATTTCACACTTGCGCCTATCCTGGATTCAACACCTTTTTCTCCTTCTTTGTGCTGGGCATTCAGAGATACAATAGGAGGATCAGGGGTATTGGGCGATCGAGGCCTTCGTCAGGGTCTAGGGATTATGCCCTTACACACACAAAGTCTCATAGAGTGCTAGACAGAGGATGAATCCTCAGCCTATTTATAGGCATGATTGCCCTGGTACGTATATTAATATTATCATTTCATTTATTATATTTCTTTCGCGCTCGCGCTCGCGCGCGCGCGCGCGCACACACACACACATATATATATATATATATATATATATATATATATATATATATATATATATAATAGAATTATAATATTGCAGCACCCTCACATGGACGTAGGCCGCTTTCTCCTTTCGATAAGGGTTGACCTAGGAGCAGCATTTTATATAAGAAGACAAGCTACATATTTATTTTATTTGAGCATTATATATTAAATTTGAATATTATATATATATATATATAATATTTTGTTCTGCTTGATTTTTTTTAGTGTCCCGACATGCTCCCGTTGATTTATCGGACATCTCACACACTTCCTGTCTCTCCTGCTTTCGAGCCACTTGGCTTGGATACTGCACATACTTCTCTGGGCCCACATGAGTTTCCTTATAGGGATGAAGGTATTGATGCATTTTCTTTATTTTTGTATTAATTGATTAAATAACGGATAGCTTGGCTTTCTTTCACTCAGGTGGTAGGCTTTCTCTTGAGCTACAGCCTAACGGACTTACACCTGTTCCACCAGTTCGAGTCCGGCATTGGGCACAGGTAGCTCTTCACATCACCCATCATCAGGTGACCTGGATATAGGAGACCACTTAGGCACTGAGTGTCCACCTGTTCCTATCTCTGCTTTTAGTGATGTTGGAGGTAAATATTTCTTATACGCCCATTTATTCAATGACATCTATTTGTTATTATTTCTCTTGTCACCCCCCTTTCATATATATGTATTTATAAGTGACCGACCAACATCTTTTATGGATCACACTGCCGGTGATCCTAGTGCACTTGGTGTAGAGCGGGTTACTTCGTCCCTGGCTTTTTCAGACTCCAATTGGGTGATTATTAGTGGTTTGTCAGGAGGGTTTTCACTAGACGCCCAGTCTGCTCATAGTTGCTCTACCCAGTCACTACCCGTGAATGATGCTGATGACACTACGACGGAGCTGATCACTCGTCCTTTCTTGACTCATATTCTTTAGAGGGATCTTCACCAGGTGTTAATTCCCACCTAAGTGACCACTGACTTGCAGCTTTTGCAGAGGACTTTCACCTTTCAAGTATTATCTTATTTTCATTAGTATTTTTATTACATTATGTATGCAAATGTATATATTCTTGATGATAGCTCCTCTCCTTCATGTTCTAGGTTTGGAGCTTTCATGTTTTGTGTCTAGATCGGTGTTTCGGGCTCGTCGCTCTTCCAATCAGCGATGGTCTAGGGGAGTGCAGTATGTTGTTATTGCACTACGAGCCTTACTATTGAGAGTGGATCTTTGAGAGTGGATCTCGACGCTTTACCAGACTTGTCCAGCTTTCACATGGAGGCCTGCTTGCTTTTGGACTTTGCTGCCCTGCGGTCTTCGAGACAGCCTTTTACAGATGTGGGAGCTTTCTTGTCGCACTGTTGAGTTTGGGTTGTTTCAGTTAGACTACACTTCTTAGAGTCTGTTTTACATGATTCTTGCTGATTTAGAGGTTGAGGCCAAAGCCGCTTGGGACAGGATGAGGAGAGATCTCCTTGATCTAGATTTTGGATTACAGACTTTGCAGCACTATCAGCGAGACATTTTTGGAGAGTAGATTGTGCTTCTAGGCATGAAGTTGAGCTCAGAGTTTTGAGATAGAGGGAGAGAGTTCTTCTGGCGAGACGTCAGGAGGTTAGAGTAGCGGCTACCCATAACGAGGAGGACTTTTCTTTGATAGCCACTGAGGTCGGGCATTTGGAGGATAGATTATCTTTTTTCATTAAGGTGTTCAACTCAGCACGCCATCAACTGGAGCTTGCAGAGGAGCAGCGAGAGATATTGCTGGCCCGTTTGTTCAGAGTTAGAAGACAGATCAGTAGCATCCAGTTTAGACTTTGACAACTTCTTTCCACCTTTTCTTGTATGTATATAATGTATTTATTTATGATTTCTTTTGTATTAAATTATTAGATTTTTAATTTTCTTAGTAGCTCAATCTTTAGGTTTGTGAGTATAAAAAACTTAGATGTTCGGCTCTTAGGCTTATTGAATCTGTTTATGATTTCAACCTTTTTAGATAGGCTGATGAAACTAGCTCGACCCTAGGTTTGTGAGCATAAAAGGCTTAGAGGTTCGACTCTTATGATTATTGAAGTTGTTTGTGATTTCAACCTTTTAGATAGGTTGATGAAAATAGCTTAACCCTTAGGTTTGTGAGCATAAAATATTTAGAGGTTCGACCCTTAGGCTTATTAAACCTGTTTATAATTAGCTCGACCCATAGGTTTGAGAGCATAAAAGATTTAGAGGTTCGACCCTTAGGCTTATTGAACTAATGGATTTTAGCTTGACCCTTAGGTTTGTGAGTATAAAAGACTTGGAGGTTCGGCCCTCAGGCTTATTGAACCAATGGATTTTAGCTCGACCCTTAGGTTGGTGAGTATAAAAGACTTCGGGCATGCCTTATTTAGGTCCCGATAGTCAATGCATATGCGAATTTGATCATTTTTCTTCTTTATTGAAACGATGTTTGCAATTCAGTCAACATATTTTTCTTCCCGGATAAAGCTAGCCTTAATAAGTTTTTTAGTTTCAGCAACGACTTGCTCTTCAATCTCAAGTCGCATTCGCCTGGGTGCCTATTTGACAGGCTATACTTTGGCTTATAAATAGGTTCAATAAGTTTAAAGGTTGAACCTCTAAAATTTTTATGCTCACAAACCTAAGGGTCGAGATATTTTCATCAACCTATCTAAAATGTTGAAATTACAAATAAGTTTAATAAGCCTAAGGGTCAAACCTCTAAGCCTTTTATGCTCATAAACCTAAGGGTCGAGCTAGTTTCATCAGCTTATCTAAAAAGATTGAAATCATAAACATGTTCAACAAGCCTAGAGGCCGAACCTCTAAGTCTTTTATGCTCACAAACCTCAAGATTTAGCTACTAAGAAAACTAAAAAATCTAAAAATTTAATACAAAAGAAATCATAAATAAATACATTATATACGTACCAGAGAGGTGGTAAAAAAGATGTCAAAGTATAAACTTGATGCTGTTGATCTGTCGTCTAACTCTGAACAAACGGGCCAGCAACATCTCTTGCTGCTCCTTTGTAAGCTCCAGTTGACGGCATGCTGAGTCGAACACCTCAGTAGAAAAAGACAATCTATCCTCAAAGTGCTCTACCTCAGCGGCTATCAAAGAAAAGCCCTCTTCGGTATTGGTAGCCGTTGCTCTAACCTCCTGACATATTGCCAGAAGAACTCTCTCCCTCTGTCTCAAATCTCCGAGGTCAGCTTCTATGCCCAGAAGCACAATATGCTCTTCAGAAATATCTCGCTGACAGTGCTGCAAAGTCTGTAATCCAAAATTTAGATCAAGGCGATCTCTCCTCATCCTATCCCAAGCGGCTCTGGCCGCCTCAGCCTCTAAATCAGCAATAATCATGTAAGACAGACTCAGAGAGGTGTAGTCTAGCTGAAACAACTCGAACTCAACAGTGTGACAAAAAAGCTCCCACATTTGTAAAAGGATGTCCCGAAGACCGCAGGGCAGCAAAGTCCAAAAGCAAGCAAGCCTCCGTGTGAAAGCTGGACAATTCTGGTAAAGCGTCGAGGTCCACTCTCAATAGTAAGGCTCGTAATGCAGTAACAATATACTGCACTCCCCTAGACCACCGCCGAGTGGAAGAGCGACGAGCCCGGAACACTGATCTCGACACAAAACATGAAAGCTCCAAACGTAGAACATGAATGGGAGGAGCTATCATCAAGAATATATACATTTGCATATATAATGTAATAAGAAATGCTAATGAAAATAAGATAATACTTGAAAGGTGGAAGTCATCTGCAAAAGCTGCAAGTCGGTGGTCACTTTGGTGCGAAGTAACACTTGGTGAAGATTTCTCTGAAGAACAGCCTGGGACCATCTGAGTTGAGGAAGGACGAGTGATCAACTTTGTCGCTGTGTCATCAGCATCACTCCCGAGTAGTGGCTAGGTAGAGCCACTACGAGTAGACTGGGCATCTGGTGAAAACCCTCCCAAAGAACCACTAATAATCACCCAAGTGGAGCTGAAAAAGCTGGGGATGAAGCAGCCCACTCTACACCAAGTACACTAGGATCACAGGTAGTGTGATCCACAAAAGATGCTGATCGGCCATCTATAAATATATATGAAAGGGGGGGGGGGGTGAAAAGAGAGAAATAATAACAAATATATGTCATTGAATAAATAGGTGTATACGAAATATTTATCTCTAATATCACCATAAGCAGAGATGGGAATAGGTGGACACTCAGTGCCCGAATGGTCTCCTATGTCCAGGTCACCCGATGATGGGTGATGTGAAGAACTACCTGTGCCCAGTGCCAGACTCGAACTAGTGTAACGAGCTGGTGGAATATATGTAAGTCTGCTAGGTTGTAGCTCAGAGAAAGCCTATCACTTGAGTGAAAGAAAGCCAAGCAATCCATTATTTAATCAATTAATGCAAAAATAAATAAAATGCATCAAGATCTTCATCCCTATGAAGAAACTCATGTGGGCCGAGAGAAGTATGTGCATTATCCAGGCCAACTGGTTCTAAAGCAGGAGAGATAGGAAGTGTGTGTGAAATGTCCGATAAATCAACAGGAGCATGCCGGGACACTGAAAAAAAATCAAGCAAAACAAAATATATTAAAAAAATGATATTCAAATTTAATATAAAATGCTCAAATGAAATAAATATGTAACTTATCTTCTCGTATAAAGTCTTGCTCCTAGGTCGACCCCTATCGAAAGAAGGAGAAAGCGGCTTACATCCATATGAGGGTGCTGCAATATTATAATTCTACTATATATATGTGTGAAAAAAAAAAAAAAAAAATATATATATATATAATAAATGAAATAATAATATTAATATACGTACCAGGGCAGCTATGCCTATAAATAGGCTATGGACTCCTCTTTCGTCTTCTATCTGGCACTCTATTAGACTCTGTGTGTGCGGGGACATAATCCCTCGACCCTGACGAAGGCCTCGGTCGCCCAGTGCCCCTGATTCTCCTACTGTATCTCTGAATGCCCAGCTCAAAGGAGGAAAAGGTGTGTCGAATCCAGGACAGCCGCAAGTGTGAAATGCCGGTAGGAGCATCTGCAGGTGCTATACAAAAGCGGGAACGTGTCCCAAATCGTAGGAGAAAAGCCCAAGTCATGGCGACTGCCTTAAGGCAAGCTGAAAACGAAAGGGAACTCAAATAGCGATGATCTGTCACCCAAGAAGTGCTGGAAGTCCATCAAAGGGAGTGGCCTGAACAAAGCCAAACTATCGCGCTGCTCTATTGGGGTTATACCCCTCCAAGACTATAGAGCAATCTCATCTATAATAAAGCCATCCGGGTCTTATGTTGACGAAGTAAGAAGCAATAGGTGCAAAGCCGCTCCTAGAAAGCAAAGTAGGCCTGCCCCTCTCAGTCAAAGAATCTAACAGTGGAACTTCGAAACTTCGGGAGGGTAAATCTCTAATTGGAGACCTGTAAACTAATCTAAAATGGTCGTCCACGTGTAAGGGTGCAAACAAAAATAATCTGATCTGGGTCCTGTCTATAGCTGAGGTCGCTCTGGCTAACTGGATCAATAGGGGGAAGAGGTGATCTAAATAGTAGCCCGGTGGCTTGGCGCAACTGAAAGCTCCCTCTACATGTATATGCACCCATCCGTGGATATAATGCCACGGCACCTCAACCACGCGCTACGACAATCATAAGAGGTATAAATCTATCCAAACCCCTAGTATATTTATGCAAGTACGATCGGGGCTAAAGAAACCTGTCTCCCACTAGCAATAAGGCTGGCCATCAGAAGTGTATTGGGACGGAAAGATCTGTCATGCTCGGAAAGACAAAACTGCACAACCAAGTGGCTACGAAAGCTACCAAAGATATCTCCTCTGAAATCCCCTTAGATGTAATGGGCCGCGCTCCTGCTGCTTAAACAGGCTCAAACAAATCAACTGAAAACTGCTCGCTATACTGAAGACCTGTACCGAATGGGTTATGGGGCTGAGCAACCAATAATTCATATGCCTCATGGATCAAAAAACTCTTAATCCAGGCATCCAAAAGAACAGTTGCCCCACGATGACGACATCTCTATCTCTAAAGATGACAGTAGTGGGCCAAACTCTGGTGAAGGCCCTCCAAGTACACAAACTCCCCTCGCTTCGAGTGACCTGCTGGCTGATGACTGAAGATATCGTAGTTCGGAGGAATGCACTCCTCATAGGGGGTGCCCAAAATGGGTAGACCAGAAACTAGCTGTAGATTCCAGAGAGTAATCGTCATCTCATTTAGCCCGATCCAGCTTGTGTTCGTGACACTATTCTAGTGCTCAGCTAATGCCTGAAGCTAGGAGTAAGAAAGCCGACTGTAATTAAATAATCTGGCGTAGATGGCTCTATAAACTCTTGCCCGCTTGAGCATCTCCTGATGTGCTCTTAGAACATGGTGGGCTTGGCAAGCATAGCCCTTTAACATACTAAAAAGGCTCTCAAACACTGAATCATACTGCTGCTCTCCTACCTCATGACGAGATAGGCAGTAACTGAGTAATCTAATGGTGCCAATGTGCTCTACAAGATCTGCAGCAGGCTGTAATACATCATGAGCTTTATAACTCAAACCCTCGATGATCCGGTCCAAAGAACTATCATCACTGTGACGAAGCCTGAGGGCAATCACCTAATCTGTGGGATCATGACCTACAGGAAGTTCTGACTCAAAAGCAGGTAGTCGAGGCGAGCGAGTAAATAGCCTGGCATATATATCCCTCTCCATTAGCATCTCCTGATGTCATGACAGCCGATCTCGAATAGAGAATGAATTGGTGAAGTCAAATCTATCAATCTCCCTCCAAATGTGATTCTCAAAAGGCTCTGTATCAGGCATTGAGCAGGGCCTGACCCAAGCAAAAGCCATAACCCAAGAAAAGAGGAGAAAATGAATATATATCAGAATGCTTAAAGAGTATTGCAACAAATTTATCATGTGAAAACACCCAACAAATTTGTTGGGAGGCAATTTATTGAAACATATATAATGGATTAAATGAGGGATACAATTCATGCACACAATTGCTACATGGAGCTCATTTGATGTCCAACGTCTGTGCCTTCCATTACATAGTGATGCCACATGAAATGTATGCTATAGCCGGAATGAGTACTAGCTATTAATGGAAAGTATGTAATGAAAAGAAAAATAAACAAATCTTTACAAATTGATAGATCCAAGATTATCACTACAAAGGGAGCTAGTTGACAGACATATCTATATTTATGATAGAATGTGAAGTGCTCTATGGGTGCATGATAAAAAAATTGATACTATAAACACAAGAGTGCAGGTTATATGCAGCACTTATTTGGCCTTCTAGAGAAATATCACTCTCTTGTACTTAATAGCATATACAAGAATATACATATTATTTACTGTGGATATGTAGGAACATATAAATACTAAGAGAGTGATTTGTCTCGTGAATGTTAATTGGATAAACAATGTATTAAATCAGATGAGATATAAGCTTCATAACTGTTTTGATCAAACAATTTAAAACAATCATGCTTACAAGCTCCAAATAATTTTCCATTGCTAATAATGACAGAACCAACTAATTTATTTCAGTTCATTAATTGAATTTTTCACTCCACTAATTATTAGTTACCGTGTGACAAATTCTAAATTTTTATGATGCTATTGTTTAAATACAATTGGAAAGATTAATGAGAAGTGTCGGATTGGGTAAATAGCTCAAATGAGTTATTCTATTAAGTTATCTCGGGAAGGAAGAAAAAGTAAGGCAAATCAAATAAATAGCAAATGAGTGGATGTATGGAAATATTCAGAAAAAACATATATATAAAATAAAATATATTTGAAACGTGATACCCCATATTTAAGGAAATATACTGCTTTGTTAGAAGAAGTTGAAACTGCATCAGCACGTAATCTACGACCCTTCCCACATTCTCAAAACAACTGCTCCCATAATTTACATAAAAAGGACGGAGAAATCAATAGGAGGGGCTAATGCTTATTATGGGATTCACGAGCAATTAGTAGATTTGAGGACTCTTTGTTCCACAGGAGCAAAAGGATCGCACGTTTCCTTTGGCTTGTTTACCTCTGATCAGCCTTGCCTCTATTCCGTCGACATCCTGCATTGCTGAGCTGCTGAGCCACGTGAGGCCTGCTTCCTCCGTCTGCGGCAAAATCCGAACAACCGAGTCTACCTGCACCGGCGGACTTCTTCCTTCGTGATTGAACCTCCGAGCCGGCCTTCTGCTTTTGTCGCACGTCGCCGGCAGAGCACGAAGTCCAACATTCACCCCTTTCCGCCGCCTGAAAGAATCAGGTCTCACCTCCAATCGGATCAAACCTCCAAAAGGCAAACCTGCCTGGGCCTTTTGATGTGAAATATTAAGGAATTGTAGGAATTTAGTAAAATTTGTTAAGCTTGCCAATTTTAAAATTAATATTTCACAATATTAGATTCTAGGATTTCTTAGTTGTTGTTTTTCTTTGGCATGCGATTACAAAATAGATTAGAAGGGAAATTAAAATAACATCAAAATTATAGTAAAAGCTAGTTGCGCAAGTAACAAAAATCCACCGGTTAACAATTAGAGTAATCACCTTGAGTTTCCCTCACTCACTTTTGAGGGCTTTAGCGGAAGGATAATTTGCACAACAATAATGATGCTACCAAAATACAGAAGGCGCTTATAGTTTTGTCGAGAAAAAGTTAATCGGGAAAGAGGAGGTCGGTGGATGATGGAGGATTTGCCACTGGATGGGATGCTGATGTTCGTCGAGAGCGATAGTCAATGAGAAGAAGATCCGGTTGACTTAGTCTTCGGCGGATTGGTCAATCTCCCAATTAATGTCGAAGAAGGGGGAACGAAGAACATCCACTAGTCCTTGATTGCTGAAGACGAATCCGTGATCACGATCGGGATCGGCCATCCATTGAGGGAGGAAGTTTGTCCAACCTTCAGAAACCCTAGGTGCCCGGCGACTTGTAGAGAGAAGGGGATTGGGGCTTAATAAGGGAGAGGAATTAAATGGGGAGAGAGAGGGAGGGGGCGGCTATTTGATTGGGATTAATTTAGAAAGTGGAGTTAAGGGGAGAGAGGGGAAGAGGGGTGGGACGATCTATTGATTGGGTGGACTTGATTTGCTCCTTTAATTAGAATCCTAAATTAAGAAAGGAATTAATGACCTTTCAAAATTTAAAATTCAAAATTAAAAGATTTGAGGGAGTTTTGTAATTAATTCAAATTAATGAGGGAAATTCAAATCTCAAATTAATTTGAAATTCAAATTTGAAATTCCCAAATTGCTTTGAACTAAATTAGGAAAGTAATAAGGGGATGATTGGAAATTGGAGCCTTGGAGAATTGGTAGGGTGGTCGGCGGCAATGCTAGGGTTTCTTGGCTAGCGGGTAGGGGAAGGGGGAGGGGATTGGGCTGGTGGTTAGGTGAGGGAAGGGGGCTTAGCCGGCGGTGGGGATTCAGTGAAGGTTGGCTGGCAGTTTGGGATGGGGAAGGGGCTTAGCCGGCCGGGTTGGGTGGAGTTAAAGAGTTTGGCCGAAATTTGGGAGGAGGTGGGTAGCCGACGATATGGGGAAGAGGAAGAGGAAATGAGGAATAAAAACGGATACAAACCGCGAGCTCGGACTCTATCGGCGGCTAACGGGAATTACTTGGCCCTCTCTTAGGGTTCTCTCCTCTCTCAAGAGTTCACAACAAAGAAAAGGAGCAAGTGTCGATTTTTTTTTCAAAATCATCATCTCAATACAAAAGTTAGGGCCTCCATATATAGGCCTCAAAGAAAAAAGGACACAAAGACTAAATTGCCTTCTGAGCTACAACACGAACTAATCCCTCTCAGAGGTACAATGGTAAAAACTAAAACATAAATAAAAGAAATATAAAATGCATCACAAATAAAGACTCCTAATCATAGCCGTCGATCTGCGATGCCTCATCTGATAGACGCGCCAGAATCTCCTGCTGATGTCCTCATCACCTTTTCCTTCCGATTTTCTCACATACGAACAAACTTCCAACTCTTCAAAAAAACCAACGCCACTTTGCATTTAGGCCATTGCTCTGTTCAAAATGCCTGAGTTTAAGGCTTATTAATTTCAAACAGAGAAAGGACAAAGGGATATATTTAATTATTTATTATTAACAGAACATTATTAATAATAAATAATATTTTTTTAATTACTAATAGCAATAATTATGAATTTCTAATAAAAGAAAAGCATGTGGCATCTTCATCAAATTAGAAGGATTGAAGGAAGTCTCGGGGTTGATTTGGTCCCCCGAAACCCTCGGCCATTGATCTAATCCGGTCGAGTGCATTGAAGACTTGAAGATTATTTTTGGGGTCGATTCGCTCCCTCATACTCCCCACCATTGATTTAATCCGGTCGAGTCGAGCCAAAAGAGCAAGTGCCCTCCCCTTATCTCCCCTCGCGGGGAGGGGACGCCGGGAGGTTGCCGAAATTTACTCAAAAATTTTAGGCTTAGGAGAATTTTGGAGAACATTCAATTGAACCATTTAAAATTTGATCTTTTTAATTGATTGAAATATAACTTTAATTAACTCGTCCAATATATAATTTGACTAAATAATCAATATAAAAATCAATTTGAACTTTAAATTAATTTAACTAATTGATTTAAATTTAATTAAATTAAAGAAAAAATCAAATATCTAATAACTTATTAATTTAAATTAAAAATAGAATTCATTTAAATAAACTAATTTTAAAATGAAATTAGAATTCAATAAAAAAATGGAATTGAAATCAAAAACTTAAATTAACCAAGTTATAATTGAAATAAAAACCTAAGTAATTAACTAATTGATTTAAAATAATAACAACAACAATTAACGAGACAATAATTTGGTAACCAATTAACTAATGGGAAACTAAGCTTTAAATTGATTGATTGAACCAACTATAGTAAGAACAGTTAACTTGAAACTTAATTAAATTCTAAATAACTAAATTAACCACTTAAAATTAAATCTTTAAATTCCTAAGTTAAATAATTAAAATCAAGATTAAAACTTTAATTCAGTTAAACGAAGTG
The DNA here is from genome assembly GCA_019925795.1 of Dendrobium chrysotoxum. Lineage (NCBI taxonomy): Eukaryota > Viridiplantae > Streptophyta > Magnoliopsida > Asparagales > Orchidaceae > Dendrobium > Dendrobium chrysotoxum. The sequence goes on along the minus strand of CM034305.1, from coordinate 92,901,436 downwards.
ATTTTAAAATCAAATTAAAACTTCATTTAAACTTGAGTCAATTTGATGAACAATTTAATTAAATCAAGCAATTTGAAAATACACCTCAACCAATTAATTGAGTCAATCAATGTAATTTAAATACATTTAAACATATAAAATTTAAAATTAATGAATTGAACATTTAAATTTAATTAAAATTTAATCAATTAATCTATGCAATTAAAATAAAATAAAAATAAAATGCAAAGAATGAAATGTTTCCATTATCCAATCAACTTATGTACAAAAACCCTCAAACTCACTCAAAGCCCTCAACAGTAACCTAAAACTGCATCTACCTATGGGCTCCCCGAACTGCTGCAAGTACGATGTACCTGCAAGCAAACAGACAAAAGTCAGTGCGATCACAAGTAAAATAAATGCTAAAAAAGTGTAATTCTAACTACTGCAGGTAGAGTAAAGTACTAGAAAGCAAGTAGAGCAATAAACTATTGTAGTAGAAACAAACTCAAACACAAAAACAAGACACTAACACTGTCGTCGAGGGAGTAAAGTGTCTAAAGCTATGCCCTAGCTAATCCGAGTCCTATAGGTTACTTCTAACAGTAGTAAATCCTATCGACAATTCTTTCACTAAATGTATATTAATTAAGTGAATCAATAAATTCTTAAAACACTAATTGGCTACTTTTAATCGAAAGCCATAAGTTCGATCTTTAGGGGTAATATCTAGGAAGCAACCTAACTCTAGACCCCTCCATTGGGCATCTTAGCCTATATGACTAAGTTGTAAGACCCGCCATTTGGGCTACTTCTAAGCGAAGCAGTAAGACCCACGTGTCAGAGGACTTCTAAATAAACGACCATAGATCCAAAACTCCTATTGGCAGCTTTGTTTATAAGAACTAGGTTTTAAGATCCACCAACCGGCCACTTTCAATGAAAGCCATAAGTCTGACTTTAGAGGAAATATTTAGGTGAAAATGACTTAACCTCTAACCCCTAATTAACCACCCGACCACTTCTAATAGAAGCCTTAAGTCCGACCTCTGAGGAAAATATTTAGGTAATAATATAACCATAGACCCCTCACACGGGCATCCTGGTCTATAAGTGCTAAGTTGTAAGACCCACCATACGGGCTACTTAGCTTACAGGGCTAGGTCGTAAGACCCGTCGTTTGGCTGCTTATAATAGAAGCCATAAGACCCACTCATACCAAAAAACCTTCGGGCCACCACTAATAGAGGCCGTAAGATCCACTATTAGGGCTACTTTCAAATGAAGGCCATAAGCCCCTATCCAAATCCAATGACACGGACAACTCCTAATTGGAGCTATAAGCCTCAAACTAAACGAATTAACGGGCAACTTCTAAGGAAGCCATAAGTCCCAACCCAAATTAAATTAAACTAAAATCCACACATCTCCACTTCAGTTTGCTCGGGATCCCTGAGAGGAGGAAACCCATAGCTGCTAATTAGATTCTTTGGACACTGTAATAAATGGTTATTAGTGTTGGTAGACTGAACCCACGGTATACCCGGAACGACAGAACCATGGGATCTTGATCTGGTGTATCTTCATCCCCCCATAACTAAATTTAAAACTCTAAAACTCTGTTGCACATTCTCACACTCCTTGCACGAAGCTTAAGTGTATTTCATCCTTAATCGAGAATGCTCTTCAAATGCTTTAGGGGGGTTAATTAACTATGAGGGCTTGCGCTCATAGGAAATAGAACCCAAATTTAAATAAACCATGACACTACTCTCAGGGGGAATCTAGTTAAATATTAAACTCAATCTACCTCCGGGAAAATTAAGGGAATCCTAAGTTCGTGAGAGCGGGATTTACACCTATGTTGTTAAAATGATTTTTCCAAAGTGATCAAATTCATGTAGCCAACCCCACGTAGTGGTATAAAGGCTTGATGTTGTTGTTGTGTTGTATTCTTATCTTTGGTGGAATACAAAGCAGAGCTTGACAGAGTGTGAATATAGAGATACCATTTTAAAAATAAGAAAGAACTATAAGAGAAAAGCTTGAATCAAATTTCATTTCAAATTGTAGAAAAGTTAAATGCTTACAGGAGCAAAACATTATTAATTGTTGGTCCTAAATTTAAGGTAGGAATTAAAAAATAATCAAAACATGAATAATCAGAGCACGCTGATTGTTGAGGTGGACAAGCATCCTATAGTTGATATAATTGGAGCACACTGGATTACTTGATGAGAAACTAATGCCGGTCTGACATATCACAGAATTTCCACACATTGGCCTATTTGGTTTCTTGTTTCAGAAAATAGAACTACATGCATTAAAATTGTATGAAGTAATCTGCAGGTAAACCTTCTATAAATTGGTTTGCTGGGAATTATTCTTACTTTTATTGATGAATAGATATTGGAATACACAAATCAGTTATTTGAATCATTTTCAGTGAGATTAAAATGCACCATAATCTGTTGCACTTCACTGCTTGGAGCCTTTTTTTGGACTTGGACCAACAGCTGCAGATTGATTCACTTTTCTTTGGTGTTCGTATGAATTTGATTTGTTCGCAGAATCTACACTTGGTCTTGGTCTTGGTCATGAAGCGCTTACACTTCTAGACTACTTTGTGGTCAGGTCAGGCACACGAGCCACTCCAAACATGTCAGGACATCACATGGTGTATTTGTTGTTTATCATTAGAGAAAGTGGACATTACTTGGATATTATCCACGACAGCTTAGGCAAATTTTGGTTATAAATGGGCATATTTCTTGACTCATCTCTGATTAACAATTTTTTTTCTTTGTTTCTTTCAATGTCTTTCTTTTTAGTTCTGTCCCAATATGTTTTATCATCTTATTGAACATATTCTGGAAGGTTCAGATGCAAGATGGTTATTCCTTTTTTAGCTTGTGTTGTCCTAATTTTCCAGTACTTCTCAAGTCCTTATTCACCATGGCATTACACTTGTCTTTTCTTTTACTTACCTGTAAATAGGTTTTTTCACTATTTTACCCATATCAGTGAACAAGTTTTTGTAGCCTTGGTATATGAACTCTATGCTGCTAATAGAAGTTCTTGGTTTTTAAATCACTAGTTTTCCTCCCTTTTTATGTGTTATTTTTGTCAGATGATAAATCGTACCAGCCTTCTATTCTTTGGTGTCTTTAATTAGTTTATAGTTGAAATCAGACTAGTTGTTATACCTCCCAACTCGTAAAGTATCTTTTCGGGTAACATGGATTTGTTGAACTCACGGTAGTTCATTTTATAAATTTGTTCATACTATACTGAACATGCATTTGACTTTTTACTATTTTTACATGTTGAAATTGTTGGGGAGATGAGGAGTAAACATCACAATGCCAAAAGCAGCAGAAAAGTAAAGGACACCCGGATTTTGACATGGAAAAACCCAAAATAAGGAAAAAACCACGGAACCACGCCACATCAAGAAATTCACTATGAAAATTAGGAGAAATAAGTACAGATCTCTCTTTTCTTTCACTCTCTCCTTGCTTCTCTTCTCACATGCTCCGTTCTCAATGTCTACACACTTCAAAAATAGAAGAGAAGCCAAGTAAAATAACCCCAAGGTATGCACCCCTTCAAAAAAAACGAAAAATAAAATCGTCCAGTCTGTCTCGCAGTGCCAGTTTGGGGTGCTGCGGCGCTGAAGCCTCTGTCTTGCACTGTTGCAACGTCGTATCTATACTGTTGTGGCTCCCTACTCTATGTTGTTTAGCGCCGGGGCGCTTGGGAACATAGCGCTAGGGCGCTTAGGTATGCAGCGCCTGGGCGTTGTACGAAAAAAGTTTTTTTGGAGGATGATGTCTCGAACCCAAGCAAGGGGTAAACATGTTGAAATTGTTGGGGAGATGAGGAGTAAACATCACAATGCCAAAAGCAGCAGAAAAGTAAAGGACACCCGGATTTAACATGAAAAAACCCAAAATAAGGAAAAAACCACGGAACCACGCCACATCGAGAAATTCACTATGAAAATTAGGAGAAATAAGTACAGATCTCTCTTTTCTTTCACTCTCTCCTTGCTTCTCTTCTCACATGCTCCGTTCTCAATGTCTACACACTTCAAAAATAGAAGAGAAAGCCAAGTAAAATAACCCCAAGGTATGCACCCCTTCAAAAAAACGAAAAATAAAATCGTCCAGTCTGTCTCGCAGCGCCAGTTTGGGGTGCTGCGGCGCTGAAGCCTCTGTCTTGCACTGTTGCAGCGTCGTATCTATACTGTTGTGGCGCCCTACTCTATGTTGTTTAGCGCCGGGGCGCTTGGGAACATAGCGCTAGGGCACTTAGGTATGCAGCGCCTGGGCGTTGTACGAAAAAAGTTTTTTTGGAGGATGATGTCTCGAACCCAAGCAAGGGGTAAACATGTTGAAATTGTTGGGGAGATGAGGAGTAAACATCACAATGCCAAAAGCAGCAGAAAAGTAAAGGACACCCGGATTTAACATGAAAAAACCCAAAATAAGGAAAAAACCACGGAACCACACCACATCAAGAAATTCACTATGAAAATTAGGAGAAATAAGTACAGATCTCTCTTTTCTTTCACTCTCTCCTTGCTTCTCTTCTCACATGCTCCGTTCTCAATGTCTACACACTTCAAAAATAGAAGAGAAAGCCAAGTAAAATAACCCCAAGGTATGCACCGCTTCAAAAAAACGAAAAATAAAATCGTCCAGTCTGTCTCGCAGCGCCAGTTTGGGGTGCTGCGGCGCTGAAGCCTCTGTCTTGCACTGTTGCAGCGTCGTATCTGTACTGTTGTGGCGCCCTACTCTATGTTGTTTAGCGCCGGGGCGCTTGGGAACATAGCACTAGGACGCTTGGGTATGCAGCGCCTGGGCGTTGTACGAAAAAAGTTTTTTTGGAGGATGATGTCTCGAACCCAAGCAAGGGGTAAACCCCTCCCCCCCCCTCCCCCCCCTCCCCCCCAGCGAACACGACAAGCTTTGAGATCCGAAACAACAGAATATCTAGATTGATCAACACAATCAAATTCCACATATAACAGAAATCATATTTGAAATGTTGAAAAGATTGTTACAAACCAAACCATTTTGAAGAAAGCTATGCACCTCAACTGGTAAAAATACTAAACCTTTATTATCTTAGATAAGGACCAATAGTTAGTGTTGGTTCAGGGTGATGACAATAACACTATTAATGGTTCAGGGTGATGACAATGACACTATTACCTGCATTTATTATAAAATTATCGATCTCGCTATAGAACACCTGGGCATTGGCCAAGGTAAAATCACTAATATATTACATTCTTAATCTATTTCCTTGGAACATTATTCAGTAAAATATGATTATCCATGTGAAAATCATATTTGAAATGTTGAATAAGATTGTTAGAAACCAAACCTTTTTAAAGAAAGCCATGCTCCTTAACCAGCAAAAAATACCAAAACCTTTATTATCTTAAATAAGGTCCAATAGCTATGGTTAGTTTTGTTAAGACATGACTCCACGTCAGCTTTTCATTTTCAAGAAGCTCTGTACTATCTGTCTGCACGTGTAGCTCTAGGATTAGCTCTCTGTATTTTTCTAGTCTATTTATATCTCTATACTTCCTCCGTTCAATGTAATGAAAACCGTTTATTTCTTTTCTCTCATTCCCTGTTTCTCTTCTATTCCTTCTCGGCTTCTCTCTGGCTTACCCATCTTCACAGTATCAAAGCACAACGTCCTTGTGTGCCTTTCTTTTTCTCGTCTACATGAATTCTTCATCCACTTCGATAGTTGCCGCTCAAGACAACCCTCCCAAATCTAGTTTCTTTTCGACAAGTTCATCTATCCCTCCTCAGTTAAAGTTCTTGATGAGTAACCTCAAAAGCATTGTGTCTATCACGCTCAATTCCGATAACTATCCCGTCTGTAGGTCTCAAGTCTTTAAGATTTTTAGTGCTAATGGATTCGATGGATTTCTTGACGGTAGCTGCGTTTTCCCTCCCAAAACATCTCCGACTGAATCTAATACCTACTCCTATCAAACTTGGCTTCTTCTTGATCAAAATCTTTCAGCCTCCCTTTACTCCATCATCTCCCCCAGTATCTTACCCTACGTTCTTTCCCTGGACCATTGTGCCGAGATCTGGGATACTCTGTCTCGGCGTCTTCAGTCTGCAACTCGATCTCGCATTATCCAACTCAAGAATGAGCTCCACCATATCTCCATGAAAGATCAGACTATGACACAATATTTGCTTAACATCAAGTCTAAAGTCGATGCTATTGCCTCAACCGAAACTCCCCTTGCCCCAGAGGATATTATCCTCTACACTTTAAATGGTCTCCCCTTCCAGTATCAAGCCTTCAAGACTGCCATATGCACCAACCTTCAGCCAATATCGTTAGATGATCTTTACACTTTGCTCTGCAGTGAAGAGCAGAACATTGCTCAAGAAGCTTCCCATGAACTTCACAGCTTGCAAATTTCTGAACCCACTACGGCTCTTACCGCATCTCGTGGTCGTGGAAGAGGTCGCAATTATACTCGCGGGCGTTCCTTCTCTGCAAATCAATCTACTCGTAACTCTTCTGTTTGCCCCGACAAAAATCAGACTCAATTTGTTACATGTCAAATTTGTTCCAAGAAAGGACATTCCGCCTTGCGTTGCTGGCATCGACACGATTCATCATACAATGAAGATTCTAACAAACTTGAGCTCTTTTCTCCTGCGGACTCTACCATCAACTACGATTGGTTTCTTGACAGCGGAGCAACTAGTCACCTAACTTCATATCTCTCCAACCTTAGTTCACCCAAATCGTATAATGGTTCCAACCACATCACTCTCGGCAATGGGCAACAACTTCCCATCCAGCATTCGGGAAAGGGTATCCTCCCCACTCCCACCGATAACTTAACTCTTAGTCATCTCTATCACATTCCTAATTTGTCATTCAATCTAATATCCATTCGCCGTCTAACCTCTGACAATCACTGCACCGTTATATTTTTTGATAATGGTGTTCAAATTCAGGATTCGACAACTGGCCGCATTTTTCTTCAGGGTCCGTGCCTTAACGTTCCCTACCCGCTTCGCTCATCTGCCACAAAACAATCTCTCACCTTGATTTCCACTCAAGTCATTCCCAACCTGTGGCATTGTCGACTCGGTCATCCAGCTTCCACCACTCAACAAAACTTAGCTAAAAGTGTTTGTACAATTTGTTTTAGTTTACCATCTTACTATTGTAATTATTGTAAAATGGCTAAAAGCCATCATTTACTGTTCTTTAGATCTCAAAATTCTGTCTCTACTATTTTTGAATTAGTTCATTCAGACATTTGGGGATCTTCTCTCACCACATCTATGCAAGATTATCATTACTATATTTCATTCATTGATGATTACTCTAAGTTCTGCTGGGTTTATCCTTTAATCAAGAAATCCGAAACGATCTCTAAATTTGTTGAGTTCAATAAAATGATTGCTTGTCAATTCAACACACAAATTAAAACTTTTCGTTCAGACGGAGGCGGAGAATTTATTAACAATCAATTCAAATCTCTCTGTACTCATTGGGGTATCACACATCAATCCTCTTGTCCTTACACCCTAGCTCAAAATGGCGTTGCAGAATGCAAACACCACCATATACTGGAAACTATTCGTAGTCTTCTAATTGAAGCTAGCCTCCTGCCCTCCCTTTGGGTTGATGCCTTACATACCACCATTTACCTTAATAATAGATTACCCACACCTGCTCTTAAAAATATCAGTCCCTACACTAAACTATATCACAAAGCCCCTTCCTACTCATCTTAAAATATTTGGATGCCTTTGCTACCCTCGGCTCCGTCCCTACACTACCTCCAAACTATCACCCTTATCTTCTCCATGTGTCTTTATCGGATATGCTAATGCTCAAAAATGTTATAAATGTCTCAATCCTACTACAGGACAAATATATACATCTAGACATGTTATATTTAACAAAGCAACCTTTCCCTATAAGCAAGCTCGCAAACTCACTGATCATAACTCTACCTCATAGTACATACCACATTTGCTTCTCATCCCTACAACAGGTCATCTAAAATCTAGCCCCAATATTATCCCCTCTCAAGTCATCCCCGATGCCTCTGTTTCCTCTCAGGTTCGGTTCTCATCATCACCTATTCATATATCTACTTCCCCTCCTACCACTTCCACCGACCACATCATTCATTCTCCAATCATTCAACCGCCCACTCACCATATGCAGACTCATTCTAAAACAGGACATCTTAAACCCAAAGCCATCTTCAATCTCCTTCATCAAAATAAATCTAACGATCCCACTACCTACGTTGATGCCAGTAAATACGAACATTGGCAGAAGGCAATGTCTGAAGAATTCCAAGCTCTCCAATCTTAGGGGACTTGGGAACTTGTTTCAGCTCACCCTTCTCAAAACATTCTTGGCTATCGATGGACATTTCACACAAAATTCTTATCTGAAGGCACTATAGCTAGGCATAAAGCTCATCTGGTTGCTCAAGTGTTTAACCAGGAATATGACATCGATTACACCGACACTTTTAGCCCTGTTGCCAAAATGCCTACTGTCAGGGTGCTTCTAGTGATTGCTCTTCATCACAACTGGCCTATTCATCAACTTGACGTCTCCAACGCTTTTCTTCATGGTCAACTTTCCCATTCTGTCTACATGAAACAACCCCCTGATTTTCTCGATAGTCATCCAAATTACGTCTGTCGATTGAAAAAGGTCTTATATGGTCTAAAACAATCACCTCGCCAGTGGTTTGCCACTCTCTCTGGTTATCTTCAAACTATCGGATTTAAGTTTAGCTTTTCCGATCCTTCCCTCCTCATATATAACAAGTCCAACATTTCTCTCTACTTTCTAGTTTATGTTGACGACATTCTTCTCACCGGTAATTCCTCAATGGCTATCAATGATCTTCTTCATAATTTGAATACTAAATTCAAAATGTGCAACCTTCGATCCATCTCGCAATTTCTTAGAATTTAGGTGGTCATACCTCTTATGGCCTCCATCTAAATCAAACAAGTTTTGCTAAATCTATTCTCTCCAAAGCCGGCATGATTAATTGCAAATCTGTCTCTACACCATCCCAAATCAAAACCTCTTCCACCACTGCCAACTCATCTGCATTTTCTAATCCGACATTCTTTCGTCAGTTAGCAGGCTCGTTACAATATCTAACTCTCACCAGATCTGATATCTCCTTTGCTGTAAACAAAATCTGCCAACATATGTAGAACCCTCAAAATAATCACTTTGAAGCACTCAAACGCCTTCTACAATACATTCAAGGTATGCTTAATACTGGGTTACCACTCTTTCGTGACTCTCTTGTTCTTAGATCCTATGCAGATTTAGATTGGTCCGACGATTCGATCGACCGAAAATCTATCTCTGGCTACTGCAACTACATCGGATCCTCACTAATATCGTGGAGCTTCAAGAAATAAAATGTGGTTGCCAGATCTTCCATAGAGGCTGAGTTTCGAGCCCTTGCTGCAGCAGCTGCAAAAGTCATCTGGCTTCGTCGCTTATTGCAAGATTTCAACTGCTCCCCCACAGCCTCCACTCCTCTGTATTGTGACAACACGTCTGTCATTGCCTTAGCAAATAATCTAGTCTTTCATGCCCAGACAAAATAAATTGAAGTCGATTGTCATTTTATCAGGGAATGCATCAAAGATAACGCTATCTCAATTCATCATATTTCCACCAGAGACCAAGTCACTGATATCTTCACCGAGCCTCTCTCCATTACAAGGTTTAAACAACTTGCAACCAAACTGGTTACATCTTCAGCTGAACTAGTTTGAGGGGGCCTGTTAAGACATGACTCCACGTCAGCTTTTCAGTTTCAAGAAGCTCTATACTATCTGTCTACACGTGTAGCTCTAGGATTAGCTCTCTGTATTTTTCTAGTCTATTTATATCTCTGTACTTCCTCCTTTCAATGTAATAAAAACAGTTTATTTCTTTTCTCTCGTTCCCTGTTTCTCTTCTATTCCTTCTCGGCTTCTCTCTGGCTTACCCATCTTCAAGTTTGTGGTAATGACAACCACACTATTAACTACATTTATTATAAAATTATTGGACTCGCTATGGAATACCTTTTGTTATTAGATTGAAATGAAAATTTGATTCTTAACAGGACACAATAGAGAAAAAGGTTTCATTTAGCCGACCCTACGTAGTGGATTAAAGGCTTGATGTTATTGTCGTGTTCTACTATAGAACACCTAGGCATTGGCCCAGGCAAAATGACTAGTATATAGCATTCTTAAGAGCTATTACCTTGAAAATTTTGGTAGAATCTTTCTAACTTCATGCGAGTGGCTTTCACATTTAACGGTTTTTTTTTTAAAATGAGAAGACTAAACTTGAACCATGTTTAGTCATTTATAGGAAAATGTGTGCTATATATTGTTAAAGTTCATTGTTTTTTATGCGTTTTTAGATAAATGCATATTATTTGTTTTGTCAAAATTGGCATTGATTGTGAACTCTTAAGGTCAACTGGAGATGACCCAACTTTTAAATTTGTTCATCTAATTAATGTTAAATGAGCATTTGGATACATTTTCATAATTTAGTATCAGGTCATCTAATACGGACGGCCTTTCCTCTTTGGTCTTGAACACCTCGACCTCTACCTTGAAAGCGACCAAAAGTGTTCGGATTGTAACTTTTGGTTACAATGTTCTTCACCTCACATTCGTTTCATAAAGTTAATAGACTTTACATTCTGAGAATTTATAAAATAACTATATTTAGCATGAAAGAATACTCCTAGTTTGAATGATTGGGTATATTTCTGAATATTTTCATACTAATGCGGTCGCAAAAGAACAGGATAAAGTATGCGACAGCAAATTAGTTTCATGAGTGGATGAAAATCTCGTGTTTTGCAGGGGTCACAACGATTGCTGGGGGAAAGTGGAACAAAGGGGGGCATACGGATGGGCCAAGTGAAGATGCTAAATTTTCAAACGATTTCGAAGTTGTTTACATTGGCAGTAGCTGCTCGCTACTGGTTGTAGATAGAGGAAATCAGGCAATCCGTGAAATCCAACTTCATTTTGATGATTGTGCTTACCAGTATGAAACTAGTTTTCCATTAGGTAGCTGATGCAGCACAATTTCTCCATTATCTCCATGCAAATTATTCTGCCTATCCTGGGACTGACTTGTTTCAGATTTTCATTTCTATTGCAGGAGTTGCAGTGCTCTTTGCTGCCGTTTTCTTTGGTTACATGCTTGCTTTACTTCAACGACGCGTAGGAGGGATGATATCTCCAGAAGATGTAAGTTTCCTTTTCACTATATGAAAATAGTTGGTTAATTTAATTTTTTCCGCTATATCATTCTGATATTACCTCAATTATTTACAAGTAAAAGTTGGTTCAACTGCACTGTAGAGGAATGCACTAACCCTATGCTTCCTTTGTTGAACTCAATATTTAAAGGCTGCATACTATACTGTTAGAATGCAACTTTGTAAGATTGTAAGGATTGAGACTTGTTCACAATATCAAACTAAATTATCTAGCATTTCCACAGGAACCCGTTATCCCTATGAAGACCAACATCCCCCCTCCATACCAAAAGCCCATGAGGGGTTCAGTGAGACCACCACTGATTCCTAATAAGAATGAGCCGGAGAAACAAGAAGAAGAAGAAGGCTTCTTCGTCTCAAATGTGAAGCTTCTATCTGGCGCCAAATCTTCTTTAGCTGATATCTTTGGAATGATTTTCAGAAGGAAGCCCCAGAAGAAGCATCACCAAAATTCTCCTCAACAATGGCAGCATAACTCATGGCCAGTGCAGGAGAGCTTTGTCATTCCTGATGAAGATGAGCCACCACCTGCTGAGACAAAGACGCCAACACCTCGGAAAACCTATGCCTTCATGTCTCAGGACCCTGAGAAGATACACCACCTTCGGCAAGGCCAGACTTACTTCAACAACTGGGATGGGAAAATGCTTCTTCACCAACAGAAGTACCAACTGCAGCAGCAGCCTCAGCAGCAGCAGCAGCAGGTGCATCAGCATCGACAATATTCTTTGGGCCCGCAAACTTTCTATGAGCAAAACTGTGAAAAGACAAATGAGATTGTGTTCGGAGCTGTTCAAGAAGATAGGAAGCGGAGGACAATGGAAATTAGAGCAATAAATTATGGTGACACATACTATGATCAGTATGGGATACGCTCCAGGATTGGTTGCAGTGATTTTAGTAACGGCTACTGAACATCTTTTTTCTTCACGAATACATTGCCTTGTATGATAAATCAAGCCTTCATTCCTTAGTTATTACTTGAGCTTCTTTAATATCTCTTGTTTCTTGTGTCCTTTAAGGTTTTGTGTTTGGATGCTTGGAATTTGAGTAATAGTAAATGAAAAAAAGGGGTTGACATGCGTAAATCAATAGCTGCAGATTCATAATCAATTAATAAATATTGGTAATTTCTTTCATTTTCTTCAATTTTTAATATCCAAACAGAGCCTTGAAGTTCAGGGATTATATGAACTGGAAGGACTTCTGCTTAAACCTGCAAGCAGTGTTGTGCAACTTTGGTAGCCATCTCCTTCCCAAGCAATGAAATGGCTATAATTTGTAAGTTTTCAACTTCATACTGGCAGACAAAGCGAATTGAATCAGCCTTTGCATGTTTACAGAGGGAAGAATGATTGGCTATCTAATGCACTATATGCCTTTGTATTTTGCTGTCTTTCATCATATATGGGTGCCATTAATTACTTGCTAACACATGAATGCCTATTTTATGCAATGAGCTCTTTCTTGTGATTGAAAATAGGAAATAATACTGGTTATTTCCCTTTGCTTATATATATATATATATATATATATATATATATATATATATATATATATATATATATATATATATATATATATGGATCACTGCATGGATTCATGAACAAGTCATTCATTTTGTTACCTCAATAACCCTTCTGTTGTGACAATGTTTTATAAATAACATAAACATTTGAATTAAAATCTCATCCCAACATCATCATATCATCCTTCAAAAGATTAGCAACAGGCCAGCAATATTTGCAGCATCACAAAAATTACAGGCACTAATAATTAAGTACAACAACAACAATATCAAGCCTTTGTCCCACTACGTGGGGTTAGCTACATGAATCCTTTTTCTCCATTGTGTCATGTTAAAAGTTAAATTCTCATTAAATCTAATAAAGAAAGATTATTTCTAATATTATTTAACCAAGTCTTTTTAGGACCACCTCTACCTTTCTTAACATAAGTCAAATCTAATACCTGTACTTTCCTAATCGGGTCATCAGAAGGCTGCTGTTTTATGTGACCAAACCATCTAAGGCGACTCTCTAATCTTATCTTCCACTGGAGCTACTCCAACCTTTTCACGAATATGCTCATTTTGTATCTTATCTCTAAGGGTAAAGCCACTTATCCACATGAGCATTCTCATCTCTGTAACACTTATCTTAGTATTATGCTTCTTTTTTAATGGCCAACATTCGGCACCATAAAGCATTGCAGGTCTCACCACCATCTTATAGAATTTTTCCTTAAGTTCGAGGGGGACTTTTCTATCATACAACAAACCCGATGCATTCCTCCACTTCAACCATCTAATTTGAATTCTGCTGATAATATCTCTATCTATTTCACCATCACTCTGAACAATAGATCCAAGATATCTAAAATGTGTACTCATATTAATAACTTGATCGCCCAAAGTCACAATCCCCTCATTGGGTCTATTACTACTAACATTATACTCTATATATTCCGTTTTAGATCTACTCAAGCGAGGGGATTAAGTATTTTTCTTTTTTTTAATACAAATAAAATATATCAAAATTATGAATAAAAATGACTCAATTATTTATTTACATAGTATTCTATAAATAATTATAGATATGTTTTGTCTTGATCAATATTTTTTCTTACATATACATTCACAAGATCGATTCTAAAATATTAAAAAAAAAGTAATAATTTAAAAAAATATATTAAAATATTATCGGCCCTATTTAATTTTTTCAGCGACAAAATTATAAAAAATAAAATAGAGAAGTTCAAATTTTGTGAACAAATGTTTCTTTAAGCCCTAAAGTTATGACCAACTAAATTAAATATTTTAACTCATTGAAGGATCTAATACTTAGGAAAGAAAATAATGAACAAATTGTACAGCTAGCTAACTTGGATTATCAAAATTCCTTTTTTGTCCTACAATAGTATTACGATGAATTTGCCATTAGTAATAGTTTCTATTATTTATGTTCTTGTTAGCCAGCTAGAAAGCATGTTAAGTATAGTATAAATTCCCCAGATTTTATACTATAGAAGCACCCAACAAGTTTATTAACCTCACTTCATTAGCAAGTATCATCAAAAAGCCTAGTTACATGATGGCTATGATGATGATTAGTACCGTTAATATCCCAACAAGATCATTTGCAAGTATCTCCATTGTTTGTGTTGCCACTCTCCTACTCATATTTGCACCTTCCTATTCAAATTGCTCTGCCTCCAGCATGCAAGTCGGTGATATTTTGAATACGGGAGACTCCCTCATACTTGGTGGTTGTGCATTGACAATGCAAACTAATTGCGATCTCGTCCTATTCATATCAGGGAGTTCTATTTGGGACTCCAACACCTCTGGCAAAGGTGATGGTCAATGCCAACTTAAGCTGAATAATGATGGCCAACTCGCCATCTTGTCCGGCGGCGGTAATATCGTCTGGACAAGCCCTTACCAAGGTTCGAATAGCAACTACGTCCTTCAATTCAATGGAGAATGCGACGTTGAGATCAGAGACCTCAGTAGGGGCCAAACTGTGTGGTCTAGTTGTCCCACTGAAGTGTGCATTCATTAGTAACTGGAGACTATTAGCTTTGGTTTAATTTGCAATTGAATAAGAAAGTTGTGTGGGCTTAATAAATAAGAATCATTTGATAAAGGCTTTCTCGTTTTCCAAGCAAGAGTTTTTAATTTGCTACCAATTTTTTCTCTTTTATTTTCAATCTATTTGCAGCATTCTAATGATATTGACATAATCAATCGAACCTGTCTTTTCTTTCATGAAAATTCTCCAAATTATATATAGCCATTCTCAAAATATACATGGAATCATAAATTTATAAAAAGTGTAATATTTCTCAAATATAAATTAAATTAAATAAGGAGGAACATCAAATTTAAGTTACATGACACATCATATGATAATTGTTAAAATAAAATAAAGAAAATGTGCAAAATCCGTCCAAAAAATACCTTTCGGGCGGATTTCCTATAGTGAAATGCTCGTCGGAAATCAAATATTGGCAAAAATAAACAGCAGGAAAATTTTTTGACGAATTTCCTGTGAAAATTTGTTGTTAGGAAAATTTATAAAAAAATACTCAAATTCTGCCTGAGCTAGCCTGCCCGCTCGCCTAACTGCCTCGGGAGATCCAACGACCAACCAACAGGCCGCAAAGAAAAATCTATTACAAAAACTACTATGTTTCAATATATTATAAAATATAGAATATTAAAATTAATAATTAAATAAAGATTAATATTAATATTTTTGAAAGATCAAAATAATTAATTGTACTAATGAACTACAACTTTGGGAAATTTACTAACATTAATGTGGCATATTAATTATACATTTATAACATTTTGAAATAGTGAAAGTTTACTGTTCAAATTTTGTTCCAATTAAATAATTGCATCCCAACCCTACATTTCGGATGATAGTTGTACTAATGAAGTGCTGCTACTTTAGAAAATATACTAGCTAATATTTGAAGCATCACAATCCTAAAAGATCCTCATCTTGATATTAGGAAGTTTTTATCTTAGGCTCATGGAAACTTCACTTCAACTCTAATATTTTATCTTGAGAAGTATAATAGAGTCCAAGGGGTCAAACCCTTCAAGGTAGCATTTACTATAAAATCATTATAATCCGAAAACTTATTAACCAAGAAATAACAACTATTACTAAGAATCTCATAAACAATCATTGGAGCCTTATAATAACGATATAATAACTGAGGTTCACAACCCAAGATAGCTCCTTCAAATTTTAACATGACAGCGAATATGCGCAATTAACTCAACATTTATAAAACCCCACTTAAGATTATGAAAATAACCTTTTAGGAGGAGGATGCTTTGACTATTCCACTCTTTGACTTTTTTACTCTTAAACTATGGAATCCTTATTTTATTAATGATGTGTCTTCTAGCTCATTTTAGGTCATGTACCACTAGTCGGTTATAATGCTATTGAGATCATAGTAATGTTTATGATGTTTATCCCCATCATAGTGGATGTAGTTCAATTTTATTAAGCCACTCTAAATCTTGTGTATTTTTATTTTTATTATTTTACTTTTGCTTTTTTGCACTTTGTTTCTTTTAATTTTTTCTAATTGAGTGACCTTAGTGGTAGTGATTTTTTCCAATCTTTATCTTAAACCTAACCATAACCTTATCATCTTAGGTAGCTCTTAATTCTCATTGTTAAGAAGTAAGCAAACAAAATACTTTCATTAAGAATGTATAATAATATTATCATATTTGTACTTCAAAAGACAATAATACAAGATAAGATAAGGATCGTAGTAATGATAATAGAGGTTTAAATAGAATCCCTAGTTTTCAATGCTTCTTCATAGAATGAATATTATCCAAATCCAAGATAGAAAGATGAGATTCAAAGGGAAACCAGAAAATCAAATGAAGACTTTAAAAAAGGAAGGATAGATAATAAAACTCCCAATTACAATGTTGATTGGTGGCTGTGATGGATGCAAAGGAGGTGACGACGAGGGGTAAATCGAAAGAAGGGGGTTGACTAGGATTTATAAGAAAGAGAAAAAACTGCTAAGAAGGGGTTGAGCCTTTATATATAGATTCTAAATGGCTTTAATATATCATATATATCATGCTACCTTAAAATTTTTTTATAATATTCTATGTACAATAAATAAATTTATCACAAAATAAAATAGGTGATTGTTTTTGTAGAAAAAAGTTTATTGTAGCATATTGTAAGAAATTTTGTGACAAAAATTTCTCCATTACAAAAGTATTCATATTTAAATAATATAATAATAAGTTTGTGATGATAATAATCAACTCATCACAAATCCACTAAAAATTTGTGATGTTTATTAATCCATTACAAACTATTCATTTCTTAAATCTTAAAATATTTTAGTGCAATGAGAGTTCAATACAAAAATATTTTGTCCAAATTGCTTGGGTTTTTGTTAGGTGAGAATAGTTTAACAATCGACATCCCCAACCTTATAAGAAAGCCTAAGGTTATGGCATAAGGCACCAAGATTGGTGCTGATAAGAGACTTTCTTAATTTAAGTCATTAAGAAGGCGTAATGTGCGTAATTTGAGTTTGATTTGGCTTGGATATTGACCTCAAACCATTGATCGTCCTCGAGATGACGAGTCAATTACACTGAGATTTTGGCATATAAGCCCCTGGTTTAAAGGAACTAAGCCAACAAAAGCAAGTCAAGGCATTATAAATACTGGGATGATATGTGATAAGGAGAGTTTCTTGGAGTTGCTGTCGCCAGGGAGTCACCAACCTTGAGCTAATAAGAGCAGTCACAATCATGGAGCTAGTGGAGGCATTGAAGGAGGTTTTGTTGGGGAGTTATTGACATAGAGATATTAATAGAGAGTTGGCAAGTTGCAAGCTAATGGGCATAATGCTAATATGGGATTGAGTTATTACTAGAGAGATGATAAGTAGTGCTAAAAGAGATGCTCACAAGGGAGCCACTTACTAGAGAGTTGGCATGCCCAGGCAGTTAGCTAGGGAACTAGTTGGACCAAAAGTGTTGGCTTGGTGCTAGGTTGTAGGGAGGCATGGAGAGAGGCATTGATAAATATTTTTGGGAGTTATTTACATAATGGAATTAAAAAAATGAGGTGTTACTAGTAATATGAATGTATATTGCTCCTTATATAATAACATGAAAACAATAGATATTATCGACATTCCCAATAGTGTTTTTTCTGTTGATAATGCCTGCATTTTTTTTTTTTTTGACTAGTTGTACACAATCAAGTGTAGAACAAATAGAAAAATATGAAGACCAGATCTTCAATGTCGTGGGCAACCCACAATTGGATTAAACATCTTAGAACGGTCTAACATTAAGGCACAAAATTTTGTTAAAATAACTATCATTAATGGTCCAAATTACTTAACTGATGGATCTTTAAGATAAAAAGAGACTCATTAGACAACATAGAAGACATAAAGTAAGACTTGTTGCTAAAGGATTCACTCAACAAGAAGGAATTAGAATTATCATGGCACTTGTTGGGCATTTTGATTTAAAGCTACAACAAATGGATGTGAAAACTGCATTTCTAAATGGAACACTAGAGGAAGAGGTTTACATAAAACAACTAGAAGGATTTTCCTCTAGTGAAGGTGAGTATTTAGTGTGCAAGCTTAAGAAGTCTATATATGGATTGAAACAAGCCTCCCGTCAATGGTATTTAAAATTCCATGATGTAATCTCTTCATTTGGTTTTGTAGAAAATATCATGGATCAATGCATATATTAAAAGAATAGTTGGAGCAAAATTTGTTTTCTAATTCTATATGTAGATGATATTTTACTTGCAACTAAGGATAAAGCCTTATTACATGAGGTAAAGCAATTTCTCTTGAAAATTTTGATATAAAGGATATGGGTGATGCATCTTATGTTATTGGCATTAAAATACAAAGAGATAGACTTCAAGATATTTTAGGTTTATCTCAAAAGACCTACATCAATAAAATTTTGGAGAGATTTAGGATGAAAGATAGTTCACTAAGTGTAGCTCCCATTGTTAAAGGGGATAGGTTCAGTTTGAGTTAATGCCCAAAAAATGATTTTAAAAGGGAGGAGATGAAAAATATTTCATATGCTTCAGTTATTGGTAGCCTAATGTATGCTCAGGTTTGCACAAGACCTGAAATAGCATTTGTAGTAGAGATGTTAGGGAGATATCAGAGTAATCTAGGCATGTATCACTGGCGAGCTGCAAAGAAAGTGTTAAGGTATCTCTAAGGTACCAAAGATTACATGTTTATTTATAGGCATTCTATTAGTTTGGAAGTGACTGGTTATTCAGATTCTGACTTTGTTGAGTGTGTTGATTCTCTAAAATCAACTTCTGGGTATATATCTATATTTATTGGTGGAGCTGTATCTTGGAGGAGTGCCAAGCAGACTTTGACTACTACTTCCACTATAGAGGTCGAGTTTGTGTCTTGTTTTGAGGCCACATCACATGATAAATGGTTGAAGAGTGTTATTTCTGGGCTTAAACTTATAGATTCAATATCTAGGCCATTAAAGATATATTATGATAATTCAACTGCAGTATTTTTGGCTAAGAATAACAAAAGCAGTAGTTGAATCAAGCATATTAACATTAAGTACTTAGCTATACAAGAATGTGTTAAGGAGAATACAGTGGTTATTGAACACATAAGCACTACATTGATGATAGCGGATCCTTTAACTAAAGGCATGCCACCACAAAAACTTAAGGATCATGTGGATCGTATGGGTCTTGGTTACTTTAATTAATTTCATTGTAAAATGAATATAGTTATGGTGTTTTTCATATTTTAGTTATTTATATGTGCACATTTATGTAATGATAAACACTTTAAGTTGGACCTAGAATAAACATACGGTTTATTCATTAAGTTAAATAAACAAATATATAGGAGACATAATCATTGTGATGGAGGGAGATAATACTCACACTTAGAGGACTTATCACAATGATTCATGATTTTTATTTCTTATTTTATTTGTGATGGAATATTTGGACCAAGTAGGAGATTGGTAAAATAACTATCATTAATGGTCCAAATTACATGACTTTTTTAGGTTTAGAAAAACTCAAAATTAGTGAAGAACATATGCGATCAAATATCAATGGCCGGAGGTATGCAAAATATATTTATAATTTAGCTTCCACATCTTTGTTTAGTCAATTCTATGTTTTATAAATTTATCTCAAATTAGAATATTGTTGAGTTTGAGAAAATTTATAGAATTGGGCATAAAGTTTTCTAACAAATTTTACTAATTGTATGTTGCTTAACAATTATTATCTTATGGCCATACGGCCAATCACTTAAAATTATCTCTTGCAGTTAAAATACTAAGCATTAAAAGAGATTTTAACTCGTCTCGATCGTAGCTTGGATGAATTAATTTTATGTATCGTTGAATGAAACCAATCCAACAAATAGCCTTATACCAATTGTTATTATTTTTATATATTTATTACTAATACATTAAGAACACTAGCTCCATAAATTAGTCAACCTACGCAATTTGGATTATAAAAATTATCTTTACCCTTCTGGCAAAATAGCTACTTTGACAGAATCTTGCAATGACAGTTGGCATCAAATATTATTTAAAGTTTTGGCATATTTGCAATGAATGATTTGCCAACCAACTTCTCATAGTGTTTCGACATATGCTTGTTGTCCAAGCAGGAACTGACTATTTTTACAGTATTTGCAGCAACAGTCCAGCATCTCAATGCTTCCATCGTTTTCCTTTCTGTTCCAGCATGTATAGTACTGGTGTCGCAAATGAACATGCATCTAATGTTTCCATTGTTTATATATGTCTGGCAGCTAGCTAGCAATTAGCACGTTTAGTGCAATATAAATTTCTCTGAATAGAAGCACACAACGCACAACATAGCTTAATCAGTCGTATCCACTTCTTGAGAGATAAATGATGGCTTCCACAACTATCTCAATTTCTGTTGCTATTCTTCTTCTCATATTTGCACCTTCCTGCTCATCTCGCAGTAGCAATACAATGAATTCTGGTGATAAATTGTTCACTAGCGAATCCCTAGGACTTGGTTACTGTGGATTCACCATGCAAAGTGATTGCAATCTCGTCCTCTACGTATTAGGCGGTTCTGTTTGGGCCACTAACACCTACGGCAGGGGTGATCACTGCCAACTTGAACTGACGAGGAATGGCCAGCTCGTCATCTCCAACAACGGTGCTCCTGTATGGACTAGTTCGTTCCAAGGGGAAGATGACAATTACGTCCTCAAACTCCAAGGAGATGGTAATGTTGTGATCTCGAACTCCAATGAAAACAGTGTGTGGTTCACAAACACGACAATTTCTTGCTATGAATAAGGGTCTGTTTGGTGGAAGTATTACGAGTATTACGAGTGTATTGTATTTTTATTTTTATTTTTTCTTCTTTTATTTTGGCTTGATTGCCGTCTGTTTATTGCACTTGATATATTTGAAATGTATCATAATAAATATAAAAAATATATTTTAATGTATTTGATTTATATTCAATAAAATATCTCATAGTTTTCGTCACAGTATTTATTTCAATTATTATGTATTTTTCATATATATAAATAAAAGAATTATGTGGAAGAATTAAAAAAATTATATGCTTAATTTGTATTTGGAAAAAGTGATAAAATAATTAAATATGGAAAAAATATTTTAAATTATGCGATATTTAGGAAAAAATACAAAATACTTTCCCATGCAGTGACAATGAATCATTAAATTTGCCTTCACTATGTTCTTTGCTTTCAAGAAAATTCTTAGAGTAACTATCATCTTATCATGCAAGTGGGTCTAATTTCAGCCACCAATGACTTAGGCTTCGTTTAGGACGGCTTTTTTATTGTTGTTTAAAACGTATTTCTAGTACGTACAAAAATTTTTCGAAAGTAGTAAGAAAGCTGTCTCAAACGATGCCTAAATATTGAGTGAAATTTAAGAAATAAATAAAACATTGTTGTCGTCGGTTTAACATGCAATAATAGATGATGTGTAATGTTTATGGCTGACTAAAATGGCACTAATGCAATAAAAGTATGCATTTTAAAATAATATAAGAATGAGTTAGTGATGGCATTCAAAGAGTCACAAATACATCGTACTTTTGTGACATATATTAGTCCATCGCAAACTATTCGTCCAAAGAACCTCATAATGTATTAGTAGTAGAATCTAATAAAAACAATCTGCCTAAGTAGATCGAGGCCTATGGAGTAGGGGTGTCAATATTTGACACGACACGAAAACCCGACTCGAACCCGACCCGAAAAATCCGACTCGAACCCGACCCGAGTTCAAAACGGGTCTGGTTCGGGTTCACGAATTCGACCCGAGTTCAAAACGGGTCAGGTTCAGGTTCACAAATTCGACCCGTTTGAAAAACGGGTCGGGTTCGGGTTGACCTGTCGGGTTGCCAGGTCAACTCGAAAACCTGTTTAAATGGAGCTACCCGCGCCCTGCCCGCGAAGTCTGTCCGCGTGCCCGGGTTCGCTGGCGGCGCGACTGCGGGCCCGCGCTCGCTACCCGAGCTAGCGCCTGTGCCTGCGCTCGCTAACTCACCCGCTGCTGCCGTTCCGGGTCGGGTCGGGTCAACCCTCCAACCCGACAGGTCGGGTTCGGTTCCAATTTTCTGACCCGTTTTCCTACCTGGGTCGGGTTAGGGTCGACTCGTTTGAACGCGGGTCATTCCGGGACCCGAAACCCGATTTTGACACCCCTACTATGGAGCATGAATAATCAATTGATTGTGTTCACCAAGCTCATGAGAATTATCAAATGGTTTAATTAATTACAAGCTTCTAATGATAGTGACATCATTAATTGAATGAATCTTTGCTTTCATTAAAATTCTCTAATAGTTTTATTAATTACAAGCTTCTTAACTTTAGCATCTAATCAACTAAGAATTATTTATATATATATATATATATATATATATATATATATATATATATATATATATATATATATATATATATATATATATATATATATATATATATATATATATATGTATGTATGTATATATGTACACATACATACATAAAATCATAATCTTATAAAAAAGAGTAATATTTCTCAAATATAAATTAAATAAGAAAGAACATAAAATTTAACTTACATGGCATCAAATGATTATTGTAAAAAAATATGAATTTAAAAAAAAATTAAAAAAAAAAAAACCTTCATGCTGTATTATATATT
Source organism: Dendrobium chrysotoxum (assembly GCA_019925795.1). NCBI lineage: Eukaryota > Viridiplantae > Streptophyta > Magnoliopsida > Asparagales > Orchidaceae > Dendrobium > Dendrobium chrysotoxum. The sequence continues at coordinate 92,878,316 of CM034305.1, read as the reverse complement.
TGTAGATTTTCTAATTTTAAGGTATTAAAATATGAGTAAATTTTTTTATAACAAAAAATATTTATATAATATAAAAGTCAATTTTAAGTTACGAGAACAATATAGTATTTCTAAAACATTTGTTGACTCCACATTTTTTTTTTACAATTCTTGCAAGAAAAAGGTATGATACGTCTTACAAATTTGTTGAAATTTTTTAAGAAGGAATTCAAGAGGCTGAAAATATTGGGATATATCATTATCATCTATGTAATATACAAATTTTGTCCATTATTGAATAGTGGTACTTCTTCTTGTTTTACTTATTTGATTTATCAAACATATTCAACGAAAAATATTAAAAAATTGTGAATAATCTCTTTATATTTTTAAATATAAAGAGGTTTTAAATATTATTTTAATTATTTTTAAATCTTAATTATTATTTTTAATTCTATTAATGCATATTTTTACTGTTGAACTTCATTCTCTAGCAAACATTCCTGACCTACACAGAGAAATAACGCAAGCAGGAAACAGAGAAGAGAAGGAAAATTGAGAATGAACAGTGAGCTACTTTTTGGTATATCTCCCAACACAGTCCTTTACAGCATTATATAATCAAGTGTTCATGTTCACTTGAGCGGTAGAGATGAGTTAGTTACAAACTAACGGTGAGGATACAAAGTCAGATAAAGTTCTCTGCTGTGCCAGAGTAGTGGAAGCATAAGTAGGAATTGATATGTGGGCTTGCTAGCATTTGGTTCCAAAATGGTTAGCTTGTTGCGTAAAAGCTGAAAACGTTGTAAAGACAGTGCTTTGGTGAATAAATCAGCCAACTGAGCTATCGTGTGTACATGAGCAACATGTAGCCAATTATTCTTAATGCACTCTCGAACAAAATGAAATCTATTTCTATGTGTTTTATTCGTGCATGAAAGACAGGATTGTTAGCAAGTGCAATTGAAGAGATATTGTCACAAAACAAAGTTGTAGGAGATGTGGAATCTATTTGAAATTCTTTCAATAGTCTCTTAAGCCAAATAATATTAGTGGCAGCCGTTGCAAGCGCTCGATATTTAGCTTCTGTAGAAGATCTTGCAATGGTTTCTGCTTTTTAACTTGCCATGAAATAAGATTGCCTCCTAAGAAGGCACAATAACCGGTTGTGGACTTTCTATTGATAGGATCACCCGCCCAATCCGAATCAGAGTAAGCATGTAGACGAAGTTCAGCTACTGTAAGTGGTAAACCAAAGGAAATTGTACCTTTTATATACCGTAGGAGTCGTTTAAGAAGCTTGAAGTGATCTTCTTGAGGTTGATGTATATGTTGGCATAATCTATTCGTAGTATAAGCAATGTCAGGTCTAGTCAATGTTAAATATTGAAGAGATCCTATAATGTGCTTAAATGATTCAGCTTGCGCAGATGGAAGCAGAGACGATTGGGTGAATGTTGTCTTGGAGGCAATGGGAGTAGATATTGGTTTACAATTAGCCATACCCACCTTTTGAAGTATATCTGTAGCATATTTAGACTGAGTAGATGAAAATCGGTAGAAGTATGTAGGACTTGCATACCAAGAAAATAAGAGATGCTGCCAAGATTTTTCATGTGAAATCGGTGATGGAGAGCTGATAGAAGGTGTTCAATCGTGGAATCATCATTGCCAGTTAGTAATATATCATCGACATACACTAAAATATAAAGAACAACTGAATCCTTGTTATAGATTAATAAAGAAGGGTCTGTCGTACTATGTTGAAAGCCATATGTAATAAGATACGTGGAAAAAGTCTCAAACCATTTTCTTGGTGATTGTTTTAAACCATATATAGACTTCTTTAGAAGGCAAACATAATCCGGATATAAGGAATTTTTAAAACCAGGTGGCTGAGACATGTATATTGTATCGGTAAGAGCACCGTGAAGAAAATCATTTGATATATCAAGTTGAAGTACTTTCCATTTAAAAGTGGCAGCTACTACAAGTAAAATACTTATAGTTAGAAGTTTAGCCACATGACTAAATGTTTGAAAATAATCCAAACCGTATTGTTGGTTGCAGCCGAGTGCAACTAGCCTTGCCTTATGTCTTGCAATAGAACCATCCGAGAGAAACTTAGTTTTGAAAATTCATTTACATCCCAACACATTTTGATTTGGGTTAGGTGGAACATGTGTCCATGTCCCTTGTTGTTGAAGAGCAGCAAACTCACTTGACATCGCTTGACGCTAGACTAAGTGTTTGACAGCCTCAATGTAACAAGTTGGATTGAAAGAAATCACATTAGCATTCATACTGATGATATGTTTTGGTTTAAGAGTCCCAGTCCATAGCCTTGTGATCATTGGGTGAGTGGATCGAGGTGAAGGTGCAGTTGGAAGAGGTATAACTGAAGAGGAAATTGATGGATTTGTGTTTGTTGTAGGAGAAGTGGATGTGTTTGAAAATGTAGATGTAGCTGGTGCAGAATGTAAAAGAGGTGTTAGAACATATGGACTATGTGGGGATGTTTGTTGAGAGGCATATTGTAGGGAGCTGATGGGTGATGAGGCTCTCGGAGAAGTGGGATGAATGTTTTGTGAGATGATTGTTTGATAAATGTGGGAACAAGAAGAGCTGGTGGAGTATAAGTGGTTGGTGGAGAAGAAGGTAGATGAGATATAGTGGACAGTTGAGAAAAAGGAAAGACAGTTTCAACAAACTTCACATGACGAGATGTGAAGATCTTGCGTGATTCAATGTGGAAACAGTGATATCCTTTGGAATTAGGGGCATATCCAATGAACACACGTGATAATGATCTGGGATGAAATTTGTTGGAGCAATTGAAGGGATAAAGGGATAGAAAAGACAACCAAATACCTTGAAAAAGGAATAATCCGGGTGTGTGTTATAAAGTAATTGGAACGGAGATTTGTGTTGCTTCGAGAGAGGTTGAAGTCTATTTATTAAATAGACAGCAGTAATCACAGCATATATCCAAAATTGATTAGGTAATTTTGCATCAATTAGAAGTGCACGGGTTGTTTCAAGAATGTGACGATGTTTATGCTCGGCAACACCATTTTGTTATGGTGTATATGGGCAAGTAATTTGGTGAATGATGCCACATTGAGATAGAAATGATTGAAATGATTTAGAGGAATATTCCTCGCCTCCATCTGAGCGAAAATATTTGATACGTTTATTGAATTGATTTTTAACCAAATGTTTAAACTGAAGAAAAATATGAGGCACATCAGATTTTGCTTTTAAAGGATAACGCAAGTGAAGGGAGGGAAGTCATCAATGAACAACACATAATATTTAAAACCTTGTAAAGATAAAGAGGGGGAGGGTTAACATACATCACTATGTATCATTTCTAACACTTGATTAGACCTTGAGAATGAAGAAGAAAAGGGTAGCTTGTGACTCTTTGAAAGAGCACAAGTATTACATTGATGACTAGAAGACAAAGACAACGACAAAGAACGAAAATATTTCGGTAGCTGAAGAAGAATAGGATGGGATGGATGACCAAGACGCTGATGCCATAGCTTGGTATCAGTTTTGATTGCTGAGAAGGCTGAAGGGACTCGAGGCAGAGTTGGATCAGTTTGAAGCAGGTAGAGTCCATGAACAGAAGGACCATGAAGGAGAATTTGGCTATTCCTCGGATCCTGAATACGACATCCATGAGAATCAAACGTAACATCACAAGAGTTATCAGTAGTGAGATGTTTGATAGAAATGAGATTTTTGGTTAAGTTAGGAACAAGATGAAGGGAGGAGAGATGAAGCTTACGGCTGGGAGTAGGTAATAAACCTTTACCAGTATGAGTTATCGGTAGGAGGTCGCCATTACCAACCATGACTTGCTGGGCTCCTTTGTATGGTTTGGCATTATATAGTTGAGTGGAATCAGAAGTAAGATGTGTTGTTGCTCCTGTGTCAAGTAACTAGTCGTAAGAAGACAAGGCAAGATCAGTTGAAAATGCTGAAGTAGGAGACTGATAAGTGAAATCACCACGATACTAGCACTTGACCGCCAAGTGGCCAAACTTGCCACAAATTTGGCATTCAACCGAAGAAGCAGGGGATGGAGAGCTGCGGTAGGAATTGGTTCATCTATGGGGAGGACGATATGAAGAACGGCCATGGTAACCACGACCGTAAAGCTCGACCGTGTTGAACTACCAATGCTTGGAGAGGTTTAGATGAAATAGAAAGTTCTCTAATAGATTCAGCAGCTAAATTTAGCTTTTCGCTACACATAAGAGCATAGAAATCATCTAAACTGATCGGGTTCAAATTAGTTCTAATTGCAGTTTTAAATCCTTGATAAGAACTAGGCAAGCCATTGAGGGTATACATTATAATGCCGTCAGACAATAATGGTGAGCCAGAGGATCCAATAGCATTTACCTTACCTTTAATTTCAGATAAATACTGCATTATGGTTTTATCTTTCATGGAGACATGATGCAGTTCATTCTTTAGTTGAAGAATTCATGAGCGATTTGTCGATTGGAGACGACGCTCAACAATTTGCCAGATTTGTTAGCAAGAATCAAGTGACAAGACATAGGGCAGAAAAGTGGTAGAGATCGTAGAATACAAAACAGCTGCTAGGTTTTGATCGATAAGTAACTAGGATTAGTATTCGGGATTTGGTTTAAGTTCAGCACCAGAGGAGAGGAGTTTCGATGGTTTCAGAGTGGATCCATCTAAAAAAACCCTCAAATCAATTTGCAGTGAACAACTTAAGAATTTGAGTCTTCCACAGCGGGTAATTATCAGCTGTAAGCTGAATATTAAGCATTGATTTCACATTAGTCATGAGAAATTTCAACTGAGGCGGAATGGGAATGTCAGCCATCTTATCACAGATGGCGTTTGAGAAGAAGTAGAGGATTGAGATGGGTTTTCCATTGGAAAAAAAATGATAATAAAATAGAACCAAGATTTTAATGTGAAGCCATGGGGCACTAAAGGATCTCTAATACCATGTTGAACTTCATTCTCCAGCAAACATTCTTGACCTGCACAAAGAAATAACGCAAGAAGGAAACAGAGAAGAGAAGGAAAATTGAGAATGAACAATAAGCTACTTTTTGGTATATCTCCCAACACAGTCCTTTACAGCATTATATAATCAAGTGTTCATGTTCACTTGAGTGGTAGAGATGAGTTAGTTACAAACTAACGATGAGGATACAAAGTCAGATAAAGTTCTCTGCTGTGCTAGAGTAGTGGAAGCATAAGTAGGAATTGATATGTGGGCTTGCTTATCATTTACAACATACAATCTCTTTATATTTTTGGTCACACTATCGATATTCTTGTCACATCATCGGTCACTAATGCACTCCTTATAAATAATTGGTATTCGAGAAAGACCATCTTAAAATTGCACTATGGCCACTCCATGGTCATAAAGATCACTGAGAAAGTGAAAGTGTCATACATATGTGCTTAACCTGAAACTTAGTTGATTTTTTGCTATCAATATCGATCATAATGGTTGCTGATGGTTTCTGAAGATGAAGAATCATTAGGTGAGAAAGAAATGGAAGCTGGGCATAGGCATGTTGACTTAATGGGAGTTTATAGCAAATCCAAAGTACATAATACAAATCTTGTCACAAATATACCATTAAGCAATATGCTGCTTCAGTAGAGGAGTAGGCAACATTGGGCTATTTTTTTAAACTCCAAGAATGAGATTTGGACCTAAAAATATGCAAAAATTTGTAGTAGATTTGCGGTCGACAGTGTCCCTTGCCCAGTCATCATTAGAAAAGGCCTGAAGATGTAGACTACCTTGCTGCAGAAGGAGTTCATAAGATGTTGTGCCTTTGAGATACCAGAGTATGCGTTTGAGTAACTTAAAATGGGAATCAAGCAGATTATGCATGTGCTGGCAGATTTTGTTGACAGTGATGGATATGACAGGATGAGTAGAAATAAAGTATTGGAAAGATCCAGCTAGTTGCCAAAACAGAGAGGGATTGTGGCATGGTTTTTGGAGTTTTGGAGCTGACAGAAGTTTGGAAGGAAGAGGGTTCAAAAGGGGTTTGCAGTTATTCATGACATAATTTGTTGAGAAGTTTGGTGATGAAGGATTGTTGGGTGAGGTGATAGGAGTTATGATGGTGAAGGACATCAATACCAAGAAACCGAGACAAGGTGCCAAGGTTTCTCATATTAAAATGTTGGGTGAGTTTTTGGAGAAGATTTGTAACAAAGGTTGGAGTATTTCCAGTGATGAGGATGTAAGCTTGAATATTATTTTTGTTGTAGATCATGAGAGAAGAGTCGGTCGTGCTTGAGATGAAACCATGAGAATTTTAATAGGGGGAGAGTGTGGCAAACCATTGACGTGGTGCTTGTTTAAGCCCATAAAAAGCTTTTTTTTTTAGTAGACACAAGTGATGAGGATATTGTGGATCTTGAAAACCTTGAGGTTGGGACCTGAACACCGTTTTGGCAAGATAACCATGTAAGAAGGCATTAGCAATGTCATGTTGTAGAATGGTCCTTTGAAAATGAAGTAAAATGGTAAGGAAGAGACGGATTGTGGGAGACTTTGCTATAAGGCTAAAAGTTTCATGATGGTCAAGTCCATATTCTTGTTTGTAGCCTTCAGCAACAAACCACCTTGTAGCGAGCGATGGATCCATCATCCTTCATTGCTCTGGATTAGGTTGGTTCATATCACTTTTGCCAATGAGATTTTGTTCAGGATGAGGAGGTACAAGAATCCAACTACCTTGAGCTTGCAAGGCATTGAATTCATCCTAAAGAGCTTGATGCCACTTCTAAATTTTTATGGCATATGTATAGCAAGTTGGGGTAGGAATAATAGTGGATTGAAGTGTATGTTGGAGATTTAGTATTTGATGAGGTTTTAAGGAACCTGTATTAAGGCGTGTTGTCATATGGTGGCGAGGTGGCTGCAATGGTGGGAGGCTTGGAATAGAGGAGGAGATGAGTAAACGGAAGAGGGGGATGTAAAGGAGGTTATACTGAATTTAACGATTGAGTCTTACTATCTAGCCACTGAAATTAAGCATCCCTATTATTTAGGTGTTTAGAAAAACTCATCCATATAAATTCTTTATTTATATATCTTTAAGTGAGCATAATAATTTATTTATTTAATATGCACAAGTCTTGCATAGTAGTTCCACTGAAACATCAATATCTTTAATATCTTTCCTGAAACATATTAATCTATGTATAATTTTAGCTTACAACTACATATATCATAACATCATGTGAAAAATTTCAGCTCAGAATTTCATAAATTTTAAACTTATTTTGAGATAATTACACTAAATTTAAAACTAATTATTAAAAATTATACTACCCGGAGACATATACATTTCCAAGACCGATTCTAAAATAAAATAAATTAAATTAAATGATAAATTTAAGAAACGATATATATTAAAATATCATTGCCCCTATTTATTTTTTTCGCCAACAAAACTATAAAAAACAAAATAGAGAAATTCAATTTTCGTTCAAATGAATGGTTCTTTAAGCCCTAAAATTATGTCCAACTGAATTAAATATTCAAACCAATGGAGAGATCTATGAAAATAATGAATAAATTATAGAGATAGCCAACTTCGTCTTACAATTTGATAGAACCTTTGACATTAAATATTATATAAGTTACCAGAGTTTCTATTGTTTGCGTTCATGCCTACCAGCTAGAAAGCACGTTAAGTGTAGTATAAATACCCCATATTTTACACTATAGAAGCACCCGGCAAATTAATTGATATCCTCCCTTTTTGCAAGTATCATCAAAAAGCCTAATTACATGATGGCTATGATGATGATTAGTACCATTAATATCCCAAATAGATCATCTACTACAAGTATCTTCATTGTTTGTGTTGCCACTCTCCTGCTCATATTTGCACCTTCCTATTCAAATTGCTCTGCCTCCAGCATGCAAGTCGGTGATATTTTATACACTGGAGACTCTCTCGTACTTGGTGGATGTGCATTGACAATGGGAACTGATTGTGATCTCGTCATATATACATCGGGAAGTTCTATTTGGGACTCCAAAACCTCTGGCAAAGGCCATGATTGCCAAGCTAAACTGAATAATGATGGCCAACTCGTCATCTCCTCCGATACTAGTAATACCGTCTGGGGAAGTTCGTTCCAAGGTCCAAATAGCAACTACGTCCTTGAATTCACTGGACTCTGCTACGTTGGGATTAGAGACCTTAATAATGGCCAAACTGTGTGGTCTACTTGCCCGATTGATTTGTGCATTAATCAGTAATAGGAGACTATTAGCCTTGGTTTTAATTGTCAATCGAATAAAAAAGTTGTGTGGGCTTAACATATTTTCACTATATATGGAAATATAAGAATCATATAATAAAGTCTTTCAAGTTTTCATAAGAACTTTTTTATGCTATCGATTTTTTCGCTTTTATTTTCAATCTATCTACAGCGTTCTAATGATAGTGACATAATTAATTGAATTTGTCTTTGCTTTCATAAAAAATCTCGAATAGTTTAATTAATAACAAGCTTCCTAATTTTAGCAACCCTAAACATAAAGTTATAAGCTTTAGTCATCATCATCCTCATTGTCATTCTCGTCATCTTCATCCTACAAATACCAAACAACAGAGATATTAAAATTACTTAGGGACTATTTGAGATGGGTGTAGATTTTAGGAAATACTTAGGATCTATTTGAGACGGGTGTAGATTTTTATAAAGTTGATTGTGTAATTACCTTGGAGAAAGCAACTCAATTACTCTGATTGAAAAAAGTAGACTTCCACAATTAAAATTTTTGAGAAGCAATGAAAAAGCATGATTGTTGTTTGAAAAGCAAAGCAACGAAAAACTACCATAAAAAAAACACTTAAAATTCCCAAGGCACTAATAATACAATTTTGCTTAAGGCTTCATTCGAGCTCGTGAGTCGAGATTATCGAGTCACAAGTTCGAGCTCGAGCCCATACTCGAGCTCGTATATTAAACGAGCTCGAGCTGGAGCCCAAGCCTGGCTCAGCTTGAAAGCTTGTTGAGCTGCTCGATTAAATTAAAATATATTTAATAATTAATTTAAAATAAGATCATATAATATATTTTATTAATTTTAAATTAATTATATATTAAAAGAATAAAATTTCTAAGAAAAACTGATTTTTTTAATTTAAAGCTAAGAAATCAAGCTCAACAATTGAGTCAAGCTTGAACCTATGAATTTTTTAACGAGTCGAGCCCAAGCTTAGTAAACGAGCTCGAGCTCAATAACAGCTAAACAAGCTTAGCTTGATTAGAGAGATACTCGACTCATTTGCACCCCTATTATGAACAATATATTAAGTAAAATATTTATTATACACGCAAGGTCTATAAGGAGGTTATTGGTTTATTTAATTTTGAAATTATTGGCATAAATGAATAAGACTTGTAAGTTTCAAAATGAAAATTTTTTTTCCTCTAACGATTGATTTAACTTTGTTTATGCTTTGTATAGAAAATTTAGGCTTCTAAGAGCCTGACGACACAACACAAATCAAGTGATTAAATGGTTGTGAAGGCCCATTAAATCAAGTGAGATCCAGTAGGCCTAGTTGTTCTACCTATGGATTTGAAAATCAAAGTTAAACCTTTAAACCTCCTATATATGGTTAGCTAGGAAAGGACTAGAGCCTATTCACTGAATCAGCTATGGCTTAAAAAGACATGGTCAATATGATAATCAACTAAGGATTTGAGGCATTTGGTTTGAGATTTGATTGATGTTAATATAGTTTGTTTGATGGTCTAACAAATACTTCTAGGTATATTACCTAGATATAAACATGTGAGGATACAATTTATATAATAATAAGTTGGTTTGTTTGATTTGGTTAGGTAAATGATCCTAGGTGTATTACCTCGAATTAGGGGTGTAGACGAGTTGAGTTGAGCCGAGTATCTCCCTAATCGAGCTAAGCTTGTTTAATTGTTATTGAGCTCAAGCTCGACTCAATTTCGTTACTCGAGCTCGTTTTCTAAGCTTGAGCTCGATTCGATAGCTCGAGCTCATATAGAAATCGCATGCTCAACTCAAATGTTGAGCTCGATTTCTTAGTTTTAAATTAAAAAATTCAGTTTTTCTCATAATTTTCATTTTGTTAATATATAATTAATTTAAAATTGTTAAAATATATTATATAACATTAATTTAAATTAATTCTTAAATATATTTTAATTTAATTGAGCGGCTTAACGAGCTTTTGAGCCGAGCCAGGCTGGAGCTCGAGCTCGTTTAATATACTAGCTCGAGTATAGGCTCGAGCTTGAACTCGTGGCTCGATAAACTTGACTTATGAGCTCGTTAACGAGTCGAGCTCGAGCCGGCTCACTTACCCCCTACCTCGAACTATGGGTGTGACATGATTTGATATAGAATAAATCAAGATAGATATATATGACTTCTGGATTTAGAAGTAGTCTGATGGTTTTTAATTTGAAACTGGTCTTACGGCTTATATTAGAAGTAACCCGTAAATTTTGGTTTAGATCTCATTTTCATCTATGAACGGCTAATAATCTTTTTCTAATGCTTATTGTAATAACCTAGATAAATAATTTTTTTTAAGAAGTTATTATAAATCAAATTTAAAAATCGACTTCATCATAAGATAGGTATTATTGTGTTTTAATTACATAAATTTTTTCATAATTTTTGGACACTATTGAAAATCCTTAAGAAATTGGCACATGTCTGTACAAGTGGGGATTTTGGGACTGTCAAGTGTTCGTTTTGTAAATTGATTTCATCAATATTTTCTAAATAAAATGATTTATTTTATGAATATTTTTATAATTTTAAAGTCACAAAAGAATTTATATGAATTTTATACTAAAAAATTGATTAAATTATATATTAATATTATTTTATTATTTTATTATAAAATATCCTAAGTCACTGATAATCATTAAAAACTTTTAACCTATTTAAATCAGCTAACAGAGAAGGTTTTAGGGAATTTAGATAGAAATCTGAGGAGAGAGAAAAAGAAAACCCAGATTCTAAATTTGGAGGTCGCGGAACGAATTTTGTTAGTTGGCCTAGTTGGGAGATTTGCTCGTCTTGCTATAAGAAACCTTAACCTATTTCTGATTTAAAGGATTTTGTGTTTTTAAAATTTTTTTGATCAAATTTGTGTTTTCGTTATCGAAAAACAAGAATAATTTTATATCGGTAAAACTTCCACCGTCTAACTTTTTATATATTATAGAGATTGAAATTATGAATATTTTGAGTATTTATTTAAGATTTTTTACCGGGTAATTTTGAAAATTTAGCTTGTTTACTCAGAAATTTATTTTGACAATTAAAAATAGTGATTTAGTTTAACTAAAATTTCAGACTATTATTTTATATAATATCTAGTAATTTGGTTAAAAAATGTGAATTTTTACTTAGTATGATTTTTGTTGTCTACCATTAGGACATTTTGACACTTTCTGAATTAAGCTCAATTATACTGTATTTGTTGTAATATATTGGAAATGAATGAGGATATATGATTGGGATTACTATTATAGTATTGTTATATGTGTGTGTAAAAGATAAGTAAAGACTGATTGACTCATTAGTTGGAGATTGAATGATTATATAGGATGGTGGGCCGACGGGTTTTCCTTTAAATATTATGATTTGGTATTATCATCTATTAATTCACATGATACTGATTGGGAGTTATAAGGAGATGATTACTGTGCCGACGGGCGAAGAGTGACAACTCTATTGACAGAGCTAATGGTTTATTAATACTGATATGATATTGAAAAATACCGTAATTGCCATACTTCTTACTTGTTTAGTGCAACTACTGAGATGTATATTATTGAGATATTGTTTATATTACTGCACAGATTTATTATGACTATATTATTTTACTACTCCTACCACTGATCTGTTATTGATATAGACACGATACTACTGATTCACTATACCATACGCATGTGACATACTGAATGTGTAATATACTAATTTGATACTGATATAGAATAACTGGATAGTACGTATATACTACTATATAATTTTACTGCCTTGATATGATTTTGATAGTCCTCACCAATGATTTGGTTTTACTGCTTTATATGATCTCTCTACTGATTAATAGTAGTGATACAAAGATTACTTTATAGATTTGACATCCATACTGATTTATTGGCTTTCGTACTGTACTATTTTATCATTTATAAATTGTATTACTACTGCATGTGAGTTTTACTATTTATACATTTATTTAATGATCATATGAATGTTACTGCTATGATTTAATCTCTGACATGCATATTGCTTTTTTACCATGCTTTGAATTCAATTGAAGGTTTTGGTGACTTTATGGGCTTTTAAACTCATTATATGTGGTTAAATGATTTCAGGTCATGACAGAGGATCAGAAGTGTGAGGTTGGTCAGGATTCTTCAGATTCTATTCCTTTTTATTGTAGTTCTTCTTGAAAGTCTTCAAGCATATCAACTTGTAAGTTGTTTAGTCAATAAGAAGTTTTCTTCAATCTTTGTAGTCAACCATCAAACCAATATACATCACATACAGCAGGATCACTGGGCAATTTATACACACATGCTTGCAGGTGAAGGTTCCCTACTTCATTTAGATTGTCATATTCTTAGCAATCGCTGGGGGGGGGGGGGGGTTGTTATTTTGCTTTCTTGATTCATTGACTCCATATGTTGGCATAATCCTTTCTATTATTTCAAAATAAGCATCATCAATCATCCAAGGTCTGAGAACCCCTTTATAACTATAAATTTTAAAGAGAACCCTGTCGAATATGTTCATGAGTTTTAATTGACATGGATTTTTCAGCAAGGCTTTTAATCACATCTCCATCTTTTTAAATGATGAATATGCATTGTGATCAGTTTTAGTCTCCGTAATATATGATGATTGAAATGTCATCATCATTGAAAATTTCCTCTCTAACTTCCATATTGAATCAAGAATAATCTTCTCATAAAGCATTTTCTTATTCTTTGACACTATTCGGATAATTCTTGATAAATGAAAGATCTGTGGACTGCCAATCGCCAAGCAAATTTCTATTATAAGCAAGCACCCATCATGCTCTTGAAAACACTAGGATCAAGGTTTATCCCACTAAGCTTATGATGCTGAATCGTATCTATTTTATTAAATAGAATAACAATGTAGTCTCTCAATATGGCTTCAGCACCATTATATAATAAAGAAATTTTATAAACCCATAACCCTTACCCAAAATTTCCATTGGAAAGAAGCAAATTCAAGAGATTATCGTCTGAATATCTATAAGCAAGTTCTTTAAGAACATCAAAACCATTGACTTGATTCCTCTCATATAACCACTGTTTTAACCTTTCTTCTAGCGGCTTATGATGTAGAACCAGCATTAAAGGGACCCTCCTTATAAGTTGGTGGTGCTCGCTTTCCTTGAATTGTACGGGATCTCCTAAAATATCCAACCTTTGGTGATTGAAGAATCACCAATCCTTCATCTGTAGCAATATCAAGAAGTCTCTGAATTCTATTTAGATTTAGAGATGGTCAAAGAGGTACTGGAAGTAGAACCATTTGACACTAGAGCCGAAGCTGAGATACTTAATGGAGGATTTAGAACAAGCTTGAGAACATTTTCTATAACCATGTTTCTTTTTATGTAGAGATTGAAGTCAGCAAGATTTAATTTAAACTGTGTTTGCAAAGCCACTTATAGAGAGCCAAACCATCTGAATGCTCTTGATTGAAATTCTTTACCCCAAAACATTTAATTTACTTTATTAGACATCACTAGTCTCATATGTGGGACATTCTTAAAGCCTGAATGGAACTTGAAAGACATGATTTTGGAAGCCTTTATTGTACTACCTCAGCTTTTTTCATCAGCTAGGATCATTTGTCATTTAAAATTCTGCCAGCCTCCCGGCGTCCCCTCCCTATAAAAGGGAGATTGAGACGACACTTGTTGTTGATTCTTCCCAGCCGGATCTAAGATCGATGATGCTAGGGCTTCAATTTGATTTATTCCAGACCAAATCTAAGATCAACGGTGCAAGGTCTTCAATTTACTCTCTTCCCGGTTGGATCTAAGATCAATGGCGCAGGATTTTCAAAAGTCAAATGCATGTTTGCTATATTATTTAATTTATAATGCATACCTTCATTTAATTATTTGGACAATTTTTATTACTATCTTTGAACCATCGACAGAAAAAAAAAAACAGGCGAGACATCTTCTTCCTTTAAGTAATCTGTACGGGCAACTTAGGAAGATTACTCACGACAGCTGTTTAGAATAAGGCAAGCATGCGTGCTTGTTACGAAAAGCAGAAGAAATAGATTGCAGGAGGTCGGGAGGAGTAGGCAAAACGTACACGTGGGTGTCTATGATTTGGAGCTGCAGTTCAATTGCGGGCAAAAGGAGGCACAGCAGGAGCCCGTGTGGGTGTTCGGTTGGCCATAGGTACTCACAAACAAGTTAGGGGCGGGCCATGCGTGAAGTCTACATTCGGGTTGGACACGAGTACAGGTTGGGTCAGCATTGCGGGTTGGTACCGCGATGGGAACCAATGGACGGGGGGGGGGGGGGGGGGGGGGGGGGGGGGGTGGGGGCGGGGGGGGGGCGAGGTTCACGGGGCTTGCTCATGCGTGGGCCGCGATCGTCGGAGACGGATTTTTCCTGTGTCTGCGTGTGGCACAGAGAGACGAGACGAAGAGGAAGTTCTAAACAAAGCCCAGCAGTTTCTTTTGAATTCAAATCAGATGAGAGAGCGGGCTGGGGGGGAGTTTTTGTGCCGAGTAGGAGTTACATGAGGTGTTGCATCGTTTGAGAGAGAACGTGCGTGAGGTGGGGCCGCCGTTCGAATTTTCTTTTTTTATTTATTTTATGTTTGTTTATTTAACATTATTAATCAAATAAAAAATAAAAGATCTTTTTATTATTACAATTATGATTATATTTAACATGTATTTTATAAATTAGCAAATGGGGTGTGATCTCATTGCCTTGGTTCCACTAAATTAAACATCAATATCTTTAATATCTTTCTTGAAACATATTAATCTCTGTATAATTTTAGCTTACAACTACATGTATCGTAACATCATTTGAAAAGTTTCAGCTTAGAATATCATAAATTTTAAACTTATTTTGAGATAATTACACTAAATTTAAAAATAATTAAAATTTATATTATGCTCATTTCAAAATTTATCTGATCACTTTTTTAAAAAAATTATCAAAAATTTAATCACATTACTGAAGCCATTGTTTTCTAAAAGCCATTATCATACTGCTTTCAAAAACGACTTTTTATTATAAAAATTATTTTAATCAAAAAATTTTGTATTATATAGCTGATTTATAAAGTAGCAAAAAAAGTTGGCCAAATCTCAACCCATCATCCTCATATCATCCTTCAAAAGATTAGCATCAATATTCCCAAAAAAATACAATGTTTGCAGCATCACAAAAATTCCAGGCACTGATAAATTAAATCTTTTTCTTCTTCTAATACAAATAAAATAAATCAAAATTATGAATAAAAATGGCTCAATTATTTATTTACATTATTGTTTTATAAAAAATTATAGATATGTTTTTTTATTAATCAATGTTTTTTCTTACATATACATTCCCAAGACCGACTCTAAAATAAAACAAAAAAAAATTAAATGATAAATTTAAGATAATATATACTAAAATATCATTGCCCCTATTTATTTTTTTCGCCAACAAAACTATAAAAAACAAAATAGGGAAATTCAAATGTCGTTCAATCGAATGGTTCTTTAAGTCCTAAAGATATGTCCAACTAATTAAATATTCTAACCAATCGAGATATCTAAGATAATAATGAATAAATTATACAGATAGCCAACTTCGACTTGTTTGTTTTATAGGTGGACAGAACCTTGCAATGACGGTTGACATTAAATATTATATAAGTTACGAGAGTTTCTATAGTTTGCGTTCATGCCCGCCAGCTAGAAAGCACGTTAAGTGTATTATAAATTCCCCATATTTTATACTATAGAAGCACCCGACAAGTTTATTAATAGCCTCCCTTTATTGGCAAGTAGCCAAGTATCATCAAAAAGCCTAGTTACATGATGGTTATGATGATGATTAGTACCATTAATATCCCAACAAGATCATCCACAAGTATCTCCATTGTTTGTGTTGCCACTCTCCTGCTCATATTTGCACCTTCCTATTCAAATTGCTTTGCCACCAGCATGCAAGTCGGTGATATTTTGAATACTGGAGACTCTCTCATACTTAGTGAATGTACATTGACAATGTACACTGATTGCGATCTCGTCCTATATGCAATAGGAAGTTCTATTTGGGACTCCAAAACCTCTGGCAAAGGCGATCATAATTGCCAAGCTAAGCTGAATAATGATGGTCAACTCGTCATCGTCTCTGGCGCCGGTAATACCGTCTGGGGAAGTTCGTACCAAGGTCCAAATAGCAACTACGTCCTCGAATTCAATGGAGACTGCTACATTGGGATTAGAGACCTCAGTAATGGCCACACTGTGTGGTCTACTTGCCCTATTGATTTGTGCGTTAATCAATAATAAGAGACTATTAGCTTTGGTTTTAATTCCCATTCAAATAAAAAAGTTGTGTGGGCTTAACATATTTTCACTACATATGCATTGAAATATAAGAATCATACAATATAGTCTTTCTAGTTTTCATAAAAACATTTTTTGCTATCGTTTTTTTTTGCTTTTATCAGGATCTTATAATGCTTGTTTATATGTCAATGGATAATCATTTTCATCATCAAATGCAACAATATATGCTTCTCCATTAGTTTTATATCGAGAGGGTAATCTAATAACTCTCCCACTACGATGAGGCATTAAAGGTTCTTAATTTGGAGTGGTGGTTTCTTTTTGTTGACTTTCAACAATAATTTTTGTTTGTTTTGTGATTGGCTCATTTAGCAATTCTTTGAGTAACACCTTACTTTGAGGTTTGAAATCTTACATATATTCATGTTCAAGAAAAGTAGCATTTGGCGATACAAATACTTTCTTTTCTTTAGAATTATAAAACAAACCTCCTTCTGTGCCTTTAGAATATCCAACAAATATGCATACTTCTGAACGTGATTCCAACTTAAATGTTTTTGTCTTCAATACACATGTGTTGGACATCCTCATCTACGGATGTGTTTAAAACTAGGTTTACGCCTACTCCATAACTCTAAAAGTGTCTTATATACCAATTTTAAAGTTACGATGTTCAAAATATACATTGCAGTTTGTATTTTATATCCCCAAAATTAATTTGGTAATAACGAGTAACTTAACATAGACCTAACCATATCGAGCAATAATTGATTTCTTCTTTCAGGAACACCATTTTGTTGTAGAGTTGCATGTGCAGTGAGTTATGATAGGATTCCATTCTCAATTAAATAATTTTTGAATTCTGTATCTAAATACTCACCATCACGATCTAATCGAAGTATTTTTAATATCTTTCTTAATTGATTTTCAACTTCAGCATGAAATTTCTTAAACTTTTTGAAAGTTTTAGATTGTCATTAAATAAATATAATCATATCTTGAATAGTCATCAAAAAAAATGACTAAATATTCATAAGCACCTCTTGCTTGTATATTAAATAGACCACAAACATCCGAATGTATAAGTTTGAGGGTATCTTTTGCTCTTTCACTTTTTTTCATAAAAAGTTCTCTTAGTCATTTTTTCTTCTAAATAAAATTCACAGACTGGTAGAGTTCTGACTGTCAATTCTCTTAAAGAATCATCTTTTATAATCTTTCAATCCTATTCAAGTTGAAATGATCAAGTCTAAGATGCCACATACATGTGTTATCTTTATATGAAATCTTTTGCCTATTTTATTTTGGTTTTTTAACTTTGAACATTTTAGTGTTAAGCAGTGTGTTTTCAGTGAGCTTTAACATTAAAAGTCTATTTTTCATTATTATAGAATAAATATTCAAACTATTCTTAAAAATAACAATCTCATTATTATAAAAAGATAGTCCAAAATATTATTCAAATAATTTTGAAATAGATACAATATTTTTAGAAAACCCTAGAATAAAAAAAACATTATTCCGTATTAGATATTTATTTTCATATTTAAGCCTAATGGCTCCCACTGCTTAAGCTGATATTATGAAACCTTTAAAAAACATTAAGAATTTTTTTGACCTAAACAGCCAATAATTATTTCTGAAGATATTATAATTTCAAATCACAAACCATCTTAATCGAAATATTTATGGTGTAGTGCTTTAATCACCCTTTTTTTTTTCTTAATTTTTGGACACGGTTGAAATTTCTTAAAAAATCGACACTTATCGGTATAAGTGGAGTTTTTTAGGCTGTTTGGTGTCCGTTTTGTAAATCGATTTCACCAGAATGTTCAAGATATGATTAGCTAATTTATGAATATTTTTTTATAATTTTTGAATTTTTAGATTTAAAGATATAAAAAAATTAAGATAAAATAAATATTTTAATATAAAAATACATAATTTTTGACGAATTTTTCAATTAAAATTTTATTTCTGTTAGCAAAAACGAGGATAACTTTGCACTAGCAAAACTTTTATCGCATAACTTTTTATATGTTATAGATATTATGATTATGCACATTTTAAATATTTTTTATAACTTTTATAATGGGGGTTTTAAAATTTATGGGGTTCTTATTGAATAGAAAATTATCTATATGTTGAAAAATAGTGGTGCAGTATAATTAAAATCTTAAAATATTATTTTAAACAATCTCTAATAATTCAGTAATTTTCTAAAAATGTTCATTTTTGCATGTAAGATTTTCCATAGTTTACCGTTATACAATATTGTATAATTTTAATACATGCTCAATTACTCTTTAATTGGTATAATATGATGATATATGTATATATGTGATTAAATTATATGTTTTAGGAACTATAAGGGGCCAGAATCTGCTAAGATTTTGTCTGTGGCAGATGATTATTAGGAGCTATAAAGGGCCATAATCCGTTGAGATTCTGTTTGAGACAAGGATATGTGATATATTCTGGTGTTATAAGCACAATTAAAAAGGAAGTCATAAGTGGCCAAAATTCTTTGAGGTTTTGTTTTGGTCCGGAAAATGTGATATGAACTGCTCTGTGATATGAATTTTAATTTATTTATTTATTCAGTATTCTTATTTAAATTAGGGAATAACTGTTATGCATTTATTTCATCTCTCAGTATAGTGATTTATTTAAACTGCATTTAACTTCTTTTAAATATTCAGTAAAATATTTGATAAAAGAATATTTAAAAATTTAGATTAATTTGTGTGGCCTACTGAGCTATTGTAACTCACTGTGATTTTAATTTTATTTTTAGGATCTCAGAAGGAGAAGGAGATTATGGATTAGCAGTTCTGGATCAGATTGAGATTACAGGTCTTTTGCTATTTTGATTTTATACTGTTATGGCTAATTAAATTTTTAGTTCTGTAGCTTTTGTCTATAGTCATGTACTGTAGTGTAGATATTTATTTTGATAAAATGAAAGAAACCTGATGGATGAGTTTTTTTCAGTATTTGAATGTTTTAGTAGCTCTATAGTTTGCAGTTTATTTCAATAAATATTGACAGAAAATTTAAAATAATTTCAAAACTAGATCTTGGGATTTTTCTATCACAGCTCAACATGATAGGACTTATCCTTGATGGATTGGGTTATAACAGATATTGTACTTCATGTCCCCACTCTCATAATATATTCTCCATTAGCAAGCCTCCTCCAAGAACTAAGCATCTGCAATGAAGAATAGACATGATCAGTTGCACCTGAATCAACTATCAATGATGGCATTTCATTTTCATCTAAACATATTTCAAGAACTAGTAAATCAAATTTACTTTTCTTTTCCTTCTTCTTCTCTTTTAGCTATGTAAGATACTTATTACAATTACATTTCCAATGCCCTTTAATCGCACAATGAAAATATTTTCTTTTGGGTTCCTTTTTAGAGCTTTTATTCTTTTTATTACTTTTATTTTTGCTGCCTTTGCTTCTTTCAGGAATTTTATATTTCTATCTTTCTTCTTTATCTTATTATTCTTATAATTAGAAGAAGGATAAACTTCAGCAATATTTGATTCTAACTCTTTTTCTTTTGAAATTGATTCAAAAGTTTGAATCTCATTCAACAATTTAGTAAGATTATATTTCAGATGGTTCATAAAATAATTACTCTTGAATTACATAAATCGTGAGGGTAGAGTTTTTAAAATCATCTCTACTTGAGTTCCCTCATCAATGATTGCTCCATTAATCTTAACTTCATGAATATAATTTATCATTTTGAGAACATGTTCTCGAACTGATATATTCACTTTCATTTTAGAATTCATAACTGCTTTGATAACTTCATGACGAGCTTGTTCAGAAGGTTACCCAAACAACCGTTTATTTGGTCAAGATAAAATTAACACATTTAATAAATATCTTCATGAGTGTAACCCATTATTATAATTTTCTAAAATCAAAATTAAAATTGCCTCTATAGGGTAGGTCAATTTTAAAATATATCTTATAAAACTTATATATAAGAAATCAATCTTATTATTGAATTAAATGGACTCCTTCCGTAAGGAAACGAAATTTATGAGTTGCTAGGCGCCACTTAAAACTCACGGTGTTGAATTAATAATGGAGACCAAGGGTTTTATTGTCATAATACCCTCTCCCACTCATTATATATTTTATCTTATAAAATATAAAATAAAATTTCATGCCTAATGATGTATCATGAAAATTTCAAATTTAATAGTAAAATTACTATTTAATTTATAAGATGAAATAATTATGATTGGAAAAAAATAAATAATAATTTTTACTAAAGTAAATTCAAGATCTACTTCAAATTTTATTGACTTATAAAAAATTGATTCATAAATCTTTTCAAATATCTTTTATATAAACAACACTTGCATTTTATTTAAAATAACACTTGAGAAATATTCTATTTCAAAATTTTAAAATAAAGATTTATTATAACAATTACATATATAACTGTCATATATATATATATATATATAATATTTAATCATTTTTCATCTTATGAATAAAATTATTACTATGTTGGCTTAATTTTATTATATAAAATAAGAACTTTAATAAACCATAATGTTCAAATCAGTATATAAAAGAAAAACTCTGGTTGTGATACTAATTATTGGATCTTTATATCCATTTATAAAAAATGAAAATTAGGATTTAGAAAATTAAATTGAGACTTTCTCAATTTTAATTTTCTTAATAAATAATTATTTTTAAAATATGAAATAAAGAAAACTTATTGAAATATTAATTAAGATCGTAAATCTTCTTCTTCGAAATGTTGATTGAGATAGTAAGTCTTCTTCTAATCACCTCACTAAATATATTTTATTGAGTTGGCACATTCAATCAATTATTGATGAACACTATTTCTTTTGAACGTAATTTGTATTCTCAACACAATTTATCCTTAAAAAAAAAAGACTTAGAGATTAATTTTTCTCATCTATCATCTTCTATCTCTCATGTAGAACTTAATTTATTCTTTTATAAGAAAAGTTTACATCTTAATAATATAAAAGTGTTCTTCTTAATGTAATCATAATTTAATATTTATATTATATTACATTCTTAACAATAGTGTTTAATTAATAAATAATAGTGTTAAGGTGATGAAAAAGGGACCTATATATGGACCTATAATTCAAGCTCAAATAAATTTGTCTGTTAATTTAACTCGTAAATTAATAAATTAAAATTATTAATTTCAATCTTATTCCACTGTAAACATGAAATTGCACTCTTGAATTTATAGTATAATTTACTTAATTTAAAATTTTAAATTGTCTATTGATTTAATCATTACATATAAAATAATCATCCATAAAAAATTCATAATTAAAACTAGGTAATTTTGTCACCTCACTAATTATATCATAATCCTTAAATTCTAATTAATTCTCTAATGAACAATAAACTTTGGGACCTTATCATAAAATTTGAGCATTCAATTGTTCAGGTTCTGAATTAATTATTCAAATGAACTAATTTTCTAACTTTTAAAATTGAAAGGAATGGATTTCATACCTGTATATTAACATTCCCAGCCATTTGTTTCATTGTGTTTCTAAGATCGATATAAGGATTGAGTTTATATCTTACAAACTATTTTCGAGTAAGTCAAGAAACCAAATATTATAAATAGGAATTTATTAATAATTCATGATTAAGATTATTTTTTATATGATCATCTTTATGATTAATTTTAAAATCTCTCCAAAAATAAAATTTATTAAATAATTCAAAATTTATCTGATCCAGTTCTATATGGTCATATTATATAAAGTATATACATCCTTAATATTTCCATATCGAATAATCCGGATAAGGCTGTTCCATTCTTAATGTTGATGGACTGTACTAATAATATTTAATTATAGATTCCAACTATAATTAATAATTATGAACTTATTTAGATAATTCAATCCTCTTATATATAATTATATACCGAATTATTGTTACATAAATAATCACTAAATAAATATAATAATATAATATTATGTCAAATGATAATATCGATACATGCTAAACTTATTTTAAAATATTTATTTCAACCGAAAATATATTATAATAATATTACTTTATGGCACATTCACTAGTAGAACCAGCATTAAAGGGACCCTCCTTACAAGTTGTGGTCCTCATTTTCCTTGTATAGTACGGAATCTCCTAAAATATCCAACCTTTGGTGATTGAAGAATCACCAATCCTTCATCTGCAGTAATATCAAGAATTCTCTGAACTCTATTTGAAGAAGGTTTAGATTTAGAGATGGTTAATGAGGTACTGGAAGCATAACCATTTGACACTAGTGCCGAAGCTGAGATACTTAATGTAACCAAGCTTGGGAACATTTTCTGCAACCAAGTTTCTTTTGATGTAGAGATTGAAGTCAGCAATATTCAATTTAAACTGTGTTTGAAAAGCCACTTGTAGAGAGCCAGACCATTTGAATGCTCTTGCCTTCATTAAAATTCTCTACCCTAAAACATTTAATTTACTTTATGAGACATCACTAGCCTCATATGTGGGACATTCTTAAAGCCTGAATGGAACTGAAAAGACATGATTTTGGAAGCCTTTATTGTACTACCTCAGCTTTTGTCATTAGTTAGGATCATTTGTCATTTCCGGCACCCTCCTGGCATACCCTCCTAGCAAAAGGGAGGATGGGACGGCACTTGCCGTTGATTCTTCCCAGCCAAATCTAAGATCGACAGCGTGAGGGCTTCAATTTGATTTATTCTAGGCTGAATCTAAGATCAATGGCGCAAAGTCTTCGATTTACTCTCTTCCTAGCCGGATCTAAGAGCAATTGCGCAGGATTTTCAAAAGTCAAATGCATATTTGCTATAATATATAATTTATAATACATAAATTCATTTAATTATTTAGAAAATTTTAATTACTATCTTTGAACTATCGACAGAACAAATCAGGCAAGACATCTTCTTCCTTTAAGTAATCTGTACGGGCGACTTAGGAAGATTACTCATGACAACCATTTGGAATAAGGCAAGTGTGCAGGCTTGTTGCAAAAAGCAAAAGAAACATATTGCAGGAGGTCGGGAGGAGTAGGCGAAATGTACACGTGGGTGTCTATGGTTTGGTGTTGTAGTTTGATTATGGGCAGAAGGAGGGGTGGTAGGAGCCCATGTGGGTGTTCGCTTGGCCCTAGGTACACACGAATAAGTCAGCGGTGGGCCATGCGTGAAGACTTGCAGGCGAGCCGGACACGAGTGCAGGTTGGGTCAACATTGCGGGTTGGTATCACGATGGTAACGAGCGAACGGAGGGCGTGGTTCACAAGCTTGCTCATGCATAGGCCGCAATCGTCAGAGACGAATTTTTCCTGTGTCTGTGTGTGGCATAGATAGATGAGAGGAAGAGGGAGTTCCAAATAGAACCCAATGGTTTCTTTTGAATTCGATTAGATGAGAGAGCGGGCTGGGAGGAGTTTTTGTGCCGAGGAGTTATGTGAGGAGGGGTTGCGTCGTTTGAGAAAGAACGTGTGTGAGGTGGGGCTACGGTAAATGAAGATGTTCAAATTTCTTTTTTTTTTATGTTTGTTAAGTTAACATTACTAATCAAATAAAAAATAAAAGATCTATGTATTATTACAATTGATTATATTTAACATGCATTTTATAAATTAGCAAATGGGGTGTGATCTCATGTCCTTTGTTCCACTGAAACATCAATATCTTTAATATCTTTCTTGAAACATATTAATCTCTGTATAATTTTAGCTTAAAACTACATGTATCGTAACCTCATGTGAAAAGTTTCAGTTCAGAATATCATAAATTTTAAACTTATTTTGAGATAATTACACTAAATTTAAAACTAATTAAAAATTCTATTATGCTCATTTCAAAATTTATCTCATCACTTTTCAAATTTTTTTTATCAAAAGTTTAATCACATTATTATGGCCATTATTTTCTAAAAGTCATTATCTTACTTTTACTTATAAGTTTGTCCTCCCTGAAAATTAAAGCTGGTTCCGCTCCTGCATAGGATTAAGGGCATCTTCATATGCCCTAAAAACCGAACTTTTATGACATATAATTTTGATGGCATTATCTCCTTAATGATACTTATAAGGTGTCCTAATAGACAAACTTTTATGACACCTTAACGTGATGAAATTTGTAAATAAATACAACAAATATTATGTGTCATAATAGGTTAAATTTCCTAACATATTTATTTGATGGAATATGTTTAATAATAAGGCACATTTTAAGTTGCCCTAATGTTTTTTTATTAATCAATATTTTTTTCTTACATATACATTCCCAAAACCGATTCTAAAATAAAATTAAAAAATAATAATAAATGATAATTTTAACAAAATGTATATTAAAATATCATTGCCCCTATTTATTTTTTCGCCAACAAGATTATAAAAAACAAAATAGAGAAATTCAAATGTCGTGCAAACGAATGGTTCTTTTAAGTCCCAAAGTTATGTCCAACTAAATTAAATATTCTAAACAATCGAGAGATCTATAAAAATAATAAATAAATTATACAGCTAGCCAACTTCAACTTATTTCTCTTACAATTGGACAGAACCTTGCAATGATCTTTGACATTAAATATTATACAAGTTACCAGAGTTTCTATTGTTTATGTTCATGCCCGCCAGCTAAAAAGCACGTTATGTGTAGTATAAAATCCCCAGATTTTATACTATAGAAGCACCCGACAAGTTAATTAACAACCTCCCCTAATTGGCAAGAATCATCAAAAAGCCTAGTTACATGATGGCTATGATGATGATTAGTACCATTAATATCCCAACAAGATCATTCACAAGTATCTCCATTGTTTGTGTTGCCACTCTCCTGCTCATATTTGCACCTTCCTATTCAAATTGCTCTGCCTCCAGCATGCAAGTCGGTGATACTTTGAATACTGGAGACTCTCTCGTACTTGGTGGATGTGCATTGACAATGCAAACTGATTGTGATCTCATCCTATCTATATCAGGGAGTTCTATTTGGGACACCAACACCTCTGGCAAAGGCGATAATCTTTGCCAAGTTAAGCTGAATAATGATGGCCAACTCGTCATCTCCTCTGGCGCCGGTAATACCATCTGGGGAAGTTCGTATCAAGGTCCAAATAGCAACTACGTCCTTGAATTCAATGGAGACTGCTATATTGGAATCAGAGACCTCAATAATGGCCACACCGTGTGGTCTATTTGCCCGGGTAATTTATGCACTAATCAATAACCGGAGACTATTAGCTTTGATTTTAATTTTCAATCGAATAAAAAAGTTGTTTGGGCTTAACATATTTTCAAATCTTATCTTCCACTAAAACTACTCAAACCTTTTCACATATAATAAATCTTTCTCAATTATCAAAATTTTAACATTTAAACTAATTTTGATAATAAATCTTCTTATTTTTTTATCTTTTCTTGCACATTTGAATTCCACTACCAACTATTTTTATTATTAATACCTTTTCTTTGATACTCCAAGCATATCTTTTGCAAAAAATATTTATATAATATTAAAACTAATTTTAAATTGCAAGAACAATATTGTATTTCTAAAACATTTAGTGCCAATTCTTGCAAGAAAGAGAGATACAAATTTGT
Source organism: Dendrobium chrysotoxum (assembly GCA_019925795.1). Taxonomy (NCBI): domain Eukaryota; kingdom Viridiplantae; phylum Streptophyta; class Magnoliopsida; order Asparagales; family Orchidaceae; genus Dendrobium; species Dendrobium chrysotoxum. Next base: position 92,852,060 of record CM034305.1, on the reverse strand, counting down.
TGCAATTTCCTAAAAAAAAGAAAGTATTCAACAGGCTGAAAAAACTGTGATATATCATTATCATCTATCTAATATATGGTGTTGCCCAAAGCTCAACAGAAAAGTGAACTGATAAGAAAATCTTAAGCCGAACACACAATTAGATATGCCAATCCCCTGCCTGTAGCAGGGGGGACAGAGCACTTGGCCAACAAATATATTAATATATAGGATCAAAGTAGTAACAGACATAAAGGTTGCAACATTAAACATCTCAAAAGACAATTACTTAATGCCTCTAGCATAGGCATGGGCATACAGAAAGCAGTTTCAATGCACGATTCAAATAACCGAACCTAAACTTAAAGTTATAAGCTTTAGTCATCATCCTCATTGTCATCCTCATCATCTTCATCCTACAAATACCAAACAACAGAAATATTAAAGTTACTTGAACATAATTTGTACTCCATTGAAGAGTGAAACGTAAGGACAGGTAAAAAGCAAAGAAAATCAACTATATGAAAGGATCTCTTGCAGATGAATTCAGCTTTTAATCAAGAGGGATACCTTTTTATGTTAAATCATTAAGCTGTATAAAATATTGTTTTCAATAAATAATATTTGTGATAATATACTTGAATGACTCTGTATAATACTTTCATCCCATCCTCAGTTGTTTCCATCATGGCAATTGGTGACTAATCATGGAAGACTGGTCTGTTTGAGGGTTGAGGCCATGGCATGCCAGGACAAGTACCATCCCTTGAAAGTTGTCTCGGTATGCACAGCACTCTCAAAGAATTCGTATTCAATCAATACACAGAAATTGAACTGGAGAAAAGAACTTGCTTCAAAAATTGATCCAATAATAAGTACCTCAAGGGTACTATCTTGAGGTACTACTATTATAACCAAAAGGCCAAAACATAATCAATTTAAGGATTCCCCAAGATCTGGCTAAAAATTGCGAGTATGATTTTAGCAAATTAGGAGTCCAACAAAAACTGAAAGTCCCATATGCCTGATTTCAAACAAACAGCCAAAGTCCAAATTCAATCCATCAGAACCAACTGTACCCGGGTACAACTTCAAGAGAATGTCACTAGCAACATTTCAAAACATTAGAATAAGGCAACAGGATATACACGTGAACAGAGCAATCAGATTTCACGAGGAAACAATAGAACAAGGCAATAGGTGAGGCGCAAGAATCAGGCAGTCGGACTTTATAAGGAAATATTAGATTAAAGCAACAGGAGATCCAAGCAGAAGGGACCAGCACACCTAAAGAATATGAAGAGTAAAAGACAGGTTACAGGACTAAGCTCGATAATGGGAAAACCCAATCCCAACCACATTAAAACAATTAATGACTGTTTCCACTGGGAAGTACACATCATGCTACAGTGCAAATATCCCTACAATGATTTTAGCACAATTGTATAAAATATATATAAAAACCAATTAAAAATAATATATATATAAACCAATTAATTAATAAAAAACACTGCCTCCATCAATGCTTAGCATGTAAAAACTATATGTTGTTGGATCATATTTATCATGTCTTCCTCACTAAAAGATATTAAAACTGTTAAGAAATTGGGAGGAGTTCTTGAGCTTCTTGCAAGAGAGAGGGAGAGAGAGAAAGGAGGAGAGGTAGAGATGACAGATTTTAGGAGAAAAAATCTTCCTAAAGCTTTATTCAATTTTCTCCAAATTATATATCTACCTATAGCATGTATATATAGGTATTTACATATGCATCTTGCGGAACGACTTACTGTAAAACTGGACCAACACCTCACAAAAACTCATGTTCAAACAGCAAACTACTGATCCAGTGAATCAACCGGCATTTGCATATCTAATGATAAATAAAGATGTCCCCAAAGTCTTCCAAAAATATAAGCACAAAGCAAAAACAAATTTTCCATTAAATCAGAAAGATCTTATATAAATAGATCCATTTTCTAAAAAACATAAGACATCTAAGAAAACATATAGTCTAAAGAAACAAAGTAGACGAGAAAAATGAATGTCCATGTCATGAGTAGACGCAACCAAATTCAATGAGGTTGAAATTTCTTTTAAAAAAAACATTAAATATGAAACGAAAAGTCTGTTATAGGGATGCAAGCGGGCTAAGGAGAACATCCTTTAATATTAGTTTGAGCTAGAAGGTCAAGCTTCTTGCAATCTAATAGTTCCTTATTCTATCAATTAAACCTTTCCACCATAAAAGTTTGCAATATTGGAACAAAAACCTAACCTCTCCACTTTCCTCATCATCTTCATCATTAACTTCAGACTTTGACCTATCAGACTCCTCATCACCATCATCAACATTGCTTTCCTACAATTAAAATAAAAAGGAATGAAAGCCAATAAATAAAGTAAAGAAGAATAACTTCCCAATAGCATGAATTGAAACTTATCTAATCATCAATCACCTGCTTCTTGTTGTAAGCTGATATCAGCTTTTCATATTCGGCCTTCCTTTTTGCAGCTTTAGCTTCATAGGGAGCCTTCTCCTGTGCAAATCACAGGCAGCAGGTCAAGATTAAAACAAAATGTAGCATCCTAAAAAGTTGATGGGAATTTTTTCTATGTCCTCAAAAGTAAGGAAAGAGTAAAAGCAAAACATTATGAGACAAAATATTCTATCAATGGTTATGTACTGCTATGACATTAAAAAATACGAATATTATAATAAGTTGTGAGATGCATAAAAACATAAAAACAATAGCATATCTAGTGAAGTGTAACTATGAGTAGATTAAAAAAACACAAGGATTAAAAAACCACAAGGCTTGGATTACTAAAGAAACACATCTTAAGTTAGTCAGCACATCATGAAATTTGCAGCAGGTACCATATAGCAATACAGTATTCCAAGTTATTTAAAAAGATAATATACATACAGCACGAGTCAGTGATTTCCATTTCTCGCCTCCAGCTTTACCAACCTTCAGATTAAAAGCCAATGTTATATCAAGTTGTATAGAAGAAAAAATTAGTCATTATAAGGTGGATGAAAATTAATAGATTTATCAAAGATGGGATTTAGCATAGATCTCTTCTTACAACTGACACAGCTTTCACATTTGGATGCTCTCGCTTGTAAATCTCCCTGAACTCTTCACTGCAGTTTTGTAATGCAAATCCACCATCAAATTCTTAAATTTATAAAACCAATCACGCCTGAGAGGGAATAACCACAAATAAATATGAAAAGCACCGATGAATTTGCTTACAGGAAAACAAAGAAAGCGCTAGGAGGCCTTTTTGGCTTGTTAGGGTCCTTCTTTGCCTTCGTATCCTTTTTGGCCTTACTTTTGCTACTCTTATCAGCCTTCACAGCAGCTTTGCGTTTCCCAACTCTTCTGAAATAAATAAAAGGGTATAAAATTAAATGACTTGAAGTATTTGGAAAAATTAATCATAAGAAATATGCTTTCCCAATAGAATATCATTTCTTTTCTTTTCAATAGCACAACATTAAAAACATTAATAAAACAGAGTGATAACAGCAATAGGGATGTATCCAAAAATATCATCTGTCATTTACTAGTTATATTAGACCTTACATTCACAGCTTCGCTTGGGAGACTACACATACACCAGTACCAAAATTATCATCCATGTGATACTGACAATCCAATGAATGCACTGGTTCCAAAAGATCAAAAACAACCTATATAAAACAATACATAAAATAATTGCCTAAATATTTCACAGGATGCTAAGTTAATTTAATCATTTTGCCAAACCAAAAAAATTGTCTCTTTAGCACAACTGATGTCTTACTCTCACAAATGCCTCTTTTGTAACAACAATCTAATAGATCAGTGTTCAAAAGAATATGTCGTGGTTTGCAAGATGGCAGTAGCTAATGGAAGCAGAACCAAATGATGGCATTCACCAATCCGAATGCATACAAATTGATTCATTAGTTAACTAATTCTAGAATATGCCATAAATAAATATTACCAATAAGTCAACCACTAAAAGAAAATAGAAAGAATTGTTCAAGTAAACAAAAGATAACTTGTCATCAGCTGGCTTTAGTACTTCTGGAGTCTCTTTCTTGGTTGAAGCCTTCCCCTTCCCTCCCTTCATTCTAGGGATGGAAAAATTCCTGCCATGGTAGAAAAATTATTAGTATGCCTACCATCAAGAGGTTCAGAGGAAATTATTTGGCTGAGATGTCATTAAAAGGTAAAGACTAACGAAGTTCCAAAATAAAGGAGGAAATAGAAAAAGATGTTAAGAAAGGCATACATGTGCAGGGATGATGGCTCCCATAAACTGGGTACCATAAAAGTGTACTTAAGAAGCAAGCAGAAAAAACCCAGTACAATAAATAAGAACACACGTCAAATTATTCGTGCCCATTGGTTAGAAGAGAGGTTTTTCTCCAAGTCATGATTCGGGCATGACTTATCATTGCTCGCCATTCCAATAAATAAATAAATAAGAACAGACTGTGTCCTTCTGAATGGAGGAAACTTCAAAATTTGACTACATATGACCGTAAACAATCCAAAAAAAGTAAAAAACATCAGCACATACAACTAGAGTGACTGTAAACTCAGAAGCCAATAGCTCATGGAGAAAAACATGAAATTTATGCTTCCACCCCAAGTACCATGCACCTTAATCAACTTTGATAACAATAACGAACAGACAGGTAAAAACTATTTTTTTTTAAGAGTTACAGAATCAAAAACCAATAACAGTTAGCATGCTATTTTGTTAATTCCACAAGCAAGGAGTTGACATAGAATATATCCCACTTATAGGTAAAGCCCTCCCATTTACATACGATCTCATCTAGAAGAAACAAAAATATCCCCAATCATAACCCCTTAACCAAAGTATATCGCGAAGAATAAGAGTAAAACATTTTCTTTTATCAAAAAAAAAAAAAAAAAAAAAAAAAACAACAACAACAACAACAAGAAAAGAAGCTCAACCTAAAAAGAGTGTAGCAGCTCCAAAAAAATAACCTAAGCAGTGATAAAAAGAAAATAAGGCAGTCAAGAACTGAAGAAAAAGGTTTTTTGTTTTTTTTGGTAAAACTGAAGAAAAAGTAAATAGCACATCTAACCAAGATTACAAAATTATTATTAAAAAAAAAGCTAATGATTCCTTCCCCTGAATCCCCAAAAAACCCAAATCATCAATTTCCAGATCTCGCAGAAAACAGGAGCAAAACATTTTTAAGAAAAAACACCAAAAGCAGGAGAAACGCAAACCTCGGAAGCAGGCAGGAAGCTAAAATCACTTGACAAACCTCCGAGCACTAACAGAGAACAACAGAGAAAAAGAGAGAGAGGAGACAAGTGCGGGAGGAGGAAGAAAGCGTGATGCTCTGATCGAAAGATACAGAACAATAGCAACAGTACGACCTTGCCGGCATTAGAGCAACCGGCAGAGCCGGTAGCAGCAGTTTCAATTTGGCATCCAGCCTAAGCTCTACGGAACACGAAACGGCGCGAATACTGGCTACTGCCAGTTACACTCGAATGGGACCTACGCAACAGAAGCGCCTAACCGATGATACATACACGCGGCACGTTTTAGACCCTTTGATGCCCTGTTTCAGGTTAGCGAAACCGAGACTAAAGTCCAGAACGAGTGAGTAAATCACTGAGTCGACTCGGATACCAAGCAGGTTTGGTGGTGTATTTGCGAGCCAGTTGGCTGAAAAAATTGTAGGCCAAGTGAAAGGAGAGAAGAGGGTCATGACTCGTTGACCGAGTCGACTCGGCGCGACATCAGTTAATATCCATCACAGGATTGCCTACCTATATAGATAAAATAAATATATATTTTTATTTAAGCAGTGCAGTCAAAGCTTGATCATCTTGTACGATTGCTTTGTGCCTAAATTTGAAATAAAATTTATTTGAAATTAAAAAAGATTTTGGTAATCATTCGTAGGGGTGTCAATTTCTGACATGATCTGAAAATCTGATCCGAACTCGACCTGAAAAATTCGGGTTCGAGTCAACCCGTTTGTTAAACGGGTCGGGTTCGGGTTTGAATTTCTGACCCGTTTGAAAAACGGGTCTGATCCGGGTTAACCCGCCAACCCACAGGTCGACCCGTTTAACCAGGATCCCGCTAGACCTAACCCGGTTTCCAGCCCTATCCCACAGATCGCGGTCCCGCGAACAACTCCGCCCGCACTCGCGGACCTGCTGGCTCCACCCTCGCTTGTGATCCCGGATCCCGCACTCGTGGACTCCGCCCACGGCCCACGCTCACGACTCGAACTCCGACGCTTCGCCCTTGCTCGCAATCCCGCACTGGCGCACTCGCGACTCCGCCCTAGCTCACAATCGCGCACTCGCGGGCTCCGCCGGCGCTGGCGACTGGAACTCCGCCCTCGCTTGCGCTGCTGCAGCGGTTCAGCCAAATCAACTAAATCCGGGTCGGGTCGGGTCAACCCGGCAACCCGCGCGGGTCGGGTTCGGGTTGAAATGTCTGACTCGTTTGCAAAAATGAGTCGGGTTCGGGTTGACCCATTTAGATCCGGGTCAATCCGGATTCGATCCAAACCCAACCCATCGACCCGAATTGACACTCCTAATCATTCGAAGTTTTTTATCTTACTCAAATTAATTTTATTAATATTTATATTTTGATGCCCCTTATTTTTGGATATTTTTGGGAAAAAGTTACATTAGGTTGTTATAATTTAAATTTTAATAATTATTTCATACTAGAATATTCACAACATTAAAAAGAAAGTATAACATCTTAATTTTATAGGATGATTTAGCATATATAGATAAAATATGTTGCAAGAGACAATAAAATTTTTATATAAAAAATCTTAAAAAAGATAAATCATGAGATTTTGTCTAATTGAAATTATTTTATTAGTGTACATCATATATTATTAATGATGCTATTCCCTTAATGTTGGAAGATGTCGATACGTTGTAATAGATATTAATAAATAATGATATATTTCATTGTGGAAGTTTGATTTGTCATGTACTGTTTGTATATAATTGTTCTGATTATAAATATTTCTTATATGAATGAAAAATATTAAAATGATGAGTATTTATATGTTTGTTAGAAGTTTAGTGGCTTTATAAACTGTAAATTATTTCATAAGTATCTACTTTTTCTCCCATTAGTTCTTGGGATTTCTTTCATGTTACCATCCGACACAGTCTGACTCGTTCTGTCTATGGGTTATATCGAGTCGGGTTGCAACAGGTCCCCTGACAACCATCGTTTAACTATGATTTTCTTACCACCGTCACTGAATTATTATCTTCAGACATTAATGCCTTACACATTCCTCCGACCACCAATGTCTGATTATGATATTCCAGTCATTGTTCCTGAACTATGATTTTTTTATCATCATTGCTCAACTGAATTCCTTCAAATATCATTGCCCAACTGCAATCCTCTCACTATTCAGACCTAGCTATACTGAAACCTGATAATTTTATTGCCTACCATCACCAACAATATTAATACATACCATCATCCATAAAGCCAATGCATGTTGTCGATGATAACTTTGACATCCAACATCTACATAAAAAAATTATGCTTTCTCTTGTCTACCCTTGATAGTCACCAAAAATCGCATCGATCAGGCGCAAATCTCAAGGCATATTTGAATTGAAAACTTTCAAAATTAGATTAATGATTATTTGCACTTCGATTTCAGGTAACTTATAGTTGAATTGAACATCTTGATGAGATGAACTCGAGGATGCCAAAATCGATTCAATTCAAGCCCAAATAGGCCCAAATCAAGAGGCTGAAGCATATTTGGAAGCATTGGAATATTAATCGGATGACCAAATAACCTCTAAATTTGACATGTTTATAGTTGAATCAAGCAGCTCGACAAGACAAATCTAACAAGCCTAAGATAGCTTAATTATGACATCACTAAGGCTTTTAAATGCTTTAGTAATGATCTATAATCGAGGGGATTAGTATAGGTTATTTGATGGAGTGCTCTAGATTTTCTCCATATTTATGGGCATGCTATGCCCAAAAATCTATAAATATGCGCCAACTCCCTACATGAAACATGGCCTAAGATCTTGGGCTATAGATTCCAATGAGCTTTGAAGAATTATGGAAATCTACCTGAGCACCACTACTGGTGAACCCTAGCCTCCTGGCCACCGTCATTGAACCTTTGCCCGGCCGTCATCATTAACTTTTGTTAGTCGATCATCACCATTGGGCTTACACCCGACAGCGAACTCAAAAAATTCATCAAAGCCACCATCACTAGACTTTTACCCACTGCCTGTCATTCTCAGACTTTTCATTGGTCGACAATTATCTGATCGTCGTCGTTAAACCTTTAGCCGGCCAACCACTTCCCTCAAATTACCATCACCCACCAACTATAGTCTTTGGATCTTTGGATCTTTGTCACCGAACTATGGTTCCTCCAACCATTGTTGCCCATTATTGACATCATTTTTGTATGAGGTCATTAGGACTCAATCCAAACTCCAGATCAATCTTGACCCTAGGATCAATCTGATCTCAGATCAATCCAGACTTTAAGTCAATCTAAATTTCAAATCTATTTTGATTTCAAACCCATTTAAACTTCAAATCAATTTCAATCTTAAGCCAATCCAGATCTATTCTATCTCTAGATCATCCCAGACCTCAGATCCTAGGATTTCTAAACTTTAGGATTCTCCTAGATTTCTAACCTTAAGATCTGCCCAGACTCTATATCAATTTAGGTCTTAGGATTCTCCTAGACCTCAGATCTATCCAGACCCTAGGGTCTACTCTAGATTCTAGGATTCTACCAAACTCTAGATCAATTTAGGTCTTAGGATTCTCCTAGACCTCAGATCTATCCAGACCCTAGGGTCTACTCTAGATTCTAGGATTCTACCAGACTCTTAATCATTTAATCTTCTTAGGCTCTAGGACCTACTCTAGACCTTAAGATCAATTTAAGATCTTATATCAATCCAGATCTCAACATAATTTCAGCCTCTGATTAATCTAGATCTTAGTTCAATCTAGATTCAATCTCCAGACTTATCTAGAACTTTAGGACCTATCCTAGACCTTAGGATTTCTAGATCCTAAGATTCCTCTAGATCCTAGACATTAGGATTTCAATATCCTAAGATTCCTCTAGATCCCAGGATTTTTAGATCTTAGGGTTATTCTAGACCCCAGACCCTAGGACTTCTAGACTTTAGGATTCTTCTAAACTTCAGTCCCTATGATCTACTCTAGACCCTAGGATTCCTTTAAGCTGATTTAGACCCTAGGATCTATTCTAAAACATAGGATTCCTCTAGATCAATCCAGATTTCAATCCATTCCAAAATTCAAACCCTAATTCAAATCTTGATCTTGTCTTTAATCTAGCTCAAATCCTTTTAATTATTTATGATCACTCCAAATGATCTTAAATGATTAGGATGATTCAAATCCAAATAATCAAGCTCAAAACCAGAAATCCAGATCAAATTCAAAGGCTAAAGGTCTAAGTCCTAAAAGCCTTTTCCAATGAATCTTTAAATACTTCAAAACCCAGTCAAATGACTTCTGATTCAGAGTCTGTCAGTTGCATACTGATGTGATATGTCTCGACAGGCAACCTTCCAAATTTGAGCTCATTCTGAGATCTCTAACCCTAGAAATTAAATTTATTTCTAAAGGCTATAAAATCCTAAAATATTTACAATCTATGCCATTGGACCTTGCACCCAGTGGATTTTGACCTTAGAGCCTTCTCTAAACCTTCAAATCACTTCTATACCCTTGATTATGACTCATTGAGGAATAAACTGCATTTTATTGGATTCATTTTGATCTTTAGTTGATTAAAATCCAAAATGACCAAAATATCCCTATGGGGTGTATATAGTCACTTTGGACTAAATGAGTTCCAAATCAAATGCAACCACCCCCAGTAAATTTTAAATATCAAATCAAACCTGCATGACCCAAAATTAGACCCTGGGTCAACCTGGTTGACCAAGTCAACCTAAGTTGACCTAAAGGCCCATTAAGGGCCCAAATAGGTCATTTTAACCAAATGACCTCTCCAGACCTTGAGACCACCGCCAGTAGACTCAGAATGTTATTTTAAACTGATTGAACCTAGTCCCTAACCCTGGGTCAACTTGGTTGACCAAGTCAACCTAATTGACCCATTAGGCCCATTAAGGGCCTGAATAGGTTATTTGATCTAAATGACCATTCCAGACCCTGAGATCACCTCCACCAGACCCCATTCATGATTTCAAACATATTTGAGCTCAACCCCTGACCCTGAGCCAACCTGGTTGACTAAGTCAACCTAGGTTGACTAAGGTTGACTAAATCAACCTTGAAGCTTTTACACTTTAAATCAAGCCTTAATTGCATTCAAAACTTTGCCAAACTCCTCTGATCACTCCCCTTAGTGATAATTTGATTGGACCCATTGACTTAGTCAATGGTTGACTTGGTCAACCAAGTCCAAGTCTACCCAAACTCCCTTCCTTTGGTCAAATTACTTTCCATAGGCAATCAAGTCCCTTTAAGCTTCAAATCTACCTCATTTTACACCTTAAATTCATTTAGAATATTGGGGAGTCAAATCTAATTGATTTAACTAAGTCAACTTCAAGAGAACTTCGTCAAATCTCTTTGCTTACTCACTAGTTGGCTTATACATTCTATTTTCCTCCTTAAACTCCTTGGGCTCACTTTACCATGCAAAATATGTTCTTCCTGGCCACCTCATCAGTCAAGTTGACTGGTTGACTAGTCAACCCAGTCGATAAATGACCTATTTAACTCCAAATTATCAAATTCCTATGTTTAAGTTAATCTACTTCAAACCCAGCTACTCCAGCAACCTTAGAGACTATCTAGAAGCTTCTTAAACAGAGATTAATCCCTAGGTTAGTCTTAAATCAATCCCTAACCCCTCCATGTGCTCTAAAGGACAAGAGGTGTCTTTGCACAACATGTCCTTTTGTCCTTTCATTCCCTCTGCTCTTAATCGACCTAGGACACGTGGAGAGAATCTTAGCAAGCCTCCAAAACCATCAGGACCATCCATTTGGCCTGGAGAAGGTTGAATAGTGCAAAAAGCTCTCAAGAGAGCCTGATTCTAACGTTAACCCTATCTCTCCACTCAAGCTTCTCCTCCCGAGATATCAATTCTTTTGAGCTCTCCAGACCTTCACCAACTCATTTTCAGCCCAACCCAGCTGGTCAAAGCTCGCCGGCGATAGGTTTCCTGGTGAGTTAAGCTTGAGTCCGTCCAAGACCTCTACCGCTCGATCCGTAGCATTTTGGACCGCGACTTCTAAAGAAGAATTGTGTGTGGACAGTCTACAAGCTCAAAGATTCCAAAATCGTTCCAATCCAACGGTTAGATCCTTCGAAATCCCAAACCCTAGATTAAGACACACTTGTCTAAATAACTTTCTATTAAGCGTTTTTTAAACCGTCATTTTGATTCCACATTAAAATTGTTCATGTATGCTAGCCATGTTTCGATTTTTAAGTGATTTGGTTAAATATCTTGAGAGAACGAAGCGTTTTTTATCTTAGGGTTACGATCCACATAAGTTTATTACTACACCAGATCCAGGCCATCAATCTTACGATCAAGGGCCTTGATCTGGTTGTTCCGCGGTTTTGTCTAACTACTCGGCAGATCCTGCAGTTCCGCCTTCTATTCGGCCCAATCAGGACCGTTGAATTCAATAAGCAGGAGATTTGACGGCGCGAACAAGCCGCTGACTCATTTAAATAAAATGCATGGACCCGTGTATTGAATGCCAATGATTGCCGGCGGCGCAATAATTGGCATTTAATGCCGCCGCCGGGAATCATTGGCCGCGAATTTGATCTACGAATTAGGGAGTGCCACGTGTCACAGCAACCGCTGTTTGATTTATTATTATTATTATTATTGAATTTAAAATTTTTTTTAACTAAATCTGTCTTAAAAACTATTTTTAAATATAAAAAATTTATAAAATATATTAAAATATCCAAAAAATTAAAATTCTTTATTTTAAAATAAAAAATATTTTAAACTAATATATATATATATATATATATATAAATTTCAGAACTTTTAAATTTTAAATACTTAATTAACATTCCAATTAATGTTAAAATTTTTTTTAAAATTAAAAATTAAGCACAAGTTTATAAATTTTTATTTTAATTAAGGAATTATTTTAAGATGTCGTTATTTTAAAATTAAATTGGTTTTGAAACATTTTATTTAAATATTTTAAATAATACTCAATTAATATTTAATTAAACATTATCTAATTAAATGATTTAATTAAAGATAAAAAAAACATATATATTCATTTCAGTAACTTGAAATTTTAGAAATATTTCAAGATTTAATTAAATATAATTTAAAGTTTATTTAAAACTTTAATTAGTTTAAAATTATTTTAAATGTATTTAATTAACCTTAAAACTTTAAAAATTTAAATTAAATTCAAATTAATTTAAAAAAATCTTTTTTAAATAATACCTTAAAATTTTAAAAATTTCAATTAATTAAATTTAAAATTTTTTTTCAGAATTTAAAACTTATTTAAAAAAAAAACAATTTGAATTATTTTAATATTTTCTAATATTTAATCAATATTATATTAAATATTGTATGAAATATTTTCAAAATTTAAAAATTGATTTTCAAACTAGTTAGAGGATCTCTCAAAAGTGTTTTGAATTATTTTGATGATATTTTGAATTAATTTATTTTAAATTTTATATTTATATATATAGGGTTATATGTATACATATACTTTAAAACCTATTTTGAAATTATATATATTTAAATCTTTAAGTTTTGAGAGGTCCCTTGAAATTTTAAACATACCTTGAGCAAGTGAATAGAATTAATGGGGAATGATGCTTAATCAATGAACAATTAGTTTTGCTAATTGTTCATTAATTAAGTCTCTTAGTTAATTAAATTCTCTTTAAGCTTGCATGTATAGGAAGCACACACCACCTAGTCTTAGAGCTCTCCTAGTTGCTAAGTTCAAGGGTTAGTGTAAACATTGATTTAAATTCACAAAACCTAGTGGCATCATTAAGGACAATAATTAAGGACTCATTTAGAGAACTTAGAATAATTTTAGAAATTAGGATAGATCTCCTTTTGACTTGAAATTTTGAACATTCAAACTTAGTGACATTTTCAACCCTAAGAAAATTTCTCACTGAATTTTGAAATCATCAAGCCCCTTAATCAACTTAATCAAAATTAAACATTTATTAAGCCTTAAAACTTTCTAAAAATTATAATAAATCAAGATTAAACCCATAAATTACATATAATACCTTAAAATGACAAGAATTGAACCCTTAATCAATGAAAAATAAAAGCCCATTGACTGGACTTTAAAATTAAGCTTAATTTAATTTTAATTAAAATTTAATATTTAATTAAATTAATTAATTAAAAATAATTAAAAAGCTCAAAACTCTTTCAAACACTTGGGAATCTCTTCTTAAGTCATTCTTAACTTTTGGAGTTGATTCCAAGGAGTTTGAAGGTTATTTGGATTCAAATCATAAAAAAGGCCTTTAATTAAATAATTTTTGAAAATTCAATAAATACTCAAAACTTTAAAAATTCATAAATAATTCAAATAAACTCCAAATTGAACAAAATCAAAGGTATATGACTCATCCTAAGGTCTAATATTTATCAAAAATATCAAAATTTCAGAAATCAAACAAATTTGAAAAAGTCAGCTTTTTGTCAAACCTAGTTCAAAATCAAGTCAAAACTTCAAACCCTCATAATAAAATATAAAAAAATCCAATTTTAGCATACTTATAGTCTAACTGATCGTATTAAGATCTAGTATTTTATAAAAATACTAACATTCTAAAAAACATTTTAAATTAAAAAGTTAACTTTTGACCCCTTAATTAATTGATTAAAATAATCCAGAAAATTCCAAAAATTTAACAAATTATTAATAATTCCATAAAATATTAATTAAATCTTAAAACCAGCAATCAACTAACCTTAATTAAAATTTAACTAACTTTCAAACTTAATCAAACTCAAATCACTTAATCATATCGGGTACCACTGGGTAACCCAGGCCTATGAGGCTATTAAATTAGCCCCAAGGAAGGTGAAATAAACTTCATGACCTCGGTGTGTAACAAAGGTGATATCCAACAAATAATTAAAACTAATTTTAAAATTAATTTTAAATCATTAAGACTTAAACTTCAATTAAATTCTCCCTTAAGCCTTTCAACAAACTAGAACATCAAGTAATTTCAATCAAGTGTCTATTTAGGACATATCAAAGCCACACAGCCTTCTACACACACTTTATATAGTTTGCTAGGACAACCAACTCTAGTCTTAGGCTAGGCCGGTGTTTACTTTTCTGCTACTTGCGTGTGCCAAATTTTTTATGGTTTTCATTGCATGCTGGTTGTTAGAATTAAATGATTGATTGATTATTTATTTAAATTTTGTACTCTATATTGTGATTGATTGTACGTTAGATCTATCCCTAGGTTAAGGATGATTTATACTAATTCAATCTTATGCATGTGGCCATGCTCATAAAGGGCATTTAAATTTAAAGGGGGTAAAATCATAAATTTTAAATTGCACAGGTGCTCCAGAATGCTTAAGTCCCTCTTTAAAGTTAAAAGAGCATAACCAAGCATTGCTGGTTTGAGCATTTAAAATTCTTAAAATATTAACTACTTGGGATGTTTATATAACTACTGATTATTAGGATAACCTTACAGGATCGAGTCTAGATTTTTTTATTTTGATTAATATAATTTGATTCAATGTTGAGTTGTAATATGTTAAGTGATTTGAGAATGAGATGTTTAAACATCTAATTTAGAATTCAAAGAGGAAGGGACATCCCTTAGGGGAGAGTTCCTATCCATTTGGAGATCCAAATTAGGATGACTTTTAAATATCCAAAGAGAAAAGATAACACCCCTATTCATGGGGAGTTTCTTTTCATTTGGATATCCGGACCCAATGATCCAAGGAATTCCAAGGCAGTGAAGAATAAAGAGAAGACCCATTCTCAAAGTCACTTGAGTCTTAGGAGTATAATCCGGGTTGTAGTCAGTGGTACCCGGCCACTTTACTTTTTCTGTAGACCCTGATTTGTATAATTAAAAGGCACTTGCTTATGGACTTTCATTTTGAATATTTATTTAATTAATTTAACTATTTGATTGATTTGATTGATGTGTTGATTGCGATTAAGATTTGCCTACTTTTATTAGTTTTTTGGTGATCTTGCATGTCGTATTTGATTTAGCCTGAAATCTGATCGGAGGCTCGTGAGGGTACGATTAAACTATTTCTATTTAAATAATTTAAAACTTTTAAGCCAACATAGAAACTCTAACGTTTTAAGAAGCAAGCACGAGACCGCCGGAGGTTTTTCATATGCATATTCGTTGCATCTTCTCTTCCTTTGTTAGGCACCTCCCTGCCTGCGAGTTTTGGCATACCACTTGGCCTATGAGGGTGCAGTTCTGTCTAAGCGGATCTGTGTAATCTTCTAGGAAAAAATTTATTTTTAAGCCTGATTTTAAAATTTTTTCATTCTAATTTAAGCATTTTAATCAAGTCAATTTGCATGCATTGCATTATATACAAATTAAAAATTGAGTCAAATTTTTAATTGCATTTTTTAGCTTAAGCATTTCACCAAACATATGTCAAGGGGTCAATTAGGAATCTGCTCTAGATGTCGACCCCAACTCCTTAAAACTCAATCTTAAACAACGTCCCTAACCACTCGTTCATTTAAAAGATCGGACATATAGTTTTGAAGCGTTTAGGTGGTTTAGCTGGCTCCCTAATTCAGGCCAGGATAAGTCCAGGTTTGTATTGCATTAGCTAGGATCTGGGTCGCTAATTTTCAGTACCTAACTTTAGATTTAGGATTTGAGGCAGATTTTTTTAATCCTAAGACCTCAACCTTCCGGGAATCTAATTCTTACTTTCTAATAAAATTGACCACTCAAACCTAAATCTCTTTTAATCAAATTTAAACCCAACACTTAAGATAGGTTGGGGGTGTTTTTGAAGTAATTCAGAATCTCAAACACCTCCTATCTCTCTCCCTTTGACCTCCAGAAAGAACTGTTCAAACTTGAACCAATCCCTATTGAAATTTCAGTCCCTACCTTCCTTGATATCAAACTTTAAAATCTTTAATGAAATTCATATCGCTATTTTAATCGAGAGTATTCGTAGAAAAAATTCTAATTTTTCTACGATGTAATTAACTACGAGGGCTTGTACTAGTAGGAGATTTAGAAACTCAGACTAGATTTTCAAAATCAAGCTTTTTCAAAACCTTAATTAGTTATCTTTGGGAAATCAAAATAAAAATGGCGATCGTTATCATCATATTCGAGCAATTAACAATGAATGATATTTTCTTCCTTTGGGATGATATATCATCTATTGACATAACTTTGAATATAAAATTAACAATAATTTATCTAGATTATCGTGGCCAGATATTTGTTTGAACTTCATTTTGATCCTTTGGGATCATATGTGGTTCCCTCCTAAATCTAGTTACGATATTCAGGATCAAATTTGTAATCCTAAATTTGAACCCATCAGGAGATTGTATCTCTACCTTTCGAGGTAGTATATCATTACTAATGGATGTTCAGTTTCAGGATTAAAATTTAAATGTCAGTTTTAAATTATTCTCAAAGATAATTAATATTTTAAAAACTTATCTTTTTCAATCACATCACCCATATGAGAAAATAAAACAATGAAGATTCGATGTGCTCTCCTATTTTTGTAGTCAAATATTGCATTGTGAATAACATACTATCTCGAAAGATAAACACGATATTCTGCAATGGATTCAAAGACAAAAATAAGATTTTAGAAAATATAATTGTTATGATCAAACACAATTCAAAGAATAACATACCATCTCAAGAGATAAATATGAAATTCTATAGAAAGTGTTCGAAAAAAAAAATGAAGTTTTAAAATTTGTCATCCTTGTAATCAAACTCATCCAAGAAAATAGTATATATAAACTCTTATTTTTAAATTTGAATTTTAATTTATAGCTTTTTAAACTATATATATATATATATATATATATATATATATATATATATATATATATATATATATATCAACTTATATAGTTCCTTTTTGTTAGTTTCTAACTCTCATCTATTTCAACCATTTTAAAGATTAAAAACATGATGTAGCATGAACTATATGCCCTCTAATTTCCTTTGGGATAATTTTTTTTTTTGGTATGAGTAGAAAAAATAAAATATCTCTTTGGATGCAAAAAAAATGTACAATTATTTCCTCAAAAATTGTTATAGAAAATTTGTTTTTGAGAAAATAAAATAAAATAAAATTATGATTTTTCAAATACTAAGGATAAAAATATAAAAATCATAAATCATCTGAAATGAAGCTTTAACTTTTAAGTAGTTGACCAAAAAGAACCTTGCCAAGAGCTTAACAAAAGTTTATACAAAATAATTTCCAATTAATAGCTTATCCAGAATTATGCTTTCTATTTGACTTGAGAGTTGTTTGGTTGGCGCTTAAGCTTCAACAAGCTCTGAAGTCTGACTTATGGCCTGTTTGGATAGCTTTTTAGCTGCTTTATTTTTTTACAACAATTATAACTTTATTTGATTATAATATTTTTTTGTTGTTGTTTTCTCATCATTTAAGAAATTTTTGTTGTTAAAAGATATTTTTTACAACTAGAATAATTAAGTTATTTTTCTCATAATCAACTTTATAAAAAACTGCAGCTATCCCAAACAAGTTCTTAAATGCCAGCCAAATCATCAATGTACTCGATTATGATTCTAAGACATATTGGTCGAGTTATTTCAACTTGGCAATGAATTACCAAAATATGAAATGTTGAAAATTGTTTTATGTTTGAAAATTTTATTATAAAATATATCATATACCTCATGCACTCTTATGTGGAGGGTCGGGGAGTTCTTGTTAAGTTGGGGTGCTTCATGCAATATTTGTGCATGTTTTTTTTAAGTACCATAAGAGTATGATTTTATCAACACTATTGGGTGCCAATGTTGTTGGAGGATTAAAATCAAGTGGCAGTGATTGGGCGATCGACGTCGGGAAACAGTGGGCGAGTGACTGTAGTAGGGTGATGGAGGTTGCATGATCATATTCAGGTGATGATGGCTAAAGGATCGTAGTTATGTGATAGTGGTTAAAGGATTATTGTTGGGTGATGTTGGTTTGAGTACTATAGTTTGGCAACTTTGGTTAGATGAAGGTAGTCAGGTGATGATTGTTGAAGGGACATAGTCGGGTAATAGTTATCGGAGGGCCTTAGATGGGTGACGGTTGTTAGATTGCCAGTTAATAATCAAAAAGTTTAAAATGAATTTATTTCAAAATATAAAAAAAATGATTGAGCATGCATCGGCATTGCAGCGTCAGAAAATGTCACAGCCGCATTGAAAGCTCTATTCTATAGTAATTATGGAGACAACAAGAAGCACTTTGGTGTTGGGCACTAAAAATAATTTTTTAATATCTTTTACATTAAATAACCTTACCACCCACCACCCCTCCCTGTTGACCTCCTTTTTGGCATCGCTCACTTGCATGAATTTATCACTAGCACTTTGTGGGTTGATCCATTTCACTTGCATGTTGCGTTGTTGTGCCTGTTGAAGGATCAAGTCGCGCATTTTGTCTCATTTTACTGTCGTCTTTGGGATTTAATCCTTTGTCACATATGACCCGTCGTTATGTTTGAAAATATATGTGATACAGTCGACGTCGAGTTGAATATTTTATTTGAACCCTTCGCGCGCATCTTCTTGCCGTACTTAATATTCTTTGATTCGAGTCTCTTTTGTGAAATGGATCGCTCGAGCGTGTTTGGACCGTTAAAATCTTTGAAACGGGCCTATTCGCGCTCGAGTTGGGTGCCATTTGACTTGCGTCGAGGAGAGAGATTGAGATCTTCATTATTATTATTATTATTATTTTATTTTTATTTTTATTTTTATTTTTAAATATATATGTACATTTATTTTCTAATTATTTTAAAATTAAATAAATATAATGATATATATATATATATATATATATATATATATATATATATATATATATATATATATATTCTGATTAATTTAAAATTAAATCTAATAAATTAAATTTGAATAAAATAAAATAAAAGTGGTAATAAAATTAGTAAATGTATGCCACTCAAATTAATTTTAAATTGAATCCAAATAGATCCGAATCGGATCCGATTTGAACCTGGTTTTAATACAATTTGCCTAATTTAATTTTGATTAAAATTTAATTGATTCTCTCATAGGTTTGGATTTGTTCCCAAATCAGAAATCGCATCGACGGTAGCGATTGAGCGTGATCTGCGATTCAGCCAAAATCCTGCATGAATGGGCGTCGAGCAAGGAACGTGAATGGCATGATTTTGGGAGCTTCTTCTTTTGTTTTGACAAGGATTCCCTCCATATGAAGCCGGGCTCCATTGATTAAAAAAGGGGATAAAAAAGAAAGATCCCGGAGATCAAAAGGCTGGCTCTGGTGCTCTCTCTCGAGGGCCAAAAAAAAAAAAAAAAACCCTCCTCTTTCTCCACTCTCCCGGCCACGAGCTCGAGGCCCTCGTCCACGCCGATCAGCTGCCTCGATCCGCCGCCGATGTTAGATTTGAGCTCGATGCCCGTTCGGCCACCTCACTCGCCACCGACGAAGGTTCTCTCGGACACATCCACACTCACTGGTCTCATGTACAAGAAGACAAAGCCGCCTCCCTCCTTCAGAGGATTTTTTGACACTCCAGTCGCAAGGTTCTCTCCTTGGTTCTCACGGAGAGCTCGCTCAAGGCTGCCGCCTCCCATCTCCCTGGTCCGAGCTCAACCTCACAAGCGACCGAACCAGCTCTCTCTCTCGACGGGACAAGATGCAACTCCATCCTCCAGCTCCCTCATGAGTGCAACCCCATCTGGACGAACTTCTCAGCTCGAGCTCGACCACCGCCTCCCAAACTGGCAGTCCATTCGCCGCCGAGGCTAGATCCGAGCTTGACATCCGCCCGATCTAGCTCACATCCACCGCTAATCTAGTCAATCCGACCAGCCAGAGCAAGGGGTCTCTCCCTCACGTCTCCTTATGTTCAGGCAAAATTTGATTGGATGTCGAAGGGAAGATTTGGTCTTCTCTTGCAAGAAGCCCTTAACTTCTTCTTCATACATGTCCGATTATAGCAGCCGGTCTTTTGGGATATCTTCCTCACGTGAAACTACAACGACTTGGCTAAGAGAATCTAAGTTCTCTTCACCTATTGAATGTATATTTCTTTCCTAACTTCTGTTTTTATTTTGTTTTATTTTTATTTATTTCTTTTATTTTTTGGCAAAAAAAAAAAAAAAATTCAAGATATTAAAGTTTGGAGAATCTGATACTATGGCTCATCTCTTGTTGATTAGCTTTCCACCTGTTACAATGATACTAGCATCTTGGCCATATTTTCGTTACATAACTGAACAAAAGAAGATTGATGGAATTAGATTTTATGTTCATGCATTGTTGGGGAATCTTCAAATCTGATGTCATATTATTTTCCAATGTCGATTTCTTTTCTATCTCATAATAATGTGGTTTGCTCTTCTCGAATGAATGAAATTGTATGGCTAATAAAATGCATTCCAACCTCATGTGACCCTTTTAAATAATTTGTAAATAATTCTTTATGCTGCCGGCTCTTTCTTTTCTTTTTTTTTTACAAATGAAATGAGAGTAGAGTTATGATAATATATAATTTCGATGAAGCTTGCTATAGAGTGTGTAATTATTTTTTAAAATATGATTTGACACCATTTTGTTTGTAGAAATACCCTAAAAAAAAATTCATGCAAAGTCGGATCTAAAAAAAAAAATTTTTGGATAGGTATATCAGGTAACACTAGTCACTATCGTATACATCTCTAATATTGTTCATGCTTATTTATACATTCAATCGTTTCGATCATCACATACATCAATTTTAAAAAAATATTGATTATAATTGGAACAACAATGGGCGACGATTAGAGAGCTTCAAATGTGAATTCTTATTTCAATATTGCATGTAACTTTAGCCTTAATAATTCAGGGATAAGCATGTTCTTTTCTTGCTATGAGTGAAGATTAGAACATCTTAAATGATGTGTCGTCAACATCTTATGTTCAACTAATTTTGATATCTTATAATTTAGGATTGATAAAAAGTAGATAATTGAGCTTAATTAATAAACCATTGCAAAGCATCTCATGTCGCGATTTACTATGAATGCTTATTTGTTATATCGTCACTCCGAATTAAGTCTTGTGCTCTATTGTAATTTTATATAATTCAGGCCATTTGAGGAATCAACTTTCATAAATTGGCAAGTTGCATTTGATGCCCACAAATACATGTTTGCACAATAACCCCTTATATATATATATATATATATATTGAAAACAAGCTCTTCTTTTATAACCATAAATGTCATTTAATTTGCATTAAGTTCTCTTGTGCCTTATGTTTACATACATATGCTTGTTTGTACATTTGAATATATAAAATGCGGACGCTATTTCTCATGTAATTTTCATTTACTAATGAGTAACATGTATAAAGCACTTACACTAATACATAGAAGTTATATCCTGATGTTAGATTTTTCTAGTTAGTATGTGGTTAAATATACCATGATTCATGTGAGTATTGCTTTGAATATAACTTCACTTAATGATTTTATGGGTTTTAAGATGATGTATAGTTGGAATGGTTTCTTTTAATTTCTTATATTTTGTTTACATGCATGACCATTGTCACGCATTATCTTCAATTTTTTTTTTATATATATTAATTTAGAAATAAGATGCATGAGTTTCTGACACCTATTTCTCTCTTCGCGTTATTTGCGAGATATTTTTGGGAGAGCTAAAGCAAGGAGCAACTGGAGCGCAGACGAAGGAGCTTGGACGATCGGATCCGAGCACCAGTCGCCCTCATTCATTCTGGCGGGGGTGCTACGGGCAATACCACCGGGTCATAGCCCCCGGTGTAGTGAGTTTTTCTGAAACTTAGATAGCCTTTAGGGAGCCTTTCAGTGTGCACGTTCCTCCACCCTTTAGGACCTTGTAGAAGCTTCAATTATTAAATTATTTTCATGTATTATTTTCTTATAGATCCTTGAACCCAGCTACATATATGCGAATGTCTAAAGGGTTAGAAATAAACATCTCTTTATCTCCTACAACACTAGTAGCATCTAAGGACAAAAATTAAGGACCAAGTCTTAAAGAACTTAGACTTAGGATGCATGCTCCTTTAGGATAGAGACATAAAACATAGAAAACTTGGTGACACATTATCCTAAGATTAGTTTGATTTAATTCATTAATAATTAAGTAATAAGATCAATTACAATCTAAATCAAATACATTTAAAATACTTAGTCCTTAACCAAACTACAACCAACATACATAATCACTAAGAGATAAAATTTGAACATGAGCTTGAATTAAATCTCACTAATTTATTTATCACCCCTTAATTAAATATTAACAAGATAAAAATCATTAAAACAAACTTAAACTCAAAAGAGTTATAAAATTGGGAAGCAAACCTAATTCGAACCTAAAAGACCTTATAATATCCTAACTTCAGAAAAATCATAACTAATTACAGAAAATTCTAAATTGAACAAACTAAAAGGCATTCAACTCACATTAGGTTCTAGTATTTATTAAAAATATTAAAAAATTCCAGAAATCAACTTAAATCAAAAAGTCAACAATCCGGTCAAACTTAGTTCAAAACAAGACCAAAACTTCAGAAATTCATAACTTTAAATAGAAGAATCCAAATTAGGCATGCTAACTGTCTAACTGATCAGGTTAAGGCCTAGTATTTTATAAAAATATTAGCTGGTCATAAATACCCTCTAATTAAAAAGTCAATTTTGGGACCCCCTTTTTGCTTAGTGTATAGGCGGACCCCGAACCCCCTAAAACTCACTAATGCAATCTAAACTTTAAATATTATTACCCTAAGCATTAAAACTGACCTACATACCAAATTAAATAAAATAGAGCTTAATTCACTAATATTTATACTTTAACTAAAATTTCCTTTTAGACCTACAACCAACCTGGACAGTAGGCAATTGTAACTAACTACCCAGCTTAGGATCTACCTCAGCCACACAGGCTTTTACACACACTGTAGAATTGTTTGTTAGGGCACCACTTCTAGGCTTAGGTTAGGCCGGTGTTTACTTTTCTTAGGGGTGTCAATTTCGGGTCACGGGTCGGGTTCGGGTCGAACCCGGAATGACCCGCGTTACAAACGGGTCGACCCTAACCCGACCCGGGTAGAAAAACGGGTCAGAAATCCGAACCCGAACCCGACCCGGCGGGTTGCCGGGTTGACCCGACCCGACACGGGAAGGCGGGGCGGAGGCGGTCGCCGGCGGGGCAGCGCGAGGCGGAGGCGGTCGCCGGCGGGGCAGCGCGGAGCGGACACGCGGCAGCGGGGGCAGCGCGGGGCGGACACGCGGCAGCGGGGCAGCGCGGGCTGCGGGCAGCGGGGCAGCAGGCGTGGGCGCGGGGCAGCGAGTGCGGGGCAGCGGCGCAGCGGACACGCGTCGCGTGCGTCGGCGCGGGGCAGCGGGCTCGATCGGGCGGGGCAGCGGGGCAGCGGGCGCGCGGGCAGCGGGTAGCGGGCAGCGGGCGGGAAGCGGGAAATTTTTTTTTTTTTTAAATTAAACGGGTTATCGGGTTGACCCGGCAACCCGCCGGGTCAACCCGAACCCGACCCGTTTTTCAAACGGGTCAATTTTCGCAACCCGAACCCGACCCGTTTGAGAAACGGGTCGGGTCAAACCCGAAAATTCCGGGTCGGGTTCGAGTCGGGTTTTCGTGTCGTGTCAAAACTTGACACCCCTAACTTTTCTGCTGCGTGCCGAGTTTTCCGGATTTCATTGCATGTTGTGATTGAACTATTGGTGTGTTTGTTTACTTTTACTGCACTCTGGGAATTGATGTGATTGCACGATAGACTACCCATAGGTTAGGATCGAGGTTGATACTAATGATGTTTTCTGCAGGTGGCCATGCTCATGCAGCGCTAAATATAAGGGGGGCAATAATCATGATTTAAAGATTAATGCTGTTTTATGCAGGTGCTTCAGAAATTGCTCAGCCCCCCTAAATAAATGAGGGCTAAAATAATAAATCATTATAAATTGCTACAGGTGCTCCAGAGCTTGCTTAGCCCTCAAAATAATTAAGAGCATGGCCAGTGTGGCTGTGATGAGTATTTTATTTTCCCTATAATTGCTTGTGATATATTAAACTGCTTGGGATGATTTTTTAGGATAACCTTGCAGGAGCGTCTAGAATTTACTGCTTTCATTTAATGTAATTGAGTGTAATGTTGGTATAGAGTTGTGAAAGTTTATTTTGAGTGGGGATACAAGGATCCAAAGGTTGGATGCCCAAAGAGAAAAGGACACCCAATATGAGGATAGTCCTTTTCTATTTGGGAATCCAAATTTGGATCATTCTACTACCCGAGGAGTCCAAGGAGGCTGAGACCCAAGGAGTCCGAGGAAGCTCAGATCCAAGGAGTCTAAGAAAGAGAAGATCAAGAAGATGAAGACCAAGTGTATCCCACTCAAAATAACTTGCGTCAGTCTTAGGACTAGAAATCCGGGTTGTTGGCAGTGGTGCCCGGCCACTTTAATTTTCTGCAGACCCTGGGTTGTAATTAAGGGCAGTTGGTCTATGGACATTTATTAATTTATTTGGATAATTTTGATGTGTTTTATGATTGTGTGCCTCTAGGATTGTTTGCTTTTCTTAGTTTCTTGACGTTTTGCATGTCGCTTTTGTTTTAGCCTGGATTTCGTTAGGCTCTTTAAGAACTAAAACTTTTTCTACTCACAACTAACATTCAAATTTTAAGATTTAAATAATTTAGAAACTTAACGATCTAGGGAATCGCCGGAATCGTCCGGGGTCGCATGCATATTAATGCATTTCTCTTTCCTTCTATAAGACACTTCCCCGCCTGCGGGTAGAGTCCGGATAATCTGACCTATGAGGATGAGGTGCCGGACCTGGGGAAGCCCAGTCTAATTCTAAAAATTATTTTTTTTATAAGCCTTTTTTAAAGTTCTGTGCATACCTGATTTGGATACTTTAATCAGCATGCATTGCATTAGAAATCAACTAAATCAAAATTTTAATTGCATTAGTCATAGGAGCATTCACCCGACATCAGTCCGGGGCCAATTAGGAAATCCTCTAGATGTCGGCCCTATTTCCAAGAACTATAACCTACCCACCCATCTTTCATTAAATGACTGGACAGCATGATTTTAAAGCGATTAGGTGGTTAGCTGGCTCCCCCTTCCAGGCCGGGGTAAGTCCAGGTTTTGCATTGCATTAGTTAGGACACGGATGTTAGTGTTGCGTAGAACACTAAACCCATTAGATTTAGGATTCAAGGCTACTATTGTTTCGTAGTATGCCTCATCGGTAGGTAGGGCTTCTGTCTTCCAGGGACCATAAACCCTACATATCCGCGTCACACGGATGACGCCACCTCCATCCTTCTCTCCTGCATGCTTCGAGTGCATGATTTACTTATTTTCTCTAGTTTCTTTTCACTATCTTAGTCCCTCCGGGTGCTGATGTGAGCCGTGCATGTTGACTAAGCCTAGTTGAACCTCTCTTTCCCTTTGAGTAGGACTTCCTAGTCTTCCCTCTATGTACCAATCCCAATTTAGAAAGAATAATGTAGAATCCTTAATCAAGAGTATTCTCAGGCCCCGGCTTGAGATGTAATTAACCACGGGGGCTTGCGCCCGTGGGAAACCGAATCTCACTCTCAAATAAACCCCATTCGAGCTAATGTATCGGGTGGGGGAAACCCGTTACGATCAGATCATATATATTATTACCCATCGGGTGTGCTGGTGAGAGCCGCTATCCTCAATGGTTAATCGTATGCATGATCGAATCTGCCCTTCCATTGGCCAAATACTGTCTCCCCTCGCGGGGCGATGGTTTCTGTAGTCCTTTCGGAGGTCCACAGGTTTCTGGCGACCACGGTGGGACAGGTTTCTCTCTCCATCTTTGGATTCTATATTATTCTCTCTTGTGTGTACTCCGGGATTGGTACTCCTTAGATTAGGTCCATCCCACTCTTAGTTAGGGTCCTTACTTAGTTAGGATCGTTCTTCTTTTTTTTCTTAGTTAGGGTTCCCCCCCTAGCTAGGTTTCTTTTTTTTCGTTCTTCTTAGTTAGGGTTTCCCCCTAGCTAAGCTTTCCTCCTTCGGACCTTCTAGGTCATTCCGTCCCTTATCTATCATTCATCTTCTCGTTATTTCTTACTAATCATTTTAAATTTCTTTTCTTCTTCTTGACAGACAGTGCCATGGCTTCCTTCGTGCCTTCCTTTACTTTCAGTTTTGGTTCTGACGCGCGGGTGACACTTCCTGAGTCCCTGTTAGCCAGTCCTCCCGCTGGAGGAATCACTTTTGGTTCCTTCACACTCGGCCTTCGTCACTCTTGGCGGGCCGACCCCTACTGAGGCTGCTGCCTACTCTCCTCCCCAGAGGAGAGCTCGCGCAGCCATGTGACCTTTTGGACGTCCAGTTGCTCGGCGGACAGCCCGGGCACCTACTCGTCCTACTCCTATTCGTGTACAGTCGGCACACCTTGTGGTTAGGAAGCCAGTGCCTAGACCACTTCCTGTTCAGCCCACTCGTCCAGCGGTTAGGCGACCAGTGCCTACTGCACCTGTTGTTCAGACTGCCCCGGCCCCTCAGCGCCGGCTGGTAGTAGTTACCCCTGTTGTTGTTCCGGCAGAGGCAGCTCGTGTTCGGGTTCCCCCACCTTCTTCCTCCAAGAAGAGGGGTGCCCAGACCGAGGCTCCTTTGCCTTCCTCCCGTCGGGTTTCAGCTTTCGCTCGGTTGTCTCATCTAGAGACCATCGGGCAGACCCCGACACTTCCTGTAATCCCTGTTCCCTCTATCACTCAGGCAGTGGGTTCAGATGTTACTTCGTCTTCCACCTCCGACCTTAGGAGACTGTAGAGCAAGTCTATGAAGGTGGTGCCTACCTACTCGTTGATGCTAATGGTATTCACCTTATGCCTGTCATCAACGGGCAGTACTTGAAAAAGTACTATGCCTGAGTTCACTCTTCGAAAGGGAGGGGGGTCTCCCTGCCACATGTAAATACTCCCCTATATATGTCCCCCCTTTGGAGGGGTTTCTTCACTTTTCGACAGTCTGTGTGGCCACGACGATTTGTCCTCTACCACACGATATTTGTTACGAGAAGTATGAGGCTATCCTTAGGGGTGATGAGGTGAGATGATATGGTTCGTACACTGACATAAAACTCCAGTCTCTATCATCTCCCTTGTCTGAACTCTTCTAGGCCAGACTTTGACCCATATCAGTCCAAATACGAATTCAAGTTCTATTTTCAATAGTGGGATCTTTAAATGCAATGTGCAAAGTTTCTAGAAGAAAGATTAATCTGAGAAAAGTCTGCGAGCTTAAAACATGAAGTGGACTTTTTTTTAGAGAATTTTTCCTTAGAAAGTACAGAATTTATTTCTCCTAATGAAAGATATACCCCTGTCTTCTTTAGAAAAATGAAGTAATTAGTGGTTGACTCCTCTAAGCGCTTGAAGGACGATTATAATGATTCAAAAAAAATGTATGCCTTCTCTCTCATCCCTCGCTTGGGATGATTTCCTATTTTGAACTAAAATCTATATCAAATTGAAATTAGATTTAGAGACGCATATTTTCCCAATCATCTTGCAGTTTTCTATCTCATAGGCGTCTTTCGCACGCTGATGAATCTACCTCATAATTTTCTTATTCAAGTCATTCATTCTTATCATAAGATTAGATTTACTTTGTGGATTCTTCTTCCTTGCACGAGAGAGTGAGTTTTTCTTCTCTTATGTTTGGAGGATAATCTTACAACTGAGAAAGTTTTCTTTTAGGGATTTGGAAAGGGAGCCAGTTACAAAATGAAAGATACACAAAGTGTATCAAAAGTGAAAAGATGCGCAGTGCGCCAAAAATCAAAGATACACAAAGTGTATCAAAAGTGGAAAGTTGCGCAAAATGCGCCATAAAGTCAAGGATACACAAAGTGTATCAAGTAATTAAAAGATGCGCAGTGCGCTAAATCAAGTTGAGGGGCTCAAAATGAGCCCAAAGTGGATAAGTAAATGGCTTCCCTTTCTTGTAAATCTCTAAGTCTCAGAAAATCCACACCCCTTGATATTCGTGACACTTGAGTTTAAAAATCATGATTTTGGATTCATCATCGTGCAAGGATGTTCTATTAGATATAAAAATATTCTCATGCAAGAAGATTGAGAAGATTCAGTTTCTCTCTCTAATTTACACCCTTTTGAATTAGAAATTTGTTCAGAATGTGTAAGGGAGAAAGCCCAGCTTAGCTTGTAGGGAGCTTAAGCTGGGTTAGCAAAATTTAAATCCCTAACCTTTTCGGGTTTAGATGGAGTCAACCTATATTGCTGAACTTTCGGAACCTTTTTTTTAGGTTCAAGATGATTAAGAGGTTAATTTTTCATTTCTAAGAATAGTTCTTTTACTCTCTGATGAAATTTTCACTCTTTAGAAAATGTGTGAATCAAACTTCTCTCAGATTGATTGGTAAGGGCTTAAACATCTCTTAGTGGTCCCACTATTGAGTTTGTTTAAATGCTTGCCATATTCTTTTAAAAATTCATGCACAAAGATATTTTGACCCCACCATCTGATTGTAGACCATTCTTAAGGACTGATAAGAGTCTCGCATTTATTGTACCTTCCTCTTCTGAGTCCTGGTAATTTGGGAGTATCCCCCTCTCTGTCTCCCAGTTTCACTTGGTGCTCCCAAGTGTGGTCTGGGATATCAAAACCAATTCAGACTTCTTTTGTACTGGGTCCATACCAACCTATGCTAGCTAGGGAGGGTAATGTTGACCCACTATCATAATCTAAATTTCATTCACATATCAATTGTGTTATGATTGTGCCCCCAATTTTATTCATGTGGTGAATGTGGCATGGGTTATCAAAGCCAATCCTATATCCCTCTTTGAGTTCCAATCATTAGAGGATGTCCCATACTAGGAGTAACACACGGATATGGTAAACGTTCCCTCTACCGGGTGTTATCTTCGACAGTACGAGACATATTTAGTCTATGATTGTGAACATATAAAAAAATATGCACCTATACAATAAAAGAGGGAAGCTCTCAGTAGAGCAAAACCGGTTGCCCTTGTCACAGGTGGAACCCGGTAATACTCTCTAAGAGCTCAAATTCCCCAAAGTCTTTCTTTTCCTCTCCTACGAAGCGTCTGAGTGATTGCTTCAAGGATGAGTTTACACTTGTGATTATTATGATCTTTTACAATCATGATAGTCCTTGTTAGTGGTGTGATACATCTTGCTCAAGATGTTAACATCCCACCTTCGCGAGCTCTGATTCCCTAGCAGGGAATCAACTCTCTAGTTTCTTTTAGTGACCTACTTTTTTTTCACCCTTGCCCTGCTCCCAGCTACTAGAGCAGTCCTATGGGTCTGGTAGTGTCGCTCCTGCCTCTTACAGGGTCCCCCTGGTCAGGGTGAGTGTTACCGATGTGATGTTTTGATATTTATTGATGTTACTCATAAATCATTTCCCTCAATGGTAAGTGTGTCTCCTCGCCATCTTGAGTTGTTTCCCCAGTAGTGTTGCGGTACACCTGGTTACCGGCGTTAGCATCACTGACTTGAGAGCTCTGATTTTCTAGCAGAAAATCAACTCATTTTCTACTTTACTCTCTCTCTCATTCGTACTCTACTCTCAGCCGCTAGGGTAGCTTTACGGATGCACTGATATTATTCCACTGCCCACAGGGTCCCATCAGTTTGAGAGGGTACCACCATTATGAGCTTTTCATAAATATCATTCATATGCGATGTTACTTCCCTTAGTGGCGAGTGCGTCCCCTCGCTACTCTTGTGCACTTTCCTGGTTGTGATGCAGTACATCAAGTCTCAGATGTTAGCATCGCTTCTTAGTGAGCTTTGATTTTCTGGCAGAAAATCATTTCACTCGTCTTGTGGTGACATACTTTCCCACCGTGACCCGACTCCTGGCTGTGGAGCGGTCCCTTGGATGTGTTTATGTTGCTTCCCACCTCTACAGGGTCCCACTAGCTTATGTGGGTGTATCGCTGTAGTCTTCTATGATTATTTCTCCATGATATAGTCATTTTCTCTGTAGCAAGTATGTCCTCCTTGCTACTTTAGCTACTCAGTGGGAATGAGATTACCCCTCTCACACTTTGTTGAGGGCGTACCTTTCCCCATGGTCTCTCGAGGCATCATTCTGGTGCTTCCAGGTTTGTATGATCTTGGTTTCGCCTAGGCAGTTTCACTGGCATTTGGATACTCGTGGCCACGATGACTTGTGCTCTACCACGTGGTACCCAAAACACTAGTTTGAAACTCCTTAGACGACCCTTCTCTCTTTGAAATTTTCCATTTACTACTCCTCTTCTCATCTCTACACATATACGTGTTAGGGTATGGTTGAGATGACTTTCCCTGATCGCTCTACTGCAGGCATATGCGCCGGGTAGGCATCAGACTTTACTTGGCCGAGAGTGCCCCACAGAGCCCCTGGGAGGCATATCTCACCACCTCTTTTTCCTGATTGCTCTGCTGCAGGCATATGCGCCGAGTAGACATCAGGCTTTACTTGGTTGGGAGCACCCCGCAGAGCCCTTGCGAGGCATAGCTCACCACACCTTTACCCTGACTGTCCTGCCGCTCTGGTAGACATCAGACCTTTACCCTGGTCGTCTTGCTCTGATCAAGCAGACATCAGACTTTACCCGGTTGAGTGGGAGCCTGACAGAGCCCCTGGGAGGCATTCCCCACCACCACCTTTACTCTGGATGTTCTGTAAAAGACTACGCAGACTCCAATTTCGTGGCTTATTCACTTTTGTTGAGGTCAGGCAGAAGTATTGAGTCACCCCTATCCGCTGTTCTGAAAGGAGCAGGAGGAGACGGGATCCTTTCACCTTCTATTCTGCTGTTTGAAATGATCAGTCAGGTAGTTGGTTTTACTTACCGGTCGAGAGAGCCCGACAGAGTCCCTGGGAGGCATTCCTCACCACCCCTTTACTCTGGATGTTCTGTAAAAGACTACGCAGACTCCAATTTCGTGGCTTATTTACTTTTGTTGAGGTCAGGCATAAGTATTGAGTCACCCCTATCCGCTGTTCCGAAAGGAGCAGGAGGAGACGGGATCCTTTCACCTTCTATTCTGCTGTTTGAAATGAACAGTCAGGTAGTTGGTTTTACTTACCGGTTGAGAGAGCCCGACAGAGTCCCTGGGAGGCATTCCTCACCACCCCTTTACTCTGGATGTTCTGTAAAAGACTACGCAGACTCCAATTTCGTGGCTTATTTACTTTTGTTGAGGTCAGGCAGAAGTATTGAGTCACCCCTATCCGCTGTTCCGAAAGGAGCAGGAGGAGACGGGATCCTTTCACCTTCTATTCTGCTGTTTGAAATGATCAGTCAGGTAGTTGGTTTTACTTACCGGTTGAGAGAGCCCGATAGAGTCCCTGGGAGGCATTCCTCACCACCCCTTTACTCTGGATGTTCTGTAAAAGACTACACAGACTCCAATTTCGTGGCTTATTTACTTTTGTTGAGGTCAGGCAGAAGTATTGAGTCACCCCTATCCGCTGTTCCGAAAGGAGCAGGAGGAGACGGGATCCTCTCACCTTCTATCCTACTATTTGAAATGATCAGTTAGGAGGTTGGTTTTACTTACCTGGTTGAGAGAGCCCGATAAAGTTCCCGAGAGGCATTCCTCACCACCCCTTTTTCCCTGATTGTCTCACTCTGATCAAGCGGATATCAGATTTTACTCAGTCGAGAGAGCCCGACAGTGTCCCTGGAAGGCATACCTCACCACTCTTTCACCTTCTATCCTGTTGTTGCGACATGGTCGGGCAGGTAGTTGGTCCACTTTACCTTTACTTTCTTCTCTATTCTGACCTTAATTTAGGGTAAGGCAGATAGATGATTTACCCTCCCTCTCTGGTGATACTCATTGCTTTCGTTAGATTGTTATTATTTACTATTTCGATTTGATCGAGTGATTATTGGATCTCCCTTCTCCTCACATCATTGTAGATAAATTCTAGATGATCGTTGAGTCTTCTTTAGTCCTTTATGATTTTGTTCCAATTCTGCTCATGTGGGCATGAGATCCATTTCTCTTCTTCACTATGCTGCTTAGATGTGGTCAAGCAGATAGTTGATTTTTTTTTTTCCTTGACTCTCCCTCACTGTTCCGAGTTGGTTTAGTGAGCACCGAGTCTCTGGCATTTATTGTCTCAATCTGGTCAGGCAAATATTGGGGTTTCTCTCTTCCTGCTGTCCCACCATGCTTGCATGATTGTGTGAGTATTGCATGACTGCATGATTGATTGCTTATTGTATGATTGTATGAGCATTGTATGTATGATCGAGTGGTCATTGCATGTATATGTTTGATGCATGCTTGAGTGATGATGGTGTGATCGTGATGTGATCGTTGCGTGATTGATTGCCTGATGTATGGTTGTATGAGCATTGCATGTATGATCGAGTGGTCATTGCATGTGCGTGATTGATGCATGCTTGAGCGATGATTGTGTGATCGTGGTGTGATCATTACATGATTGATTGCTCATTGTATGGTTGTATGAGCATTGCATGTATGATCGAGTGGTCATTGCATGTATGTGATTGATGCATGCTTGAGTGCTGATTGTGTGATTGAGGTATGATCATTACATGATTGATTACTTATAGTATGATTGTATGAGCATTGCATGTATGATCGAGTGGTCATTGCATGTATGTGATTGATGCATGCTTGAGTGATGATCGTATGATTGTGGTGTGATCATTGCATGATTGATTGCTTATTATATGATTGTATTAGCGTTGTATGTATGATCGAGTGGTCACTGCATGTATGTGATTGATGCATGCTTGAGTGATGATTGTGTGATCGTGGTGTGATCATTGCATGATTGATTACTTATTATATGGTTATATGAGCATTACATGTATAACCGAGTGGTCGTTGCATGCCTGTGATTGATGCATGCTTGAGTGATGATTGTGTGATTGATGTATGTTTGGGTAACCATTATATGATTGTGTGATTATTACAGGGTGGGATAATCACCGTATGATTGGATGACTTTGCATGATTTGATATTTATTAATTTTCATTGATTGGTTATTGGGTTGTACCTTCTTATAGTTAAGGAGGCCAACGCCAACACGTGCGGTTCACCCATTATTCACCACACCTGTTGGGGTTGTGTTTGTTGACCTCCTTTTTGGCATCGCTCACTTGCATGAATTTATCACTAGCACTTTATGGGTTGATCCATTTCACTTGCATGTTGCGTTGTTGTGCCTGTTGAAGGATCAAGTCGCGCATTTTGTCTCATTTTACTGTCGTCTTTGGGATTTAATCCTTTGTCACATATGACCCGTCGTTATGTTTGAAAATATATGTGATACAGTCGACGTCGAGTTGAATATTTTATTTGAACCCTTCGCGCGCATCTTCTTGCCGTACTTAATATTCTTTGATTCGAGTCTCTTTTGTGAAATGGATCGCTCGAGCGTGTTTGGACCGTTAAAATCTTTGAAACGGGCCTATTCGCGCTCGAGTTGGGTGCCATTTGACTTGCGTCGAGGAGAGAGATTGAGATCTTCATTATTATTATTATTATTATTTTATTTTTATTTTTATTTTTATTTTTAAATATATATGTACATTTATTTTCTAATTATTTTAAAATTAAATAAATATAATGATATATATATATATATATATATATATATATATATATATATATATATATATATATATATATATTCTGATTAATTTAAAATTAAATCTAATAAATTAAATTTGAATAAAATAAAATAAAAGTGGTAATAAAATTAGTAAATGTATGCCACTCAAATTAATTTTAAATTGAATCCAAATAGATCCGAATCGGATCCGATTTGAACCTGGTTTTAATACAATTTGCCTAATTTAATTTTGATTAAAATTTAATTGATTCTCTCATAGGTTTGGATTTGTTCCCAAATCAGAAATCGCATCGACGGTAGCGATTGAGCGTGATCTGCGATTCAGCCAAAATCCTGCATGAATGGGCGTCGAGCAAGGAACGTGAATGGCATGATTTTGGGAGCTTCTTCTTTTGTTTTGACAAGGATTCCCTCCATATGAAGCCGGGCTCCATTGATTAAAAAAGGGGATAAAAAAGAAAGATCCCGGAGATCAAAAGGCTGGCTCTGGTGCTCTCTCTCGAGGGCCAAAAAAAAAAAAAAAACCCTCCTCTTTCTCCACTCTCCCGGCCACGAGCTCGAGGCCCTCGTCCACGCCGATCAGCTGCCTCGATCCGCCGCCGATGTTAGATTTGAGCTCGATGCCCGTTCGGCCACCTCACTCGCCACCGACGAAGGTTCTCTCGGACACATCCACACTCACTGGTCTCATGTACAAGAAGACAAAGCCGCCTCCCTCCTTCAGAGGATTTTTTGACACTCCAGTCGCAAGGTTCTCTCCTTGGTTCTCACGGAGAGCTCGCTCAAGGCTGCCGCCTCCCATCTCCCTGGTCCGAGCTCAACCTCACAAGCGACCGAACCAGCTCTCTCTCTCGACGGGACAAGATGCAACTCCATCCTCCAGCTCCCTCATGAGTGCAACCCCATCTGGACGAACTTCTCAGCTCGAGCTCGACCACCGCCTCCCAAACTGGCAGTCCATTCGCCGCCGAGGCTAGATCCGAGCTTGACATCCGCCCGATCTAGCTCACATCCACCGCTAATCTAGTCAATCCGACCAGCCAGAGCAAGGGGTCTCTCCCTCACGTCTCCTTATGTTCAGGCAAAATTTGATTGGATGTCGAAGGGAAGATTTGGTCTTCTCTTGCAAGAAGCCCTTAACTTCTTCTTCATACATGTCCGATTATAGCAGCCGGTCTTTTGGGATATCTTCCTCACGTGAAACTACAACGACTTGGCTAAGAGAATCTAAGTTCTCTTCACCTATTGAATGTATATTTCTTTCCTAACTTCTGTTTTTATTTTGTTTTATTTTTATTTATTTCTTTTATTTTTTGGCAAAAAAAAAAAAAAAATTCAAGATATTAAAGTTTGGAGAATCTGATACTATGGCTCATCTCTTGTTGATTAGCTTTCCACCTGTTACAATGATACTAGCATCTTGGCCATATTTTCGTTACATAACTGAACAAAAGAAGATTGATGGAATTAGATTTTATGTTCATGCATTGTTGGGGAATCTTCAAATCTGATGTCATATTATTTTCCAATGTCGATTTCTTTTCTATCTCATAATAATGTGGTTTGCTCTTCTCGAATGAATGAAATTGTATGGCTAATAAAATGCATTCCAACCTCATGTGACCCTTTTAAATAATTTGTAAATAATTCTTTATGCTGCCGGCTCTTTCTTTTCTTTTTTTTTACAAATGAAATGAGAGTAGAGTTATGATAATATATAATTTCGATGAAGCTTGCTATAGAGTGTGTAATTATTTTTTAAAATATGATTTGACACCATTTTGTTTGTAGAAATACCCTAAAAAAAAATTCATGCAAAGTCGGATCTAAAAAAAAAAATTTTTGGATAGGTATATCAGGTAACACTAGTCACTATCGTATACATCTCTAATATTGTTCATGCTTATTTATACATTCAATCGTTTCGATCATCACATACATCAATTTTAAAAAAATATTGATTATAATTGGAACAACAATGGGCGACGATTAGAGAGCTTCAAATGTGAATTCTTATTTCAATATTGCATGTAACTTTAGCCTTAATAATTCAGGGATAAGCATGTTCTTTTCTTGCTATGAGTGAAGATTAGAACATCTTAAATGATGTGTCGTCAACATCTTATGTTCAACTAATTTTGATATCTTATAATTTAGGATTGATAAAAAGTAGATAATTGAGCTTAATTAATAAACCATTGCAAAGCATCTCATGTCGCGATTTACTATGAATGCTTATTTGTTATATCGTCACTCCGAATTAAGTCTTGTGCTCTATTGTAATTTTATATAATTCAGGCCATTTGAGGAATCAACTTTCATAAATTGGCAAGTTGCATTTGATGCCCACAAATACATGTTTGCACAATAACCCCTTATATATATATATATATATATATATATATATATATATATATATATATATATATATATATTGAAAACAAGCTCTTCTTTTATAACCATAAATGTCATTTAATTTGCATTAAGTTCTCTTGTGCCTTATGTTTACATACATATGCTTGTTTGTACATTTGAATATATAAAATGCGGACGCTATTTCTCATGTAATTTTCATTTACTAATGAGTAACATGTATAAAGCACTTACACTAATACATAGAAGTTATATCCTGATGTTAGATTTTTCTAGTTAGTATGTGGTTAAATATACCATGATTCATGTGAGTATTGCTTTGAATATAACTTCACTTAATGATTTTATGGGTTTTAAGATGATGTATAGTTGGAATGGTTTCTTTTAATTTCTTATATTTTGTTTACATGCATGACCATTATCACGCATTATCTTCAATTTTTTTTTTATATATATTAATTTAGAAATAAGATGCATGAGTTTCTGACACCTATTTCTCTCTTCGCGTTATTTGCGAGATATTTTTGGGAGAGCTAAAGCAAGGAGCAACTGGAGCGCAGACGAAGGAGCTTGGACGATCGGATCCGAGCACCAGTCGCCCTCATTCATTCTGGTGGGGGTGCTACGGGCAATACCACCGGGTCATAGCCCCCGGTGTAGTGAGTTTTTCTGAAACTTAGATAGCCTTTAGGGAGCCTTTCAGTGTGCACGTTCCTCCACCCTTTAGGACCTTGTAGAAGCTTCAATTATTAAATTATTTTCATGTATTATTTTCTTATAGATCCTTGAACCCAGCTACATATATGCGAATGTCTAAAGGGTTAGAAATAAACATCTCTTTATCTCCTACAACACTAGTAGCATCTAAGGACAAAAATTAAGGACCAAGTCTTAAAGAACTTAGACTTAGGATGCATGCTCCTTTAGGATAGAGACATAAAATATAGAAAACTTGGTGACACATTATCCTAAGATTAGTTTGATTTAATTCATTAATAATTAAGTAATAAGATCAATTACAATCTAAATCAAATACATTTAAAATACTTAGTCCTTAACCAAACTACAACCAACATACATAATCACTAAGAGATAAAATTTGAACATGAGCTTGAATTAAATCTCACTAATTTATTTATCACCCCTTAATTAAATATTAACAAGATAAAAATCATTAAAATAAACTTAAACTCAAAAGAGTTATAAAATTGGGAAGCAAACCTAATTCGAACCTAAAAGACCTTATAATATCCTAACTTCAGAAAAATCATAACTAATTACAGAAAATTCTAAATTGAACAAACTAAAAGGCATTCAACTCACATTAGGTTCTAGTATTTATTAAAAATATTAAAAAAATTCCAGAAATCAACTTAAATCAAAAAGTCAACAATCCGGTCAAACTTAGTTCAAAACAAGACCAAAACTTCAGAAATTCATAACTTTAAATAGAATAATCCAAATTAGGCATGCTAACTGTCTAACTGATCAAGTTAAGGCCTAGTATTTTATAAAAATATTAGCTGGTCATAAATACCCTCTAATTAAAAAGTCAATTTTGGGACCCCCTTTTTGCTTAGTGTATATGCGGACCCCGAACCCCCTAAAACTCACTAATGCAATCTAAACTTTAAATATTATTACCCTAAGCATTAAAACTGACCTACATACCAAATTAAATAAAATGGAGCTTAATTCACTAATATTTATACTTTAACTAAAATTTCCTTTTAGACCTACAACCAACCTGGACAGTAGGCAATTGTAACTAACTACCCAGCTTAGGATCTACCTCAGCCACACAGGCTTTTACACACACTGTAGAATTGTTTGTTAGGGCACCACTTCTAGGCTTAGGTTAGGCCGGTGTTTACTTTTCTGCTGCGTGCCGAATTTTTCGGATTTCATTGCATGTTGTGATTGAACTATTGGTGTGTTTGTTTACTTTTACTGCACTCTGGGAATTGATGTGATTGCACGATAGACTACCCATAGGTTAGGATCGAGGTTGATACTAATGATGTTTTCTGCAGGTGGCCATGCTCATGCAGCGCTAAATATAAGGGGGGCAATAATCATGATTTAAAGATTAATGCTGTTTTATGCAGGTGCTTCAGAAATTGCTCAGCCCCCCTAAATAAATGAGGGCTAAAATAATAAATCATTATAAATTGCTACAGGTGCTCCAGAGCTTGCTTAGCCCTCAAAATAATTAAGAGCATGGCCAGTGTGGCTGTGATGAGTATTTTATTTTCCCTATAATTGCTTGTGATATATTAAACTGCTTGGGATGATTTTTTAGGATAACCTTGCAGGAGCGTCTAGAATTTACTGCTTTCATTTAATGTAATTGAGTGTAATGTTGGTATAGAGTTGTGAAAGTTTATTTTGAGTGGGGATACAAGGATCCAAAGGTTGGATGCCTAAAGAGAAAAGGACACCCAATATGAGGATAGTCCTTTTCTATTTGGGAATCCAAATTTGGATCATTCTACTACCCGAGGAGTCCAAGGAGGCTGAGACCCAAGGAGTCCGAGGAAGCTCAGATCCAAGGAGTCTAAGAAAGAGAAGATCAAGAAGATGAAGACCAAGTGTATCCCACTCAAAATAACTTGCGTCAGTCTTAGGACTAGAAATCCGGGTTGTTGGCAGTGGTGCCCGGCCACTTTAATTTTCTGCAGACCCTGGGTTGTAATTAAGGGCAGTTGGCCTATGGACATTTATTAATTTATTTGGATAATTTTGATGTGTTTTATGATTGTGTGCCTCTAGGATTGTTTGCTTTTCTTAGTTTCTTGACGTTTTGCATGTCGCTTTTGTTTTAGCCTGGATTTCGTTAGGCTCTTTAAGAACTAAAACTTTTTCTACTCACAACTAACATTCAAATTTTAAGATTTAAATAATTTAGAAACTTAACGATCTAGGGAATCGCCGGAATCATCCGGGGTCGCATGCATATTAATGCATTTCTCTTTCCTTCTATAAGACACTTCCCCGCCTGCGGGTAGAGTCCGGATAATCTGACCTATGAGGATGAGGTGCCGGACCTGGGGAAGCCCAGTCTAATTCTTAAAATTATTTTTTTTATAAGCCTTTTTTAAAGTTCTGTGCATACCTGATTTGGATACTTTAACCAGCATGCATTGCATTAGAAATCAACTAAATCAAAATTTTAATTGCATTAGTCATAGGAGCATTCACCCGACATCAGTCCGGGGCCAATTAGGAAATCCTCTAGATGTCGGCCCTATTTCCAAGAACTATAACCTACCCACCCATCTTTCATTAAATGACTGGACAGCATGGTTTTAAAGCGATTAGGTGGTTAGCTGGCTCCCCCTTCCAGGCCGGGGTAAGTCCAGGTTTTGCATTGCATTAGTTAGGACACGGATGTTAGTGTTGCGTAGAACACTAAACCCATTAGATTTAGGATTCAAGGCTACTATTGTTTCGTAGTATGCCTCATCGGTAGGTAGGTCTTCTGTCTTCCAGGGACCATAAACCCTACATATCCGCGTCACACGGATGACGCCACCTCCATCCTTCTCTCCTGCATGCTTCGAGTGCATGATTTACTTATTTTCTCCAGTTTTTTTTCACTATCTTAGTCCCTCCGGGTGCTGATGTGAGCCGTGCATGTTGACTAAGCCTAGTTGAACCTCTCTTTCCCTTCGAGTAGGACTTCCTAGTCTTCCCTCTATGTACCAATCCCAATTTAAAAAGAATAATGTAGAATCCTTAATCGAGAGTATTCTCAGGCCCCGGCTTGAGATGTAATTAACCACGGGGGCTTGCGCCTGTGGGAAACCGAATCTCACTCTCAAATAAACCCCATTCGAGCTAATGTATCGGGTGGGGGAAACCCGTTACGATCAGATCATATATATTATTACCCATCGGGTGTGCTGGTGAGAGCCGCTATCCTCAATGGTTAATCGTATGCATGATCGAATCTGCCCTTCCATTGGCCAAATACTGTCTCCCCTCGCGGGGCGATGGTTTCTGTAGTCCTTTCGGAGGTCCACACTCCCTTTATTATTTTTGCTTTGCCGGGAAGAAAAGGAAGGAGAAGAAGAAGAGAAGGCAGAGGGAAGGTAGAGAAGAGAGATGAAGCTCTCCGGGGCTTTTACATCTATTATTCTTGTTACAAAAGTTATTATGCTCGTTGTAAGTAACTATATTCTTACTCTTATTTTCAATGGTTTTGATTTCTAAGGATTTTATCTCTCCCGAATTCACCAAAATACATTTACTCATAATTTATCGCACTTTTACCATATAACTTTTTATATATAATAGATATTGATTGTATGAGCATTTTGATTATAATATTATTAAATTTCACCAGGTAAATTCAAAATTATGATTTTCTCAAGTTCATGCACAATATATAGATTTGATAGATTTTTTTTAATTTCATAAATTAATGTATTTCATTTATGATATTGACTTGCATTGCATAAAGAAAATGACAAGATTAATATAAAATAAATATAGCATTTATATGTAAGCAAGGAAGGCTGGCTTTAACATTATAATTAATATAAGTTGGCTCTTAAAATTTAATATCTTGAGCAAGAGGGTGGGCTGATGTGCTTTTCTTAAAATAAAATTTTTGTGGTGTAATTCTGATTGTAACATGTAATCGATTGATCGATTTACGCCGATAGGAAGAAGGTGATAACTTTTAATGATTATTGAAAGCTACTTGTGTCACAGTCCGACCAGATATAACCTATTACCACATAGGTTATATCATTTTCGATCGTAACAAGAACCATAAACTAATCCTGAGATCTAGTTGGAAAAGTATTAAGGAAAACTAAGCTTCAAATTTAAACATACCACAGAGCCACTATTGAATATAATATAAAGCGAAAGGTTATATCTCAAAAATGATTTTTCTATATATATATAATCTAAGGTCTATCTACAATAGCATTTGACAGCAGAAAATAATATAAAAAAATTAAAAGCCAAGCCTGTAAGATTGAACTAGCCAAAATATACCTATAGCACAGATCAGATCCTACTATTAACTACTCAGCTCGCTCATTTTTCTTTTACTAACATGAAAATAAAGCAAAAGCAGGAGTGAGCTAATACGGCTTAGTAGGCAATTATAGCCTAAAATAGAAATTAATAGCTAAAACCAAAAGGACTAAAAATATTATGATATAATAACAAACTGAAGTACTATACAAAAAATTAAAGTTGAAATATATAATAATATTGAATGCATTTAAGTAATCACTTAATTGTATGAAAATTG
Source organism: Dendrobium chrysotoxum (assembly GCA_019925795.1). Classification (NCBI taxonomy): domain Eukaryota; kingdom Viridiplantae; phylum Streptophyta; class Magnoliopsida; order Asparagales; family Orchidaceae; genus Dendrobium; species Dendrobium chrysotoxum. Next base: position 92,810,408 of record CM034305.1, on the reverse strand, counting down.
ATTGAAATATAAATAAAAGTCTTATTGAAAATATCAAAGTAGCCCTAAGGCTCAAAATTTTAATTAGTATACACAGACAAACAATAAAATCCCTTATTATACCTCAGAATCCTCCTTCACACTGGTATTTGAATACATAACATAGTGTAAATAATACCTAAGAAAATTTATAATGTGCCATTGGCACCATAATCTGAATACATATCATAGTGCACATAACACCTAATAGTTCTTATATTGTGTATATATCATCAGACTATGACTTTTAGCCACAAAAATATGCCTTATAGACACCTGAATAGATCTTCCAGAACTTCTCCCTTCTTCACACCAAACCTCCTCAACCTCCTTATTTCACCTAACTAAGCACAACAAAGCATATATTTCAATTCATTATAGAAATTAAAATATAATTGATCACATTCAAAAAATTATTAGAGGTTATAACTATAAGCAATAAAAATATTACTGAGAAAAAAAATCATATTTTCACAAATTAATCAAATTACTAGAGAATGTGAATAACAATATTCTGAAATTTTTATTGAACTAAAGTATTATATTAGATGTCAAAACAAATTTTCAAATCAATAAAAATCTCTACTTTTTCATCTGATGAAAAATCTCAAATAAATACTCAAAACGCTTAGAACAATCGTACTCATAACATATCAAAACTTACATGAATAAAAGTTATCATAATCCAATAAAATTGTGTTTTTGTACAACCCAATAGAAATTTGATTAAAAAATTTCAAAAATATCAAATTATTGAAAATTAAGATAGGCAAAATGTAATCTACCTCGATTCGAGCAACTTATAAAACTGGGTCGACAGATAAAAATGACCAAAGCGACTCAGTTAGACTTTCTCTCTCTACAAAATCCCTCTCTATCTCTCTCTAAGCTATTGCCAAAACATTCAAATCGGTTTGAATAGTGAATTTAGATATTTTTAATATTAAAATTGCTCTAGCACCACGGTGCTCCACGGCACTAGCCACGATGCTCCCTACAAGAATTACAGTGCCGCCTCCCACACTGCGCGCCAAAGCGCTGAATTAAATGCATATTTTCCTAAGAGACTTTAGCATTGAAACACCAAGGCGCTCTACTGAAAATTTTAAAATCTTTCAATATGCATTTAAATCAGTGAAATTCATAATATAATACATGTAAACTTTCACATATACACAAAATACTCTCCAATATGAGCAAAATAATTCAAATATAGAAATTTAACAGGTTATCTAACTTCTAGTAGGGTCAGACTGATTTGAACAAAACTTTGATCCTAGAGGTCTCAGAACTTGTAATGATGATGATTTAATAATATAATGAATAATTGATAAGACTTATGGATGACAAATGAAAGAATAAAAATATCATATTAAAATCGGATGTCCTACCTTGCTATTCATAATCACATTATGATTACATTTTCATGATAGCATATGAATTGATTGATTGATAGATAGAACAAAAGTTGAACTGAATTAGAACTTACATTTTTATTGATATAATATGGCATAACATATGATAAGGATATTGATAGACATATTGATGTAGTACACTGATAGGTACATTGATATAATATACTTGTATGGTATATTGATTGGTAGTCATTTTATCAATTTTTCTTATAGTTTATGGACCTCTTTTGACTTTACTGATCATAATTGGTTTTACTAATGATTGATACTGATTTTATAGATTGCTTATGGCTTATACTGATAGATTATTGATTGTTGATTGATATTGACTGAATTATTTTGAGATTTTGGACATTAATCAGAATGTAAATATTGGCTGTAATAATGTAATTATGTTTTTCACCGTTTGTATTTTTGCTAAATGTAATTAGTTAGCTCCGGTTATCAATAATCTAATTGTTAATGATTTGAAAAGAAAAAAAAGAAAAGAAATGAAAATTTTCCATTTTAGATACCAGGGAGTCACGTGGCCTTCGTTAGATGATGGTGGTCGGAGGATCAAAGTCAATGGTTGTACGATGATGGCCGAAGAATCTTAGTTGGGCAATGATAATCAGAGGATTGTAGTGGGGTAGCGAAGCTAGATGATTGTAGTAGGGTAATGCTTGTGAGAGGGTTATAATCAGGTGACAGTTATTGGAGGGTTATAGTCAAATGACAGTGATCAGAGAACAATAGTCCGTGGTGGTGGTGGCTTGCGTTGAAGAGCATCAGATGATTTTCATTTTGGAAATAATAAAAATGCCTAAAAATACTTAAAATTTCTTTTCACTTTTTAAAAACAGTTGGATCATTTTTAAAAATAAAAAAAAATGACAGTTAAACATATAAATAAACATATTTAAAAAATAAAATTTGATCTCAAATAAGTAAATAACCCCTTTTAATGCAACACTCCTTAAAAAAATGTTACACACAAAATTATTTAAACCTCATTTTTATAGTTGTGCTAATCAAAATTGGGATAATATCATTTGCTTTTTTGGATTAGCTTTTTTATTGTTTTTTTTTTTAATTTTTTTTTGGAATATAATATTTCTAATCTCAAGCATATTCCTTCCCGACGTCCACCTCGTCGTCTTTCCACTTTTTACTGCGATTCTACTTCATCAGTTAACTATGATCTAAGAAACGCAAGGGCACTGAGGGGCAGTAGGGCTTAGTAAGGAAGAAACGGAGGCTTCGTTTTTACTGAGATGGGTCGGCTCTTTCTGGTGAATCTTGACGGAAAGGTTTATAGCTGCAAGCACTGTCAGACTCATCTCGCTCTCTGCGAAGAAATCGTCTCCAAAGTAAAATCTTTTTGCTCGCGCAATTTTATTTTATTTTAAATCTCTTGAATCTTGGTTGAGCGTTGGAATTTTTCTTGATGATGTGTAGTTTTGCAATCTGTCATATTCATTAGTGATGAGGACGTTCTTTATGATTCCTTTTCCTTCTTTCTTTCATGCGATTCAATGACTTTATGAGGTTCACATGGATATGCTTCTGGTCATATTTGTCTGAAATCCTCTCTGCCTAAAAATGAAATATTTATCTTAGACAAATTTCGGAGGCATTTCTTTCCGTTACTGGTCAAGATTCAGTCTGCATCTTTTTTTATGTGAGTTATTAATTTTTTGGGAAAAAAATTAATTTTTTATTCAGGTAATAAGTTGCGGGCGTGCTTTAGCAGGTCCTTTAAAATTCTAGAAGAACCCTGAGGTATTTGTTCTGTTTATTTTCTGTCATAAAGTATTATGATAATTTCAGCATCTGTAAACTGAATCATGAGCTCCTATTCTTTCATTCAAGGTTCGGTTAGGCATTTTGGTTTGTCTTTGTCTACCTCCTATCCAAGCTTAGATTTCAGTTTGAAGGATGACTACCGAGCTAGCTTAATAAATGGTCAATATAGAATATGGAGGAAAATATTCAAGTTTGTTGAGCCCTATGAATTTTCTTTGCTCCCTCTTTTTCCTTTAGAAGTGTGCATCAGTTAGGCCTAATTCATATGTCGCAAAATGACTCTATATCATTAAGGCCTATTCTTAGAAGGAAAATATAGAAATAAAGTATTTTCATCTTTTCTGCATTTTAATTGTGAAGCCTAGAGAATTGGTGCCTTCTAAATTTATTCTAACTACATACAGAAAGCCAGCATGAATCCTAAAACAAAAAGATTACATAACCATGTGGTGGCTTCCGTTAAAAATGTAATCAAGCTGTAGCTCAATCGGCTTCACAATAGTTGTTGATTATCAAAATATTTTTCATTGATTTGTCTGGTTTAAGGTGTATTACTAATCATTTGAAATATTGCTTCAGATATAACAACACATATGTGCTGGTCTTTGGATGATGAGTTTTTGTTTTTAATATTTATAATACTGCTACACTCCCCCAAAAAATAGACAAAAAACTAAATTGTGGTTCACTTTGCTTAGGTGGCTCCATAAAAGTGAGAGGGAGTGTAATACACCTTTGCATTAGAAGTGTATGACTGGGCCACCTAAGCAAAGTTGGCCGCAATTTGTTATTTTGTTGTGTCAATTTACCTGGGATGTGAAGCTTTGCAAGTTAATATAATAGCTTCAGTTACTTTGCATGACGTATTTAGTTCCTCTTTTCATATTGTAAGTCAATTAGTTGTACAAAGTGTCTGCTTCCATGAATAGTTAGTTGATTTTATTTATCATAATTCTTATGAAAATTAACTCCAGCAATGCGTACTTGTTTGAAGTCCAAAAATGGAGTTTATTCTGATAATTTTCTTTTGTATTTGCACAGTCCTTTCATTGCAGGCATGGGAAGGCCTATCTGTTCAATAAGGTGTAAGTTCCTTATGATTTTTGGCTGAGACATCAAATTACTGTTGTACCTTCTCTAAGTTGGGCTTTTCATATACACCTTCATGCGGAGACACACACATGAATATGAAGATCCTTGCATTCTTTTTGTAGACATATTTTATATAATTATCCTCTTGAACAAAAATTAGGTGAAATCTCTTACTATTGCATTTAAAGAGATGAATTTTTTATTTATATTGCATAGAGAATTCAACAGATTTCTTGTTTGTCGGCTCTTGAAGAAGTGATGAGAGATAAGAAAATTTTAATTTGAAAGAGAATCATGAATATACCTTTATAAATAAAAAAGTAGACGGGTTCACTATTCTCTTGAAAAATCAAATCGACAACTCTAATTTTACAGCTATGTTATCTAGAAGTTTAAATTTGTAGTCTAGTGAGATTTTAATGGGAAGGGGAATTATGTGATGTAAGTAAAAAAAGGAACGACGAAGCTTACTCATATCTCTATCACCTTAGATATCGACAACATAATCAAGACTATCAACTACCACCGTTTAAAAGATTTTGCGTGCACCTTTGCTCAATTCAAGAATGGTGGTGTCAATTCAAGAATGGTAGTGCCCAAGGTTACTAGTGATTTAAGATCAAAATAGAGGCTACATTAGTGATAGTGATTTTGTATGGATTTGTGTCTGTGTTGCATTGATTGTTTGGGCTTTGGATTAGGTTGGTGTGGGCTCAATGAGACAATGAATGGCTTGGGCATAGATCGGGTCACAAAATATGTGCTCGGATGACATAGGTCAACTCTTATAGGCTTTGTTTAGGGATGTGCGACCTTCTGCCTTAGGCTAGGCTCATACAGTATTACTTAAAAGCATGGTATATATTCTTTGAGGTGGTAAAAAGGTTGGGATTTGAAAGGAGATTGATGCAACAGATATAGAGGTGTTTGAGGTAGAGTTTGGAGATGATTATTTTTATTTGGCGTTAAGAGATGTAGGGGAATGTATTAAGAGTGATTTTAGGACTTGTGGACTTTTGCAGGGAGAAGATCAAATGGTCGCCAAGGCTATAAGGAGAAGGTTTGGATTTGAGTTGCTTTTGTATTGGCTGATTTTGTGAGGTATTTAAGGGAAGTTAGGTTTGGAGTTATGAGGGGTATGAGTAATTTTTATATTAGGAATAATAATTTGGAGTTATTTAAGGTGGTTATATGGATGTTTTGGTGTGAAGATTGAAAGGAAAGTCGGTTGGCTGATTTTGGATAGTTTGGGTATTTTGTGAATAATTTGCTGTAAGAGTGAGGAGCTCTAGAAAACTCAAAGGAGATGTATAAATGAGAAATATAGAAAGAAGTTATACAAATAAAATAAAAATAACAAGTATTAAATCTCTCATAAAAGAGGAATATCTAAGGTTACCAAATCAAGTATAAGAGATTAGCCAATAAGCTTTATCTAAGGAGGAAGACAAGACTTGATAATATCTCTATTAGCAACTAAGCTTCTCCAACTAATTTCTATTTCATTTCAATGCCTTTTCCTAACATATTTTAGGGTATTTATAATCATTATACATAAGGAGAAGATAACAAAAATAAAGGGTACTTAAATAATAATAATAATAATAATAATTACCTCTTAGCCATTATTTTTGATTTTATAATTCTATCTTTTAATTCCATTGAATGAAGTTTTTGGAAAATGGAACAACCCTAAGAAGTCTCGAAAGATGGTCGGCTATGCTTGTTTAGACTTGGACTATTATGACTTAGCAAGATGAGGTGACAATGGTGATGTGTCATTGTGGATTACACTTGGGTGACATTTCATTGTGAACTCAACAACAACAACAACATCAAGCTTTTATCCCACAAAGTGGGGTCGGCTACATGAATCCGTTTTCACCATTGTGTCCTGTTTTGAGTCAAATTCTCATTTAGATCTAATAAAGAAAGGTCGTTTTTAATATTTTCTAACCAAGTCTTTTTAGGTCTACCTCTATCTTTCTTAACATAGGTCAAATCTAATACATCTACTCTCCTAACCGAGTCATTAGAAGGCCGCCGTTTCATGTGACCAAACCTATGATGCACCGACACACCTCTTAAAGAGGAAATGCAGTGTCGGATACGTGTCAGACACAGACACGTGCTCGATACGATTGGGACACGTGTCGAACACGGCGGACATATGTCCAATTAAAATAATAGTTAAATTTAAATGGACACGCATGTCCTAAGTTTTTATAATAAAATTGTTTTAAATTACAAAATTTTTATTTTTTATATTATTTTTATCAAATAAAAATCTCTTGGCACATCCGAGAACCGTATATGCATCAATACAGCCGGACTTCTTGTATGTCTTAGGGTTTTCGACTTTTAGCTCCGCACCGTCGCTTTCCCTCATTGTCTATCCTCATCTTCTTCGATTGTGCGACTAGGCGTGTGAGCCCACCGAGCCTAGAGATTGCACGCCTGAAGCCCATAACGTACTCGTCTACATCTTTTCTGCGACGAGCCGAGCCCGGAACCTCCTCAACGTCCTCTTCAACATCTTTGAATCTATTGCTTTATTTTCTGCCGGTACGTCTGACTAGAGCTGTTCTCTTCACTCTTTCGGTTTCATGTTCCTTTCTCACTGGTTCGTCTTCGCCATTTTTAGGGCATCGAAGGTTCTGCTCTGACTTGTTTTTCCGTCGAAGCCAGAGGAGGGAGAGTGAGCAAATGAGCAAATTATTTGCTATTTTAGGGTTTTTTTCCCTTATATTCCTGCTAGCAAACAAATGAGCAAATTATGCATACTTTAGTTTGTTCCCTCCATTGTCTATACTTATTGTTGATTTTAGGGAAATTAAACATAGGAGTCATACATTAAAGTTGTAGGAGGAATATAAAATAAAGTACATCGATATTTAAGGCTCAATTTATCCATATGTTTGAAAGATTCATAATGGATGTGATTGTTATGCTAAGGCAATTAATGAAAAAAATATAGAAAGCAAAGAATGTTTTATTTATTTTGAAGTTCTTAAGATCATGGAACATTAACTCGTGTTAGAACTTTACATCATGGTTTTAACTTTCAGGTATCTTAGTGTATGTATTCATGATAGATTCTAGTTGATGGGATTTGTTGAAATAGGTGAAAAGTTAGAATGATATAGAAAATATTTAGAATATAAAAGATTTAAGATTAATAGAATAAAGATTAGTTATATGATATCCAATGAACTGTTATGGGAGAGAACTAGAAAAGTAGAGAAGTAAATAGATACATTCTTTGTGATTTAGATTAGAGGTTAAAGAAATATTATGGGAGAGAACTAGAGAAGTAAATATATACAAAGAAGAACCAACTTTTTCTGTTTCAATTAATTTTAGTTTATTCTTGAAAAGTGTATATGATTGACTAATACTAATACTCATTCATTCAATATATGAAGAGGAATAAAATTACTTCACAATGGGCTGAAGATTTAGTTTATATGCATACAAGTCTTCATCTTCTATCAAGAAAGACCCCACTTTATGTGGCAGGTGATAACAAGATGTGAGATGTTCCTGGAGATGAGTTTGAGTCCTTAGATGATATGAGAATATTAGAGATTGCAATTTTTTTTCTTGAAGGCCAAAGACAAACCTCTGAAGCCAATCCTAGTAGTTGAAGCTTGAATGCTCAATGTTGTAGTAAATGGTTATTTGCTTATATTTTTGTGGTTGTACTAGATATTTTGTACTAAACATTTTATATTATAATCTAGACAAGTTATCATGCCATTCATTTATTATTGTTTGTCATTTATAATATGATGTTACATTAATATCTATACACTATATAAAAAAATGTAATGTCGTGTCCACGCCGTACCCGTATCCTATATTTTCAAAAAAAGCCGTTTCTTATGTCCGTGTCTGTGCATCATAGGACCAAACCATCTAAGGCGACTCACTCTAATCTTATCTGCCACTAGAGCTACTCCAACCTTTTCACCTATATGCTTGTTTTGTATCCTATCTCTAAGAGTAAAGCCACTCATCCACCCGAGCATCCTCATCTCTGTAACACTTAACTTAATATTATGCTTCTCTTTTAATGGCCAACATTCTGCGCCATAAAACATTGCAGATCTAACCACCATCTTATAGAATTTTCCTTTAAGTTTGAGTGGTACTTTTCTATCACACAACAAGCCCGATGCATCCCTCCACTTCAACCATCCAACTTGAATTCTACTAATAATATCCCCATCTATTTCACCATCACTCTGAACAATAGACCCAAGATATCTAAAACGTGTACTCTTATTAATGACTTGATCGCTCAAAGTTACAAATCTCCACTAGATCTATTACTACTAAAATTACACTCCATGTATTCGGTTTTAGATCTACTCAAACGAAAACCTTTAAGCTTTAAGGTTGACCTCCATAACTCAAGTTTACCTTCAACTCCCTCTTTAGTCTTATCAACAAGAAGAATATCGTCAGCAAAAAGCATACACCAGGAACATCCTCTTGCAAATTTGTAGTAAGAACATCCATGATTAAAGCATTGTGAACTCCAATCGAATAAAATTTCTAGCTCATATTACATTTTTTATATTTGACATTTTTACATTACAAAGGACATTCTTCTTGAATTTAAATAAAAATAACCTAAATAAAATAACAAAATGTAATGAAATATAAGAGAGTCAATGTCTACTAGTGCTTATGAATCTGGTGATTGGTCTACATAAGAGATTTTGCCACTTTTGGGGTTTATTATTTCATACTAAGAATGATGCCCTTTGGTTTTGCTTAGAGGAACTTAAGCTGTTTTAAGAGAAGATTTTTTTTTTTTGAGATAAATATCGAACAATATATACTGAAGAATACTTGGAGTATACCATCTCCCTTAGGAATAAAAGTTTGGATGTTTTGCTATGAGTTCTATTAGAAAAGGTATTCTCGGGTTAGGAAGGGAAAAAACTTAGGATTGATTAGTATAAATTCTGTACTTTATGGTGGAGTGGACGGGATTGTGTGACTTAGAGAATGGGTGTTTAGTAATCGATAAACAACACTTGGAATGTGGAAATATAATAACTACCAGCGTGGATATATATTTATTTAGGTTGATCTTGAATCTTGGATGATTTTGTTACAATGTTTCTGTTATATGAACAACTAGAGCACTAGTTGAAAACAAAAATTGCAATATCACTTTACGATTTAATCAAATCATCTCTCACCCAATCACCATAAAAACACAAAGGCGCATCAGAAAGACGACATTTTCTATTATTGGTTCATTAATCAACGATTTCTAGCACTTTATCAATTTGTACAACAACAACATCAAGCCTTTATCCCACTACGTGGGGTTGGCTACATGAATCCTTTTTCTCCATTGTGTCCTGTTAAAAGTCAAATTCTCGTTTAAATCTAATAAAGAAAGCTCATTTCTAATATTTTCTAACCAAGTCTTTTTAGGTCTACCTCTACCTTTCTTAACATAAGTCAAATCTAAGACCTCTACTTTCCTAACCGGGTCATCGGGAGGCCGCCGTTTTATGTTACCAAACCATCTAAGGCGACTCTCTCTAATCTTATCTTCCACTGGAGCTACTCCAACTTTTTCACGAATATGCTCATTTCGTATCCTATCTCTAAGGGTAAAGCCACTCATCCACCTGAGCATCCTCATCTCTGCAACACTTAACTTAGAATTATGCTTCTCTTTTAATGGCCAACATTCGGCACCATAAAGCTTGTAGGTCTCACCACCATCTTATAGAATTTTCCCTTAAGTTTGAGGGGTACTTTTCTATCACACAATAAGCCCGATGCATTCCTCCACTTCAACCATCCAACTTGGATTCTGCTGATAATATCCCCATCTATTTCACCATCACTCTGAACAATAGATCCAAGATTTCTAAAACGTGTACTCTTATTAATGACTTGATCGGCCAAAGTCACAATCTCCTCACTAGATTTATTATTACTAAAATTACACTCCTTATATTCCGTTTTAGATCTACTCGAGCGAAAACCTTTAGACTCTAAGGTTGACCTCCACAATTCTAGTTTACCTTCAACTCCCTCTCTAGTCTTATCAACAAGAAGAATATCATCAGCAAAAAGCATACACCAAGGTACACTTTATCAATCTGTATTAAGTTATAATTATACAGTAATTCATGGAATGTTTATCAACAGCTGCTGATTCAATCCTCCCATAATGATTAAAGATGGTGTTAATTATGGTGTTCCCCAATTAAAATGTGTGGCCAGCCACAGGTGTTACCCTAGTAATCCAGTTGTGTAAATTCATAAATTGATTCATCAATTTTATATTTATTCTTATATAGATCTGTCCACTTTATGATGTTTTCTTGCTGTGATTAGGCAACTTCAATATTTTATTTTTGCAAACTTGAGGATTTTTTATTTACTTGATCCTAGCCATACATTTTTGCTTATTCATTTTCTCTAGTTATTCCCTAAAGGCTGCATCTTCCTTAAATTTACTTGCAGTTTGTTGATTAGCTTATGATCATGTCGTAGATTTCCTGATTTGTTTCTTGCAGCACTTTCAATAGCTTATGATGTTTTTCCTGTTATAGACATTGCATAATGTTCTTGTGCATTATTATTATACTGTAAACCGTGTCTGGTAAAGCGCATTGCTTTTACCATTCAATAATTCCAATCATTTGTGGACGGAAGACATCCTCTTATGATCTAAAATGTGCTTTTCATGCTAATAACGCACCTATCCATGGTGGCTATAGAAACCTATTGTAGATACATTTTGTCTGAATTTATCTAATTTTAGTTTGTACATGATCTGATGATTGACAGTGTCAATGTAACAATGGGATTGAAGGAGGATCGAATGATGATGACGGGCATGCATACTGTTTCTGACATCTTCTGTGTTGGTTGTGGCTCCATTGTTGGTTGGAAATATGTAAGCAATGGATATGCATGGATTATAGCAATTTTATAGGTTTTATAATTTCACCTGTACATCATCCGTATTGCTTTTCTTCAGGAAGCTGCCCATGAGAAGAACCAAAAGTACAAAGAAGGAAAGTTTATCCTTGAAAGGTATTGACAAAATAATATCCTTTAATAAACAATTGAGACCTCAGAAAGCTTGCATGTTTAGCTAGATTTTTCTTATGTAAGCAATAGGAAGCATTGTTTTTTCTGATAAATCTCTTGTTGTTAGCCAGATCTTTAAATATTTCTGAGACAACTAATCATCCCTGAACAGGTATATGGTAGCTGGCCCTGATGGAAGCCAGTATTTAGCAAATCTCGATTCTCATGTTGGCGGAAGCGATGCAGATGATGCATAATTTGGTCAGTAATTGAATTGTTGTAGTCTCTCACTTTTATTCGACCGTTGATTATGGTTCTGGATATTGTTTTTAGCTCTTAGGAAGCTGAGCATACTAAACCGTATGATGGGCTGTGATGTTATGCTTATCTACTGTAGCTATATACATGTTCTTCAGGTTGAACGCTAGCTAGCTGAATTAACAGATATTCTACTAGATCTCATTCATTAAAGTTTGATCTGATCTTAACCATCTACATCCCCAAGTTCTCTCTATTGTTTGGATGGTACTGTAATCCTATATGTAAATCATTAGAATTCAGATTCCATTGATTTGATCTCATTGGGATAGAGGATAAGATGCTTTAATGTTTAAGTTTGATATAATTGTCAGATTATACTAATCCTAGCTTAGTGGTGATGGTAGAAGATAGACTTAGGCTTTATTTGAGACGGCTTTTTTACTGCTTCTTAAAACAACTTTCTACTATAAAAATTCTGATTTTTGTACTAAAAAGCTGCTTTAAAAAGCAATAAAAAAGCCGTCCCACATAAAGCCTCATCCCACATAAAGCCTTAGGCTTTATTTGGGACGGCTTTTTTATTGCTTTTTAAAGCAGTTTTCTAGTATAAAAATTTTAATTTTTGTACTAAAAAATTACTTTAAGAACGAAGCCTTAGACTTGGTTTGGGATAACTTTCTTATTATTTTTTAAAACAATTTTCTTGTAGAAAATTTTCTAACTACAAAATTTTGTGTGTTGAAAAATTGCTTTAAAAAGTGGGAAAAAAGTTGTCCCAAATAAAGCTTTAGGGTAGAAAGTTTTTGTGTGAAGATTTATGCTCCAAATTTCCAGCATAGGGGAATGTCAGTTTGAGCACTACTTTTTGCAGCTAAAGTTCGACTCTTATCTAATTTTTATATACATGTTTAATAAATTAATAAGTTATTGAAAATAGTTAAATTTAATTTATAAATAATTTTATGTTATAAATTATAATTAATGCTATGATGTTCATGTTGAGTTCCAAGACTATAAAATGGTTGGTATAAAAATAAAATTAAATGACAAATCCCATTGCATTTATGTTATAAATTTAATTAGAATGAGTTTTTATAGCTGTTATATTTATTTTAAGATAAGTATAAAATAAATTTTGATTGATTAGTAATGTGTAAAATTTATTTTAATCAAATTTGAATTAGAATATTTTGATCTAAAAATGTTCATATAGATTAGCAATTGTGTGTGTGTGTGTGTGTGTGAGATAGAAAAGTCTCCCTCAAACTTAAGGGAAAATTCTATAAGATGTTGGTGAGACATGCAATGCTTTATGACACAAAATGTTGGTCATTAATAGAGAAGCATAATACTAAGTCAAGTGTTGCAGAGATGAGGATGCTTAGGTGGATGAGTGGCTTTACTCTTAGAGACATGATATGAACGAGCATATATGTGAAAAGGTGATAGCCCCATTGGAATATAAGATTAGAGAGTCACCTTAGATGGTTTGATCATATAAAATGGCAGGTTTTGGATGACCAAGTTAGGAGAGTAGATGTATTAGATTTTGTTTATGTTAAGAAATGTGGAGGTAGACTTAAAAGGACTTGATTAGAAAATATTAGAAATGACATTTCTTTATTAGATTTAAAAGAGAATTTGACTTTTAACAGAATATAATGGAGAAACATGATTTATGTAGTCTTCCCCATGTAGTGGGAAAAGACTTGATGTTGTTGTTATCATTATTATTGTTGTTGTTATTGTTATTGGGGTGGGGGAAAGCAAAAATATTTATCTATTCATGCGGAAAACAGCGAATGAAAACTTATCTTGTGGTAAAGTTTGTTTAGGATATTAGATATTTATTTTTCTATTAGAGTATAGTTTCAAGGAGTTGTTTATCTTTCTGTTGAACAATATAATGATTATATGAATTGTGAAGTGCTAGAAAAATTATTATGATAGATTGTATTTCCTACCTTAGTTTTATATAAAAATTTAAGATATTTACATAAATTTTGTAAGAGATTAGACTTTTTTATATTAAAACTTAATAAGAGAAAAAAATCATGGATTTGGGTCCATTATATATTTTGATGTGTAAGCTCTTCTTTGTTGAAGAAAATGTAATTATATAATTAAATATGGGTCCAATTGTAATAATCCATATTTATAGTCTTTTTTAGAGTGGCATTTTGGTAACTTTTGCTAGAACCTAAAACACTCAATTAAATGATTTATATTGATCCCTTTGATTATAATATATATATATTGATCCCCTTGATTATAAATCATTTACTTACCATTTGAGTACCTTAATGTTTTAGGAATTGAATGATCTTAGGTTTGTTAGATTGGTCATGCCGAGTCGCTTGATTTGACTATTAGCATGGAAGATTTGGAGACCGTTTGATCATTTAATCAATATTCAAAAGTTTTCAAAGATGCTCAAAGTTCTTTGATTGGGTTCATTTAGAGTCAAATCAGATCATTAGTGGTGTGATAGTTTCGTCTTGTTGATTTGTTCAACTTGATTATAAGCCTGTTTTATTCAAAGTTTGATGGTCTTGAATTTAATTCTGAAGGTTTTTAATTCAATTATTGGTTCAAGATTCGTGATGATCAGTTAATTTTTCTAGAGTTGTATCATTTGCCCCCTATTTTTGGATGACGGGCATCAAAGCTTGTGGCATTAAAAAATATATGTAAAATAATTGAAAAATTCGTGGCATAAAATGTGATGCCTTAGATTCTAATTTGGAAGAATTATTCTTTTATATTTTAATAAACAATAATTAGAACCACTTAATTTCTTTTATTAATATAAATACCAGAGTAAATAAAATTATCGATCAAAACATCAATATATAAATTAGTATTCATTTCTAAAAAATCATGTATATTGCTCAGGATCTATAAAATTATATCATAATTATTCTATCATGAGTATAAAAGAATAACTAACGCTAAAAGAAATAGAGCCTGAGGACTGCTCTCTTGCCCTAACTTGAAATCATTTAACCACGTATAATGAACTCCAGAGCCCAACAAGTAACCAAATCTCAAGGCAAATGAGTAAAATGCTTGTTAGTAGTCAAATCATAATAATAATAATCATATGATCAAGAATCAGTACAAAAATAGTAAAACTCATATGTAGTAGAAGTAGAATATGCAAATAGTAAAACAGTACTGTACGAAAGCCAGTAAAGAAGTACAATAGAGAAATCAATAAGCCATTATAGGTGTCGAATCGATAAAGCAGTCGTCGTATCAGTACTATCAATAAATAAAGAAATCATATAAAATGGTAAAACCAAAGCATCGGTAAAGACGGTCAAAATCATATCAATGTAGTAAAAGTCTATAATGATGTACACATATCATCCAGTATGTTACATGCTTAGTATATTCAATATCAGTACAGTGAATCAGTAGTATCAAATAATATCAGTGTCCGTATCAGTAACAGTAAAATCAATGGCAAGAGCAGTAACATAATACTATAATAGTAAATTTGTGCAGTAAAAATAAATTCATATAGTAATAGGAACAATGCCTTAATAACATGCATTTCAGTAATCATACTAAACAAGTAAGAAGTATTAGTTTAGGCGATATTTTTTCAGTGTTGTATCAGTATCAATAAACTGTTGGCTCAATAAACAGAGTTATCACTCTTTGCTCGCCAGCATAATAATCATCTCCTTATAACTCCTAATCAGTGTATCACATGAATCGATCGATGATAACATCAAACTATATATTTAAAGAAAAGTCCGTCGGTCCACCATCACGTATAGGTCAATCAGTCTCCATCCAACATTAGTGAATAATCAATCTTTACTTATTTTTTCCCATACACATAATATTATCACAGGCGATCATTTATTAATCAACAACTTATTCACACTCATTTTCAATGCATTGCAGAAAATAAAGTATGATTAGTCTTAATTCAAAAAGTACCAAAATGTCATAATGGTAGACAACATAAAATTCTATTGAGTAAAAATTTATATTTTTAAAATTAATCAAATTATCAGAGGTCGCATACAACAATATTTTGAAGTTTTAATTGAACTAAAATATTATTTTTAGATGTTAAAATGAATTTCTAAATTGGTAAAAATCGCTGTTTTTTAAAAATCACTCTGCATAAAATCTTAAATAAATACTCAAAACATTCATAATCTCAATCTCTATAATATATAAAAAGTTACGAGATGAAAGTTTTATCATTACAAAATTATCTTTATTTTTCAGTAATGAAAATACAAATTTAACCAAAAAAAATCTCAAAAATATAAAATTATTGAAATAAAAAATGGGATATTGATTCCTTATAATGAGACGAATAAATCTCCCAATAGAGTTGACGGATGAAAATTACTCTACGGCCTCCAAACTAAAGCTTCTTTTTTCTCTGTCCTCACATTTCCACTCTAAATTCCCTTAAGAGGTCTTGTTAGCGGAATAGGAAAGAAAAAAAAAAGATTAAGAAAGTTTTATAATGGTTTAAGATATTTATAATAAAATAATAATATAATATAGATATAATTATTTAATTTAATTATTTTTCAGTATAAAAGTCATAAATCTTTTTGGGGCTTTAAAAATTATAGAAAAATATCAATAAAATAGCTCATTTTATTTAAAAAATTTTGGTGAAATTGATTTGCAAAACGAATACACGACAACTCGAAAATCCCCATTTGTATCGACATGTGTCAATTTCTTAAAGATTTTCACTAGTGTCCAAAAATCATAAAAAAATTTAGTGTAATTAAAACACTACAATATCTATATTATGCTGAAGATGATTTGTGATTTGGACTTATAATAACTACTGAAAAAATTTATTTGACAGTGTCAAAATACGGGTTATTACACGAAATTACAATTAAAGAAAATTATGAGGTGTGACTGCTCCCTAGATGTCGACGTGGACCTCCCATTAGAATTATAAACAAAGTAAAACATCATTAATTATAATTTCAGTTTTTTATAAAGTCAATATGGCCATTGGAGCAAAAATTAATCAAATTTTACTCTAAAATATGCAAATATACTTAAATTTAATTATAGATACTTTGTGAGGCTTCAAAAGTATTAAAATTGAGTCTAAAATATTGACAAACAATATTGGGGACCCCAAAAATGTTGGAATATATCTGTCTTGGCTAGAAAATGGGCTTGGACTTGGCTAGGCTAGCTTGGTTGGCCAACCGCTAGTCAAACATCGTTGGTGATGCCTATTGACATGGGGAGGGGGAGAGTCTCATAATTTAATGTGCCATTTGCCCCTCTTTAGAGAGAAGGAAGTTCACTATGAAAGCTATACATTTATTAAGAGGTTTGATGGATAAATATAGAGAGAATAAGGAGGATCTACGTATGATATTTATTAATTAGAGAAAGCATATGATAAAGTTTCAAGAGAAGTGCTATGGAGAGTTCTAGAAAAGAAAGTGGTTAATAATGCTTATATTCAAGTCATTAAGGATATGTATGTAGGAGTTGTTACTTGTGTTTAGATATAAGGTGGTTTGACCAAGTATTTTCATATTTCAATTGAATTACATCGAGGATCAGTCTTAAGCCCATTTCTTTTTGCTGTAGTCATGGATGTTCTCACATTAGCCTGGTGTATGCTTTTTGTTGATGATATTATTCTTGTTGATAAGGCTAGAGAGGGAGTTGAAGGTAAACTTGAGTTATGGAGGTCAACCGTAGAGTCTAATGACTTTCGTTTGATTAGATTTAAAATTGAATATATGAAGTGTAATTTTAGTAATAATAGTTTTAGTGGGGGGATTGTGACTTTGGGTGATTAAATAATTAGTAAGAGTACACGTTCTAGATATCTTGGGTCTATTGTTCAGAGTGATGTGAAATAGATGGGGATATTATTAGTAGAATTCAAATAAAATGGTTGAAGTGGAGGAATACATCATGTTTGTTGTGTGATAGAAAAGTTCACCTCAAACTTAGGGGAAAATTCTATAAGATGGTGGTTAGACCTGCAATGCTTTATGGTGCAAAATGTTGGCCATTAAAAGAGAAGCATAATATTAAGTTAAGTGTTGAGGATGCTTAGATGGATGAGTGTCTTTACTCTTAGAGACAAGATATGAAATAAGCATATACGTGAAAAGGTTGGAGTAGCTCCAGTGGAAGAAAAGATTAGAGAGAGTCGCCTTAGATGGCTTGGTCACATAAAACGGCGGCCTTCCGATGACCCAGTTAAGAAAGTAGATGTATTAGATTTGACTTATGTTAAGAAAGATAGCTGTAGACCTAAAAAGACTAGGTTAGAAAATATTAGAAATGATATTTCTTTATTAGATTTAAATGAGAATTTAACTTTTAACAGAACAATGGAGAAAAAGATTCATGTAGTCGACCCCACATAGTGGGATAAATACTTGATATTGTTGTTGTTGTATTTTATATAATTTTTTTCATAAGAGAAAGAATTGGAGACTCGAGAGGAGCCAATTTCCACCCTCTAGGAGGCATCTACTTAAGGAAGGGAGAGGGAAAGTTACATAAAATTCAAAAAATTTAAATAAAAAAATGAATTTAGTCATTCGACAACCATTACTTGACTACGGTCCTTCAACCACATTCACCCAACTTTGATCCTCCGAACATAGTTGCCCATCTAAGATCCTTCAAATGCTATCACCCAACTAGAGTTCTCCGACCACCATCACTTAACTATGGTACTTCAATTATTGTCTTTCGATTATGGCCCTACAACCATCATCACCCAACTATAATTGTCTAACTATTGTTGTTTGAATACCATCCACTGACTCCCATCACTTGACTGCGGTCCTCCAGCTACCATTGCTAGACTGTGGTCATTCGATAACTATCACTCGACTATGGTCCTACAATTCCGATTACTGGACTATAGTCCTCCGACTATTCTAATTACGTTCATCTGATCATTATCACTCGATTATAATCCTTTGAATATCATGACTATTATAATCCATTTACCATTGTTGTCTTCTATACCGACTCCCATCAATTTTATCACTTGTCGATGCCAACAATATTAATGTAGAGCATCACCCATCAGGTTGATTCCCCACTTTAATCACCCTAGTGGGCATACTCCCACAATTTTATTGTTCACATTATATTGCATCTTTAAAATTTGAAAAATCTTTTTTTTTTTTAATTTAAGATAACATTAATAAAATTATTTTGGCTGGGTTAAGCCACATAATTTTTTTTCTTATAAGATTTTTATGTAAGAAATTCTTTATTTGTGCAAAGGATCATTTAAAATTAAGATGGTACATTCTCTCTCTCTCTCTCTCTCTCTCTCTCTCTCTCTCTCTCTCAATCAACATAATCTTCTTGCACAAAATTATGTGGTGTTGCCAATGAGAAGACTTACCATGTTTTGCTCGTTGACTGGACGATAATAAGCCCCTTAAAATCAGCCTAAATTTCTAGAGGTGCCTAACTAAATATAGTACCTAATAATTCTAACATATGCGCGCAAATCAAGCGTTAGGATATCCATTGCGTTCTGTCAAAGCACAAGGAAAATGTGGCACACAAAATCAAGCAATTTAAAGGGGCTTATTTTTATTTTAAGAGAAACTAAAATTTTATTTAATATTCTAAAAGCATCATTTTTTGTTTTTATTGAATATTATGTAGAATAGTGATGACAGTGGTGACTAGAATGTTTTTCCTTTACAAAAATAAAATATATTTTTTAAATATTTTAAAAAAATAATTTATTTGTTAAAAAAAACAAATCCAATGTATTTTTAAAAATAAAAATAGAAGCTCAAACAATAAAATTGATAGTTTAATTATGTTACTATTGTTTCTTTTGAGCCAATTCTTATATTAAAAACATCAATGTTTATCAATCTATCACTAACAATAATCCAGAGAAGAAAATTGAATGGCAAAAGATTCGGCCATATTCTATAGAAATTGGTTGCAACCACTGTGTTCTACACTAAACGAGAGTTTAAGAAATGCAAAATCTGAGCTAATAAGCTCTGCGAGTCTAAAAAGAATGAAACCTACACCAATCTATCAAGCTAGATACATCTTAAATCACTTACAACTATTATCTGCAACATGGAAGGGGTCCTGCAATCATTCCCCATCTTCAGAATCTGCATTAGGATTTAAAAAAAATGTTATCAAATGACTTGAACATAGATAGAAGTGGATTAATGCATAGTACAGGAAATGAAGGACAAGGATCATGATTTTTTTTTTTGGTTGGATATTTAGATGTACACACATCACATACGTAAAACTCGGCCTAAGACCTCTTGATTGATAGTCAAAACTCTCAACCAACAGATCAAGATGAACTACGTATCATGAAATTTGCAGATTAGGATTTCCAAGCAAAAATTTGTTCAGAAGTAAATCCACCAGCAAATTCAATCCAAATCCAAATAGATCTATGTAACTTATTCTTAAGCTCATTATAAGCGAGAGAAATGCATGATTAAGAATGAATATATTTAACTAAAAAGTATTCATTAGTAGTGAAAGAAAAATACTTGAAACAGATGGCGAATTAATATAGAATGAATTCCATTTAAACTTGTTTACAAGTTGTGGGTGGCGGGGGAGGGGGGTGAAATAACTATTTAACAGAGATTATCACAGAGGAAAATATTGCGATTCGTTGCAATAATAATTAAAAAAAGCTTCAAAAATAATCTCCAACGAAATCTAACCTGATCGAATATCTTCTCCCACTTTTCCTTCATTTTGTAGCTGTCGCAGGAGCATGGCGCATATGAGTTTCCACCAGTAGATGTGGAAAACCAGAAGGGTAGAAAGCATGGTATTGAAAGTATAATAAAATGTTCTAGGAAAATAGTTTGCCTCGATCAATGGCTCAACAGCGTGGTAGCTGAGAAGGAAAACATTGAAAAGAATCAAGAGAAATAGAGGAAAAATTCAGATGATTAAAACCTAAGTTGGTGCTTCCAGACCTTGATGCCTTGATAATCCAGAAGGGAAATAATATGAGACGTAACAAAAACCAAGAGATTGCAAAACAACCAAAGCCAAGGCTAGCTGCCATCTCCTTCTCAGAGTACTTGAATACTTTTGCCGCTTCCATAAATACATCACATGCATCATGAAGGGCAAGAATAACTATTCCTATACGGAAAAACCTGCATTAAACAAAAGCTAACTCAAACCTACAAGGTACAGAACAGCAATGAAAGTTTTCATAGGAAAATAAAACCCGTTGCTAAGAATGGTTCTCCACTCCACCACGAGGTTATGGAACTTGCTCATTAACAATTTTTACAATTGATCATTGATAAGCTATTTTGTATCCTTTATATTTGTCAGGATAGAAATTATGAATGCACAGTGGAAAAGAAATGCTATACTATTATTAAGCCAAATTTATGAAACTTCTACTTCAAATCATATCCAAGGTTTAAAATGTAGAATAAATCATTTTGCAGAATTGCATTAATCTATTGATGAGTCACATACCCAGGAAAGTGTCTCCTTGTTTTAGAATGTTAAAGCAGGAAGGGATAAACCAGAACGTATTTAAGCAACTGCCAGAGTCATTATTCATAATTAAGTCATTTCAGAACTAAAATCATCTTGGCCTCGAGAAGTCTCCCCTCCTCTTCTCCTCTTGGCGCATTATTTGCACTCTCTCTAGAAAAGTCGACCCTTCGCAACAACTTCTCCCTTAAACTCACCCCTCATCGGTACCTTAACTCAAGAGGCCGACCTTCACAAGGATTATTTCTCCCAAAAACACACCTCATGTCAGCACCCAATCCTAAGTCGCTCTTTTCGACGCCTTGCCAGCACTCTTTCTTAGAAAGTCATGCTTTTTTGCTCTTATGGGTGGCCCTGAGCTGAACTTTTCTTACCCGATGCAACCTTGCCCTGTCAGATTTGGTCAAAAACTCATTTTCTTGGCGTCTATGAGTTTCAAAAGTGATAGACCGGTCCAAGGACCGGTCCAATTTTATAAGAGGCAAAATAGGGAAGTTCCGCCCCCCATGCCTGCCACCCTTGATGGTGGGGTCCACTAGCTTGATTAAGAGGAAATTAAGGAGGATTTAGGAGGAAAAATTCAAATAGAAGGGGAAGTTCTGGGATTTGACCTAATTTTGTATGCTTAAGTATATTTGGAGGCTAGGGTTAGGTTTCTTTATCTTTGTTTTTGTTGTAATTTCCTGGTTCTTGGTTTTTGTTTGGGCTCTAGTGGCGTCTAGAGATTTGGGAGAGCCGGATCTTCCTCTCCATTAGAAGATCCATTGTATCTTGTTGTGTTTCTTCATCTATTATCAATTAAAGAAGTTCGATTTTGGTTTTCCTTCCAAGTTCTTCTCAACTTCTATTTTGCAAAGTGCTGAAATTAAATTTCAGCAAGGGAGACTCTTGTTTCCTACAAGGACATCTTAACAAATTGGTATCAGAGCCCTTCGATCTAGGGTTCTAATGGCCCGAAGGAAAGTGGAAGTGTTGGAAGGAGAAATAGGCCAATTGAAATTAGATTTTATGGAGAAAATTTCAGATTTTGAAAACCAATTTGCATCCGTCCACGAAATGATGGATGAAAAGTTCACCGTCATGGAACAAATGCTGAAGAAATTGCTTGAAGCCAAGCCCAAGATGACGACATCAGAGACGAGGGAAGCTACCAACAGCCAATGAAGTAGAGGAAACCCTAATCCGATTAGGGGAGGGGATAATCAAGAGGTACAGATTTTGGAAGGAGAAGACGAGATGCCTCATATAGAGTCTATTTCTAGGGAGGAGATAAGTATTGGGTATGAGCGTATGGGTGCTGATTTTGCAAGAAGAGGAGTGGATTATGAGCACACGGTGCTGATTTTGAAAGAATGAAGGGGATTTTGAAGAAGTGTTTGGGTACGAGCGCAGAAGGGAGGATCGGGACACTTGGGGAGCACCTCCTTTTCGGGGAATGGGAGGCTATGGAGGATTTAGGGGAAACAGAGACGATCCGAGGGTAATGAAGTTGAAGATGACTATCTTTGAGTGTGAGGACGCACATGGGTGGTACAAGGTAGAGAGATATTTTGCCATCAACGGGTTGACAGAGGAAGAAAGATTGACGGCAGTTGGCCTGTGTTTGGAAGGGAATGCATTGGCTTGGTATCGGTGGAGAGATATGAGGCGGCCCATTCGGAGTTGGAGGGAGTTTAAGGACTACTTGCTGGAATATTTTCGAACCAGCAGGGCAAGGGACTTCTATGAGCAATTCTTCACTTTAACGCAGGAGGGCTATATGGTGGAGTACCGTGACAGGTTTGAGTACCTAGCTAGCCGACTGAACTGGCTTTCTGAGACTGTGCTGGAGGGGAACTTCATGAAGGGGCTTAAGATGGTGATCCGGGCAGCTGTTAGAGTGATGAGGCCACATGACTTGGGAGAGGCTATGTAGCTAGCACAGTTAGTGGAGGACCAAAAGTATCTAGAGAGGGGGGCTAGAGGCAGTACTTTAAGAGGCTCATAAAGGATGACCACCACTTTTTTAGCTCCCAAGGGACCAACACTGAGAAGCCTTCATGAGGCCCTAAAGGAGAAGCCTATAGGAGGGGGATTCGAGGGAAACTTCAAGAAGCTCACTGAGAATGAGCTATAGGAGAAATGGGCAAAGGGAATGTGCTTCAGATGTGATGAGAAGTACACGCCGGAACACAGATGTAAGGACCAAACTCTTCAAGTTCTCACCGTCTGTGATGACGAGGAAGCTAAGGAGGGAGCTAAGAGTGAGGCAGTGGTAAAGGAGAAGGATGAGCTGCATCTTGACATGGACGAAGTCTCCTTAAACTCAGTGGTGGGGTTCACCCCGAGTCACACTATGAAAGTGAAAAGAAAAATAGCAAATAGAGAGGTGGTGGTGCTGATCGATAGTGGGGCTACCCACAATTTTATCTCCAATCAGGTAGTGGACCAAATGGGGGTGAAATTGGTGGATGCCAGGGGCTATGGGGTGATGATGGGCACTAGGAAGGTGGAGATGGGGAGGAGTGTTTTGACTATACAGGGGGTTCATGTGAGGGAGGATTTTATCCCATTGGAGTTAGGGAGCACTGATGTCATCTTAGGGATGAAGTGACTACAGACCTTGGGAGATACTAAGGTCAATTGGAGAGCACTAACGATAGAGCTACTGGTGGAGGGAAGAATGATGGTGATCCAGGGAGATGTAGGGTTGTCCAAGGCCATGGTGTCTCTCAAAACCAAGGCCAGGACTATATAGGAGGTGGGAGGAGGATTTCTTGTGGAACTGCTGAGCTTAGAAGGGATCGGACTAGAGGAAGGGGGGGACATTCCTCTCTCAGTATAGCCACTAATACAACAGTTTAGTGAGGTTTTTTAGCCACCTCAAGGTTTACCACCACCAAGTGAGCAGGAGCACGCCATCACCTTAAGGGAAGGGGTGTCACAGATTAGTGTTTGGCCTTACCGCTACCCTCAGATTCAGAAGGATGAAATAGAAAAGCTGATTTGAGAGATGTTAGAGGCAGGGATCATCAGACCGAGTGTGAGTCCTTTTTCTATCCTAGTCTTGTTGGTCAAGAAGAAGGGACGGGAGCTGGAGATTCTGTGTTGATTACCGGGCTCTAAATAAGGAGACTATGCTAGACAAGTTTCTCATACTGATGATTGATAAGTTACTGGATGAGTTGTGTGGAACAGTGGTATTCACCAAGGTGGATCTCAATTCAGGATACCATCATATCAGGATAAGGGAGGAGGATGTCCCGAAGACTACTTTCAGGACACATGAGAGGCATTACAAGTTCTTAGTGATGCCATTCGGGCTCACAAATGCCCCTGCAACTTTCCAGTCGCTCATGAATAGGGTGTTCAAACCATATCTCTGAAAGTTCGTACTGGTTTTCTTTAATGACATCCTGGTGTACAGCAGGTCAATAGGGGAGCACTTGGAGCATATGAGGGTGGTCTTGGAAGTATTACAAGAGCATCAGCTAAGGGCCAACATGAAGAAGTGTTGCTTTACATAGACCAGTGCTAAATACTTAGGGCACGTAGTTTCTTCAGAGGGGGTGGCTGCAGATCGGGCCAAGATTGAGGCAATGCAGCAATGGCTTCTACCTAGAAATCTGAGAGAGTTGAGAGGGTTCCTAGGTTTGGCAGGGTACTACAAGAGATTCGTAAGAGGATATAACATCATAGCTCGGCCATTGACAGAGCAACTAAAGAAGGATATTTTCTTGTGGAGAGAGGCAGCTACACAGATCTTTGAGAGACTAAAGAAAGCCATGACCACAGTTCTGGTTTTGGCCCTTTCAGATTTTAGGCAGATTTTTGTGGTAGAGACAGGCGCATCAAGATATGGGTTGGGGGTCGTGCTCATGTAGAATCATAGACCCATAGCCTACTTTAGCCAGTTATTGATAGTCAGAGCTAGATTGAAGTCAGTCTATAAGAGGGAATTGATGGCCATTGTGTTAGCCATTCAGAAGTGGCGACCATACTTGTTGGGTCGGCATTTCATTGTCAGGACGGACCAGAGGAGCTTGAAGTTCCTTTTGGAGTCGAGGATGATGACTGAGGAGCATCAGAGATGGTTGTCAAAGCTATTAGGATATGATTTTGAGATTCATGATTGGCGAGAATTGGAGAACAAGGAGGTGGATGCCCTGTCCAGATGTATGGGGGAGCTCCAAGAGTTGGCCATGTCGATACTGCTGATACTGGATTAGGGGGCAATCAAAGAGGAGAGTATGTAGGATGAGGAGATGGGAAAAATTAGAGCAGATCTTTTAAAAGATGAGAACAATCACCCAGGCTACTCTTTAGAGGGGGAGAGACTGCTGTATCAGGGGAGTTTGTGATGCCACGGACCTCAGTTCATATCCCACAACTACTGTAAGAGTTCTACGGGAGTGCTGTGAGAGGTCATTCTGGTGTACATAAAACATACAGGAGACTGGCAGCGGAGCTGCATTGGAAAGGGATGCACAAGGATGTGCAAGAGATGGTGGCTAGATATAAGGTGTACCAGCAGAACAAGTACATGGCTCCCGGGGGGGTGGGGGGGTTTACTTTAACCGCCAGCACTACCAGATTGGGTGTGGGAGGAGATCACCATAGACTTTATTGATGGGTTACCTCAATCGGAGGGGTTTACTGTGATTCTGGTGGTAGTTGACAAATTGAGAAAATACGCTCACTTCATCCCCTTACAACATCTTTACATGATAGTGACGGTAGAGGCAACATTCATCAGGGAGGTGGTCAGGCTACATGAGATACCGGAGTCTATAGTATCTAACAGAGATAAGGTGCTCCTCAATCATTTTTGGAGGGAGCTATTCAGGCTACAAGTGGCAGTGCTGAATAGGAGCACCACTTACTACCCCCAGACAGACGAGCATACAAAAGTAATAAATAGGTGCTTGGAGACATACCTGCGGTGTTTGATTCAAAAACACCTAGGGTATGGACCAAGTGACTGGCGTGGACAGAATACTGATACAACAATTCGTACCACTCGGCCTCCCAGATGACTCCTTTCAAGGTGTTGTATGGGAGAAACCCTCCACATTTGGTACATTTTGGCCAGAGCCGCACACCAGTATCTTCAGTAGAGCAGTACTTGGAGAAAAGGGATAGGGCGCTGAAGGAGTTAAAAAAACACCTGCTGAGAGCTCAGTAAATTATGAAGAAGCCGGTGGATGAACATAGGAAGGACATCTAGTTTGTCATTGGGGATAAGGTATTCTTAAAGCTGTGACCCTACAGACAGAGACAGTAGCCAATAGAAGAAATGAGAAGTTAGCCCCGAGGTATATTGTCCCTTATGAGGAATTGGAGAGAATTGGAGCAGTGGCTTATAGCTTGAAATTAACCCCGATGGCTTTTATACATCCAATGTTCCACGTATCACAATTGAGGAGAGCAATGGGGGATCATGCAGCTAGTTCAAAACTACCAGGGACGCTGACACAAGATCTGGAGGTGGTTTTGGAACCACTGGAGCTTAAAGGAGTTCATTAAGGACAGGGCGAGTCTAAGGAAGTGTTGATTAAGTAGAAGAACTTATTTGACTATGATGCCACTTGGGAACCATATGAGAGGGTGAAACATCAGTTTTCCTCTTTCCACCTTAAGGACAAGGTGGCTTTTTGGGAGGGGAGTATTGATAGACCGGTCCAAACTGTCTAATTAAGACAAGTCCAATTTTATAAGAGGCGAAATAGGGAAGTTTCACCCTCCATGCCTGCCGCCCTTGATGGTGGGGTATACTAGCTTGATTAAGAGGAAATTAAGGAGGATTTAGGAGGGGAAATTCAAATAGAAGGGGATGTTTTGGGATTTGACCTAATTTTGAAAGCTTAAATATGTTTGGAGGCTAGGGTTAGGTTTTTTTATCTCTATTTTTGTTGTAATTTCCTGGTTTTTGGTTTTTTTCTTGGGCTCTAACAGCGTCTAGAGTTTTGGGAGAGCCGGATCTTTCTCTCCAATGGGAGAGCAGATCCATCGTATCTTG
This sequence comes from Dendrobium chrysotoxum, assembly GCA_019925795.1. Lineage (NCBI taxonomy): Eukaryota > Viridiplantae > Streptophyta > Magnoliopsida > Asparagales > Orchidaceae > Dendrobium > Dendrobium chrysotoxum. The sequence goes on along the minus strand of CM034305.1, from coordinate 92,783,234 downwards.
TTGTGTTTCTTCATCTATTATGAATTAAAGAAGTTTGATTCTGGTTTTCCTTCCAAGTTCGTCTCAAGTTCTATTTTACAAAGTGATGAAATTAAATTTCAGCAAGGGATACTCTTGTTTCCTACAAGCATATCCTAATAGAAAGCTTGCGCCCCAGCCTTTGCTGAGAGAGTTTAGGATATTTTCCAAGTCAAAATTTCAGAAGATAAATTAGATTAAAGATAAAACATCACCTAGAGATTTCATCCTCATTTTTGTGAGGATTTTATAATTTGGTTCTGGGTTTCCTATAAATGCAAGCCCTTATGGTTAATTATCCCTTGCGGTAATAATAGAGAATTTTTAATTAAGGCTAGTTATTAAATGTGCACGAATAATCTGACGTATAGTAGTAGCAAATATAGTATTAGGTTGGAAATGTACCACCTTACATTTAAAGTGGATAAGGGAAGGATGACAACCTCGATTAAGATTCCATAATTCTATCATCCCAAGTTGTCATTATCCATAGTCTACTTACTTAGAGGAGATAGTCGACCCAACTTGATTGAAGAATTCATATCGACAACCACGAGTTGCTTTGCTCAAGAGAACCTTATAGACCCGAGATAAATGATTGACTTAAGGGGACAAATTTAAGTTTACATAGCTAACAAAGGATTTTATGGCCTATTAAGTGCGCACCCTATAATTGAATATTTGAGGGTTTTTAACGATTGAAAAACTTATAAGCTTTGATCGTGACTATATTTAATCGTGTCATTTAGCAACAAAATCCCCTGGTCAAAGGGCCCTAGTCATGACCATTTACCTATGATGTCATGTAACAACAAAATCTTTGGTTATAGTACACATACACGTCTTTACTAACAAGAGATTGATTGAGAATGAATAGTAGCAATGCGCTTGACAAGATATTAGCTCTTTATGAGCTAGGATTATTCTCAAATTTATTACTCTCAACAAATGAATGTGGAGGGTGAATAAATTTTGTTTTAAATTTACCTCTCTAAACTCTGGAATTTGAGGGTATTTTGAAAATCATGGTCCCTTTTAATTGATATCTTCTGCAAATGTGGCATCATCGGGGTATTTGAATATTTCATTTTGTTATTTAAATCTTGTTAACTTTACCTACTTGCTAACAGAAAATTAGATTTTGATCTTAACTTTGCGAGTTGTCCTACGAGCAGTGAACTTAAGAGTTTATATTTCTGTAAGAATTTTTTTTTGTTCTAAATGAATTGAAAGCCTGATGATGCGAATGCAAAACTAAATATCATCATGAATTTGACATTCGTATATTCATTCATTATAATAAGACTTAAAAAATAATTCTTCCATAATGAGCTATTTGAAATTTACTATTTGTATGCCTTTAATCATATGTTTGTTATCATCAAAATCCAAACTAGAGTCAGGTGGTTCGTAGGGTTAACACCTTCATCATGACATTTAGGGATGACTTTCCACCTCTTGAGGGATGAATTTCCACTATCAAATTTTGAGAGGACTTGTCATTGTCCCATTTTGAGATGATCTGTCAACTCTCTATAAGAACTTGCCACCTTCATTCTTTGGATGACTTGTCATCTCGAAGAATTTGTCATTGTCCCATTTCGGGACGATTTTTCATCTCTTGAAGAATGACTAGTCATTCTAGGATGATTTGTTGACTCTCTATGATATGACTAACAGTTTCTTCAGAGACGACTAGCTATATCCTTATGAATTACTTTTCGACTCTTTGCAAGATAGCTTCTTGTCATTCCATTTTGGGGCGACTTTATGTCATCCCATATTAGGATAACTTTTCATGGATGTTTTGCCGTCTTGCCATGAGATGACATGCCAATGTCCATTCCTGAGATAACTTGTTCTCTTGACTTGTGATGACTTGTTGTAATCATTTCTAGGTGTGACTCACCATCTTCTCATAGGAAAATTATGATGGAAATTTTGTTAACCCCTATACACAATTTTGCAAATGTATGTTTCAAAGATGACTTTTCGTTGCAGAACATCAACATTTAGAGTTATCTGCAACTCTTTGGTTAAAATTTTTTGTAAGGAATTTAAGGATAGATTAAAGGAATTACACATAAATTAATTTCTGGAGATCTCGCATCCCAACAAAATGTTTCCCTCATATACATGCTGTTGTCATTATGGGATATGTCAAAGTAATGCTTCATCATCAAGAGGCATGAGCTACCATTCATTGTATATGACGTGACTCTTATTACAGGATTACCAAACAAAGGAACTAAATTCAATATGGAAAGCGAGACACTATCAACATATACTTCAATCGATACTAAACATGAGATGTCAAGACTCAAAAAATCAACTCCATCTGTCATTGTCGTAAATAAATTTATCATATTTATCTTGTCCAATTTATTCTTTCTATTTCATAATTATAGAACTCCGACGAGTCTAATTAGTGCTGCACAAAATATAGATGAGTTCTCATCTTACAACTGGGCAGTGCCAAATTAGGAATTTTTTAGTTTGTCAGTTTGATGGGATTGCCAGAAAGTTTACTAAATCCAAACCACTAGGTTATATAAATGAATTTGTACCTTTGTTCATTGTGAATGCTAACAACATCTAAGAATCTCTCTGATTACTAATTCATTTGGAATTTATTGGCTAATGTTATACTTGATTATATGCAGATTTGATTTCTAGAGCATACATCAATCGAAGCCCCTATGGATAACAACTCAAGACCCTGTTTCCTTTGATGGGCCAGTCACTTATTTTATAACGAAATAGAGGTCTCAGAATTATTTGATGAGCTTGAGGATGGGTAGGTACATATGCTTCCCCACACATCATAATGAGATAAGTAATTTGATTTGTTTATGAGCTTATTGTGACAATCACTATTGTGCAAATTTTTTATTCCCTCCAGGGAGTTACTTAGGAGGAAACAGATCTCTTGCAGATTTCTCCCCCTCATTCTACTCAAAAGTCCCCTCTCCACCTAGACCAATGAAGTCGTCAAGCAGCACAAAAACCCTTGATGCAAACATGCGAAGTTTTCAACAAACCATCACAGAAATGCGCATATTGTGCAATTCTATGCTAAATGAGATGGACAAGCTTGGCTCAAGGGTTGGCTTGCTTGAAATGAGGGTTGCTGATGTTGAAGAATACGTGTTGGAACATAGACAGCTAGAAATTAAAGTTATTGTCATTGAAAATAATCTGTTGGAACATGTTGCATATAAAGTTGATAAAATGCAACATTCGGCAGAGTCGTCCTCATCGAGCCCATCAGCCCCTAATATCATAATTCAAGCTCCTCCTGTTGTAAATCCTCATGCTGTCGACATCATTGAGGATGCCCCTGCTACCGTAATTCCTCTTGATGTCGGCATCATTGATGAGGATGAACTACCAATAATACATTTGATCAAGTCACCTACGAAAAATGTACTTGCTCCTGCTGCAGTCAAAGATAAGGATGAATTATTTGCTGCAACCCCGAGAATGGGTATAGCACATCATGTGAAGGATAGGGATGACCGACGTTAGAATGAAATCAAGACACCTTATACAGCTAGTTAGAAGAGGGAAAAAGGCAATCAAATAGCACAAAATCCACCTACGCAACACATACCTGCAACTACTGCAGCCATTACAGTGGATGAGTATATGCCGTCGCCAAACTAGCAAGAAAGAAGATGGAATTTATTAGCAAGGAGATGATAACTAAGGAAATGAGGGAGTTCATGGATAGTTTTTTTGAAAAGTATACTGACAAGTTTCAATTATATTGGAAATGTAATTTTTTCTTTTTGATACCCACTGTGTTGCTGTGATACAAGCTTATAGCAATACACAGTGTGTGAATTTGTTCATTTGAAAACTTTTTGAGCTTGTTCATAGCCGTGTATTAGAGAAATTATGTGGGAAATGTGATTCTTTTTCTCTAATACACGCTATGTATTGCTATGATACAAGCTTATAGCAATACAAACTGTGCGAATTTGTTCATTTAAAAGCTTCTTGAACTTGTTCACAGTTGTATATTACGAAAATTATATGGGAAATGTGTTTTTTTCTCTGACACACTATGTATTGTTGTGTATTGCTATGTACAAGCTTTGATATAAGCTATAACAATATACAATGTTATTTTTTTCATTTTAAAACTTTTATACAATGTGATTCATCATGACATTTTTTGCAAATCTGACAATATATTCTGCTATAGAAACATCATAATTTGTAGAATTCAAATTGACAAACTAATAACAAACTATTACCTGGATAACAACCATGTGGATGCTTTCTCCGTACTGCTAGCTGAGAAGAACAAGCTTCGCCCTGGCATTTACCAACCGTTCCTATATCTCCTATTTGCATTGGGTAAGCCTTCACGTATTAAACATTTTGCATATTTCTATTTTTTTGCTCAAGTATTGGACATTTTATTTGATCTGTCAGTCATACTCAAAATTTCAAAAGAATACTAAAATTTATGTCGAGCATGTCAATCAAGATTCAGTACAGGGTTGCAATCTGATGCTGTTACCAGTGATCAACAATCAACATTAGACCCTTCTGGTAGGAGTGCTGAAGAAACATATTTGACATTTCTTCAATTCCTTGCCCAACCCCATTCATAAGGTCATTCTGCCTAAAATCGTGAGTTGAGACCAGCATATCAACCAGAATCAGTTAATTTTTTTTTTCAAGATAAAAATTAATAGCGTTGATTACGGTATGTTCGTCTACAAATATATGGAGGTGGCTATCCAACATCAGAATGTCAACTAGGATGACCATAAAGATTGACTAGAAAAAATGTAAAAATTTAGGGCCGAACTGGCATACGTCACTTTTTGTACAATCATAAAATAAGTTTGTATGAATATTATTTAGTTTGATTTACAAAATAACAACATTCGTTCGATTAATTTTTTGCAAAGATTTATAAAGTCTGTCTATCTCATCTATCTGTGCAAATTGCTACTCGATGCTAATTGTCAACAAGAAAAATTAACAAATACATAACTAAGTACAAGGTACAATACTGTGCAAACTAGTTTCAAATAAACAAATATAACACTGTGTGTATCAAAGATACACAGTGTATATCATAGAAAAAATCATATTTCGCACATAATTTCTCGAATGCACAATTGTGAACAAGCTAAAAAAGCTTTTAACTGAACAAATTGGCACATTGTGTATTGCTATAAGCTCAATACACAGTGTGTATCAGAGAAAAAAATCACATTTTCCACATAATTTTTCTAATACAGATATGTGAACAAGCTGAAAAAGCTTTCAACTGAACAAATTGACATACTGTGTATTGCTATAAACTTGTATCACAGCAATGTACAGGAATACACAATAATACACAGTATGTATCAAAGAAAAAAATCACATTTCCCATATAATTTCCCAACAAACATCAATCATACAATGAATTTTTATAATACACAATAAAATTTTACATCAATTATTTTGTTGGATGTGTTAAATATCAATTATTACAATGTAATAAGTATACATCAACCATTTTGCACTGAGGCAATGATATTCATCATCATCCTCATGTGTTCAGGTGTCGGCTGGCTGGTAGTTGCTCCGTGAATAAATTCCTTTGTGAAGCATTCTGGCATGTTTGAGATCTTGATCTACCTCGATGGAGAACACTATTCTATTGTAGTTGTCTCTACGACAGGTTTCTTACTCTTAAGTTTTTTCTTCTTCTCCCAGTGTCCTTTCAACTTTGCATTAGAGATGCCTTTAGACCTACACTTTTGTGGTATTTGACTTAATTTGATATGCAAATCTGCTGAGATGATTTTTGAATCATACCACTACATTCCTCAGATGTCATATCTTTCTTTCCCAAACATGTGAACATGCGACCAGCATATATATCTTTCTTAGCTCTTACTAACCATCACAGTAGTAGGTACTTCACAGGGATATTCACAATATTTAATTGCTTTATAACTCTCATGCAGTAAGAATATAGTAAACCCATTGTCTCAAACTTCCCACAGGTGCATTGATTGGTACCCTGAACAGTCCAAAGGATTCACTGATCCTTATTCTCTACGCTCTTAACGAAAAACTTTGATGAATCACTTGAGGCATAGTCTATACACATTCCACCCACACCCTATAAAAATTCTTAAGAAAATGAATACAATTTTCTTGAATAAAATCAAGCAACTTGCTTTAGTATTGGTCTGCTTTTTCTTGTAGGTAATGTTTCGGACTGGCTACATCTGTAATCTTCATCTTATTCATTCCGGTGTCAAGTCATCATCACCCTCTCTAAGCCCAAAAAATAATCAATTATAGAACTTGTTGTCTTCAAAATGTCATGGCACACATTATTAGTAGACTCGCTACATTATGTTGATAAAATGTCCATGCTAAAATAATCCTTATTGAATGTTGTTGATCACTTATTCCTTATCCTGTAAAGCTCCTTCAACCAATCATGGCTGTGGAAGCTTCCTTCTGTGATCATTTCAGCCCATATTTTCTCAAACTCCTCCTTAGAGTCACACTTGCTCAAACACTTATAAAATAATTCTCTAACTTCGTTGTTGCTATTGAAGCACCAGACTTTTGATGGAACTATTTTAAAGATGTGCCATTGGCACAGTCTATGACGTGTCTGAGGAAATATAACTTTTATGGCCCTAGCCATTATCTGGTCCTGATCAGTAAATATTAGTATTGGATATTTATCACCCATTATTCCTATAAATGTTCTAAACAGCCACATAAATGACTCAATTATTTCCTGTGATAGAAAGGCTACCCCAAGCAAAATATACTTCCAATGATTATTAATTCCGACAAATAGTGTATAGACTAAATTATATTTATTAAACCTATAGCTAGTATAAAAATTACCACATCTCCAAAGCAGACATAATCTATTCTCCCCATCCTATCAACCCAAAAAAAATCAACAATCTATCAAATTCATCAATTTGGACATCCCATGCAAACCTGTCATCAACTTGTCTATCTTTAAATAGTTGAATTAACGAATTAGTATCCCCATATTCAATATTTATTCTTTTTTCTTTCTAAATGTAATTATATGTATCCTTCTTACAAAATTCAACATTTTCGATACCTCCAACTTCATCGGCAAACAAGTAAATGCATCAACTATTTTTATCTCGACTTCTATCATTGATTTAAGAATTGATGCTTTCTCATCACTAATATTCCTATATGATCTAAGTAGATGTTGATCTTCTAGCCTAGCCAATTCTGGATTGTGGCTTTCTATACATTTTTGCACCTTCTTAATTTCATATTCATCCACTGTAAATCTAATCATAGTGGGACACCCCATTCTGGTATTTGATTTTTAAAATTTTGATTGGGAATTTAAGTCAATAACATTCTTAAACCAGCTTTGGAACAGATGAAAGTCCTTACATCTTATTTTTCAGGATTTTTCTGGAATTTGGCCAGTAACTGTAATGTTCTTTGCGAACACTAAAACAAATATTATGAGTATAACTACAGTACATATCATATGCTTGCTTCTCACAATTATAAACATCCCGTGTACAAGAGAAAATCATTGAGTCCTATTGCTATAAGCTTATACACAACAATACATAATAATACATAGCAATACATAGGGTGTATTAGAAAAAATAACACACTTCTAACATAATTTTTCTAATACACAATTGTATACAAACTCAAAAAGCTTTTAAATGAACAAATACAATAATGTGTATTGCTATAAACTTGTATCTAAACTTGTACACAATAATACACAGTAATACACAGTATATCTGAAAAAATAAATACATTTCCAACATAATTTTTCTAATACACAGCTATGTACAAATTTAAAAAGTTTTCAAATGAATAAATACAACAATGTGTTTTTCTATAAACTTATATCTAAGTTTGTACACAGTAATACACAACAATACAAAGTATATATTAGGAAAAATAAACATATTTTCAATATAATTTTTCTAATACATAATTGTATACAAACTCAAAAAGCTTTCAAATGAATAAATACAACCACGTGTATTGTTATAAACTTGTATCTAAGCTTGAACACAGCAATACATAGTGTGTATCAAAAAAAATAAATATATTTCCAACATAATTTACCTAATACATTGTTGTGTACAAACTCAAAAAACTTTCAAATGAACAAATACAACAATGTATATTGCTATAAACTTGTATCTAAGTTTGTACACAGCAATACACCGTGTGTATCAGTAAAAATAAATATATTTCCAACATAATTTTTCTAATATGCAGTTATGTACAAACTAAAAAAGCTTTCAAATGAACAAATACAATAATGTGTATTTCTATAAACTTGTATCTAAGCTTGTACACAGCAATACACAATGTGTATCAGGAAAAATGAATACATTTCTAACATAATTTTCCTAATTTCATTATAAAAAAATTTGAAGAATACACCTTAAACCCCAAAAAACTTTATATTTTCAGAAAAAATCTAAAAATGTTGTTTTACATAGTTGTTATACAAAAGCATGCTTCTTCGCGGCATTTAACATATAAATATTTGAATAATACACCCTAAACGTTAAAAAATATATATATTTATAGCAAAACTTGGGAGGAGTTTAAAAAATTTACCGATAATAATCCTAATTTATCTCCCATGGTTGGCTGTAGTAAGTTTTCCTGGACGTTTTACATACTGCCTTTCATCTCTTCGGAGAATACAACATCCTCCAAACTAGTTTTCATCTTCATCATCCGTTTCTCATTTTTTTTTCTCAGCAAGTATCAAAAGGTGATATCCCGCCCACCAAAACCCTAAATATTTGGGCACTTTTGCGAGTTTCTTTTTTAAAAACCTAAAAACGAGTGTCTGGATCAGGTCTGGTCGTCGGGATGCAAGAAAAATAATATAAATATTTAAAATCTACATGTCAGGATTTCATTGGAGTCCGAATGTAGAGTAACGTCCGGACTCCACACCTAATAATTTCTCATTAAGCCGACATGCCTCACCCCTATAAAAATAGCTATGGTCGGCAATTTTCCAGGAAACGTTCCTTTGTTGATTCTAAGGAAGAAGTAAAATTAATTAAAATCACCATATATGAGGAACTTAGTAATAAGTTTAATTCATTTAAATACCAATAAGATCACTGAGGCCTGCTTTCTTTTTGAAAGCACTTATGAGGTAAAGCGGTCAACTTTGACCCAAACTCGATCTCATATAATCTTTCCTAGGTATTACAATTCTAAAAAAATTTCTGAATTCCTATATTTTCAGAGTTATAAAAATTACACTTAATTTGCGGACATGAGGAAAGAATGCCAGTTAAAAAGTGAGGAAATTTGAAAATTCATTTCTATAATTTTTCAGCATTTCTCTAAGTCATCCTAAGCGATTTGATCGAGATCTACTGATTTGGGTCAACTAGCTATCAAAATTTAAATATAATTTTTATGGATTAGGAAAATTATGTAGTTCTAGTACGTACTATCTACCATGCACATATAAATAAATTTGCATGCACATGCACCTCTTATTTTACGCTCTTGCATATTTTTCCTTAAAATCACACTATTTTGCCAATGTTGATGCACAAACACCTAGGGATTTATTAAAATTTTGTAATAAGTATTATATTAATGAGTCAATGTAGTGACCTTCTTCTATGTAATTACTTTTGTGATGTATTGTGATGTTATGCAGCCAAAATCCTTGGAATGCTAGGTTAAAAGCCCAAACAGGTGAGGATTCCAGATGTTTACTATCTTCCTCCTACCCTAATACATGACCTGACTTCATTGCTTTCTTAGAAATAATTAGAGATTTACTACTTTCCATATAAATTATTTGTAGTCTTCTAAGCATTTCGATGGGCTGGTAGAGCAAATTTTTTACCAAAACTAAAATGACAACTTTTAATTCCTCAATCACTCAGCTATTTTTCTACAAAATTATAAAAATGATCATTTATCTTGTCTATAAACCGAAAAAGTAGTTGAAACCACTGAAGGCCAAGTGTTAGATATGGTATCATAGCGTAAGCTATGTGCCATGGTTTATAGAATCAAACTAGTCGATAAATGCTTGCTAACGATTAATCATATTATAAGACCGAGACATGCATACATGTAGATTAAGATAATATTTTAATCATCATTTGCATAAAAGAACCTTATATACCTGTTGTGCGCAAGATTGTAAGACCCATTTTCTCCCTATAGGTCAGTTTATCTTATATTGCATTGAGATTTAACAACACTATTTTAAAATTCACTTAGGTGGAGTTTGGGGACATTCCTAGTCCAGAGAATGTATGATGTGTTCGTAGGCTTTCCAATCTCCCAAAAGTGGGTTGTAATTTCTTTTATGAGCATCTTGCCAACTTTTAGAAGAATAGTCTCGCATATCATATTACTTGTATTAGACTTAGAAGAGAACTCGCCATAAACCACTTCATAAGTCTCACTATCTTGATCAATCAACAAGAAATATTTTCTAGCATATTGTGAGTCCGCTATGGGCATTGGCATTCAACCTTTAATTGTTGAGGACATGTAAGCCTCTTCCCCTTTTGAACTTTGGGACATGTACCTATATGGTACTACTAACCCCGCTTTCATGCGGCTCCCTCTCGAGGGGTTGGGAACATCATAATTTAGCCTCTTTTCTTGAGTTAAGAGACCTCAACTTGCATAACACTCAACTCCTATCATCATGCACGATCTGTTGATTTGAAATTTGTTGGGACTTCTCTAATGATCCAAAGTCATTTGATGTTCTATAATTTCATTCCTAACACATCTCTTTCGTACAACTCATTGAGTCATAATTCAATGTCTTCTCTAATAATATTAATCCCATTATTCTTTTATTATTCATGTCCTTATCGGTAGCTCACTTAGTTACCCCATTTAATTATTGTGAAGTTATACAGCCCATCTTCCCCTAGAGTGTCTTTATGAGAGGCTTATCTCTTTGTGTTGAATGATATTCTCATTAATCCTTCGTTTGAATGATATTCTAATTCCTTGGTATCTATCCTTTCCAATGAAGGATTTCAATCTATGAACCTTGTGTTGAATGAACTTTATCTCCTTTGCTGAATTATAAAAATATCATTAATCAAACGTGGTCTTAGGTATCACACTCGGGTTGTAATTAACCATCATGGTTTATGCCTATGTGAAATCTTGGTCTCCCATAACTAAATAAATACTATTCAATCCTCCGTATTGTTTAGAGGAAATTTTTAGGATATGTTTCCAATCTATCTTCCATCAACGGTTAGTTCTCCTCTCTTTGTGGTGATACTTTCCTTTTTAGTGTGATTCTTTTAAAGCCCATAGACTGTTAAAGAACTAACTCAGTTTACTTGCTCAAACAAGTTCAGCTTAACAACCTCGTGATTAATTGGTATTGCTATTGATCTTTAAATCAAAGTTCATAGGTTTGAATCTCTGCAAAAAAAAAAAAGTTTAATTACAAACCTGATTAAACCTCAGTTACAGGGAAAAAAGGGCTAATCATCATATTTGAGAAGCTAATAAATAATATATAACGTCTCATAAATAAATACGTAGGTCTACATTTTATATGTGTATATATCATTACTTGTATTCTGTGTGAGTAAAGCTACTGCAATCATAGTAAGACATCCATCCTAAGACTAAATTCCTTTTATGAAGCTTGCAATGAGATATCCTTTTCGAGTGAAGTCTAACTGAATAACACAAATTGCATGATCATTTATGCATGAATAAACTACCTGGTGATGTAAGAGTAACCAATTAAAATGGAAGTAATTATGTGATGTGACATCATTATATAGAAATCTTTTCTTCGAGTTTCCCATATCAAAAGAGCAAAAATACTGTATGTATAATATCCACATTGGCACATACAGAATAGCTTCGTTGAAAACCTAGTAAGAACAAGAAAAAAGAAGAAAATCAGTGCATCTAGATTATTTGGAGACAGAAAAGCCATTAAGCTTCATTAATTACCAAATCATGCTAGTGTACCTACCCTAGTTCTTGATTTGGCCATCCTTTAAAGTATTCCTTCGTATTCATAGACCAAGGCGCTTGGCAAAGTATTGATATTACCCACATTTGAACACTAACATAGTACGTAAACTTCCACATTGATTCTGAACACTTGTAAACCTTCAATTGTCTAGTTTCATCAATCGCCAATGTAGCTCTTCCATTATGCAATAATCTCATTGCAAGCCGCTGATGAAAAACACATGTATATTTAGTGGTAAGTGCAATAATTCAAAACTACTCATGGAAAATCAGCCTAATTTGCAATGATGAAATCACAAAGCAATTACCAGATGAGTATTAGTTGCTGTTACAATTCTACCAAAAAAAAAGTTACTCCTATATGAACTAGTAAATACTGTATTCCATTAATCATAAACAAAGTCACAAATTGGATATGACAGGGCATAAGGACATGAAAAAATTATTTATATGTGGACCACGGCATGTCCATGAAAAAGGATTAGCTCTAGGGAATATATTATGAACAGACGAACTTTCTAGAAGAACCCCAATTTTATAGCTTTTAGATGCAATACCAAAATTATTCATTATTTGGTAACAAAATAAAATATGATGGCGTACATACTTTCAAGAATGGATGTAGCTGATTGTATTAGAAGATAATTGTGATTTGAATGTGAAGAGACTCTCAAATGACCGGAAAAAATACATAGTAGATATTTACAATTTTTTTTAAGATTTTGACTAAGCGAACTATGAGTAAAACTAAATTTTTAATTGATTTTTATATCATTCTTACTGCTCTTTTTAGAGATGGTCATCCCGAGCCAAATCATTTATGCCTTGTCCCTTAGTAGCGCTTTTTAATCATTTCAACCTCACCACACTTAATACTGAGCAAAAAATCAAGGGGAAAGACAACCATTCATAAAATCAACATTGTTATGAATTTGATAAGGACTCCACTCTGTCTATGTTTTGCTAGATAATCATAACATGAACACAACTAACCAGATAAGGACTCCAAGACACCTAAAGCCATATAAAAAATTGATGTGCTATGTTAGAATAACACAAACGAACAAAAGGGTAATGAAAAGAAGGCAGAACATTGGAGCATTTTTTAGAAGGGGTTTTTTTTAATATCCCTAAACACTACTTGAATTACCTATTTGGCTATATCACACCTGATAATTTGTTGCCTGCTAAATATAGAGTCATGATTAATATTATTAAAGGTTACTGTTATGTTCCGTCAATGTTAAATCATTCCCCACCCATATTGAAGGCAGTTGCCAATGGTTGATGAAGATAGCATAAAGCATCAGAAAACAAAATCAAAGAATGGAAGACAATGGTAGGCAGTCAATTATGATGAAAGTAGCATCTAATGTTATTGCTAAATGCCAACATCCTGCAAGCAGGAGCTCTAATAAATGATAATCCATTACTGACAGCAGGCACCTGAAGGAGGAGGGGAAAAGGAGTTTGCGGGTTTTCTTTTAGGATGGAAGGATGCATGCCATGTGCGCATAGTTGATTGACCCAACCAAAGCTAATCAAACTGTAAAATGTATCAAAGAGCGGTAGCTTGTTAAGGTAGAGATTCCAAACAACACTTACATTATTGACTGGTATACAACTGGACTAGGCGTTGGAAGAATACAAGTAAAACTCCATAATTTAAGCACCATGTCCATTCATATAAATGAAAAAAGATGGTTTTCCTACTTAACAAGTTAAATTTCTTGATTTAGTGGTTTACCAACATTTCATAACACTGAATCATCTTTGTTAAATGCTATGCAGAAGAACTAATTGAATAAGACATTGCAAGATTAAATTGAGAAACGTAAACCTTCTTGGATATCTAGTGAAACAAAATTGTTTTATGGAGTATGCATTGAAAAACATTGAGGATGTTCACGAGAAAATTATTAATGGTGCAATTCAGTAGGAGAAGAATTTCAGAACTGATGTAAATTGGTGTACTAAATGATCTATAGTAAACAATTAAGGTTTATAATTTTAATAATTTTTTTTTAAACTATAAGAGTGAATTTACCAACGTTGATCAAACATGATACTGCAATCCTCAAGCTTGAAAAGAGACGCTTGATGCATCATTATACTCTAAATGTTGTAAGAGAATAAATAAGATGAAATGAATTCATTGTGTGCCATAACTTTATAGATTGATCGCTTATCAAAGAACATTAAAATGGGGAAAAAGGCAATCTCTAGCATTATTTGGATCACATAAACCTCATGAAATAATTTTGAGTCATATAATCCAAGGGAATTCAAAATTCATTGTGAACAGAACAAGACATTTTTAATGCACATGCCTATAGCAAAGCAACCCGGACCAGAAACACCAAGCATTTATCCAAAGAAATCTTTCAGACTGAGAATCCAATGACCAGACAGCGTAATAAAACAGTATTAATTTCACCCCAATGCCCACGCCAAGAAAGCCCCATCCCAAAAATTCACTCCCGAAAACACAATAGAAATAGCTTGGCCGTAATCAGCACGGTACCTTGTAGACGAGGAAATCGAGCAAGAACCTCACGGGTGCGAACCCCAGAGCGAAGATGATCGCGATGAGGGCATGAGAGACGTCCGGCGCACCATCGTCGTCCCAGATCGACGCCATGCCTTCTGCTCAGTGGCAAATCCAGATACATAAACGGGAAATTATCAGCGGAAACTCTGCGCAGGCAACGAGAGGGAAGACGGGCTCCCCAGCAGCTCAATCCAAATCTCGGAATGGGAGAGGGAGAGAGAGTATGAAGGAAAAGGAGGGAATGACTTAAGCTTGTTTCCGGCTTCAGATGAATGTTGGTTTCAGTTTTTAAAAGGGAAGATTATGGCTGCGAACCAAAAAACACTCTGGACGGCCAGAAGAATGGAAGATTCGCCGCCGCCTCTGACGCACTCTCCTCGCGGTCGCTCCGGCATGTGATGCCTGCTTGGACTGAAAAGTCACCTTTTTTTTTTTTTTTTTTTTGAAATTTACATACATACCACTTTCTTTCATGCTATTTACATATTTAACATTCAAAATTTTAATATTACATTTCTATTACTCATTTAAAATTTTAATATCAAATATATCACTCATATATTTCATTATCACTACCCATACCTCTCTACAAACTTTAATATTTCATTCCATGCACACATTTTTCTTCTATGGATGATAGGCATGTAATATTAAAATTTTAGGTGTTAGATATGTAAATAGTATGAAATAAAGTTGTATGTATGTAAAGATCCCTTTTTTTTTGGGAAATTTTTGAATCACAAATAGCATATTCATTAATAAAATTTAATTACAAATAAGTTCTACTTTTTAGTTTTTTACTTTTTTATAAAACAAAAAGAATGCTAGAATAAATTAAGAATATTCTATAAATATTAAAAATTAAAATCCAAAAATTCTCATAATAACCTCAAATGTTTGAGCCATCATCAAAGCTTAGATATAATTGTCGTCCAGGATGGCCAGAAAAAAGTGTAGCATCTCTTAAACTTATTTGTAAGGAAGCAAAATCACCAAATAGAATATCATCCTCTATAATCATAATGTGCCACCAACCGATAATCAAACAAAATATAGTTCTTCAACCCAAGAAAATAGAAAAGTGCATAAAAATATCCTCCCAATAACTATATGAAGTGCCCAAAACAAATAATGAATATCAAAATAGAGTATCACCGGCAAAAAAAAAGCCATCCAGATATAGTCAGTAAAACCCAAAAAATGATCAGAATAATTATCAGTCATAGCAAGTGAACAATACAGATAATATATTGACACCCACAAATTATTAATAAGCAGTAAGAAGACATAACAACAGATAGGAAGAGACACATAACAAAGACCCCCCATCATTGAAAATCCAACCAGAAGCCAAAAGAAAAGCCACACATCCAACCAGAAAATACATTGTCAGAAAAACTACAACAAATATAGTAGACACACTCAACTATTGTGGAGTAAACAACTGAAATTAACCCAACAAAGACAATTATGGGAGCAAAAATATATTAGGTGAAATACAATTGCAAAATACTTGTAGATAAGGTCCCCTCCACTTTTCATCTTTTGCTTTTGAGTTTTATGGCCAAATAAATTTTTTCAATCAATGTTTGGACATTAGTCATTTTGTTTATAGAAATCCTATTATTCCTTTTATGCTAGGTGAAATAAATAGTGATATGCATAATCAAAAGGAAGAACATCCTTATAACTTTACAACCTATTGAATCGAATGATTCAAGACCTGATTTAAGAAAATTCCCAAGTGAAATAATTCTCCACCAGGGATGTAATTTTTAAGGAGCTTGAAGGCTTCACAATCAAAGAGGAGGTGAGTGTGACTTTCATTATGATGTTTACAGAACACAAAAATCTGGTTGACCATATTTCTTCTATTTAGGAGTCACTTGACATTTTTACGCCATCTTTAATATTTTTCAAGCAAGAAAAGCATAGTTAATAGTATAACCTTTAAACCAAATATGTTTATACCATGTGACTTTAAGAACCTCTTGAAAGATATGAGAAAATCTGCCTATCAAATATAGTATTTTTTTCCAAACAGAAATATGAGGTAGAAGAATCTTGCATATTAATATTGATGATTTAACCAATAATATACACATTTTGGCAGTGAGGGAATTGAACATTGTTAATAAACTCAAAAAATCTTGTTTTATGATTACATTAGAAAAGATGAATGATTTGAGCCCCAAAATTTTCATAAAGAGAAACTCCATATAGGCATAAAAGAAAGATAGCTGACTGTTAGCACCAACTTTGAACTCAATGAGATTTCTAAGTTTATAAGTATAATGTTAAGTTGTTTCCAAAAATGGAGGAGTCACTAACAAGTTTGATCCAAATTGAATCATAAACTTTGCAGCATCAGTCAACAAGATAACTTGTAGCATTATAAACTCTACAAATAAGTTTGGCTTTAGATAAAGCATGTAAGGTATAAATGGATGAGCAACCAATCACCCCCTAATTAATCTCTTGGCAAAGAGGTAGAGCTAAAAGATATCATGTGAATCTTATTGGTAATCTCATTGCCATAAAAAATATTTATTACTGAGAGAATTTCTTTTTTTTTTAAGACTCTTTGTGAGTGTAACCAATCTAAGCCAATAGTATAAATGGTTCCAAATGGAAGAACAAATCAACTAAAATCTATCAGCAAAAGATAAGACTTTTTGTTTTCATCCGCTAATCTAGCCCATAAGTTTGTTCATCCTATTGGAGTAGTTGGACTAATTCAATCTAGTGGCGGAAAGAGGGATATCCAAATAATCACAAGGGAGAGCACCCCCAAAAATTAGAGTATTGATCTTGCTTTTGAGAGGTCATACATTTTGAGAAACACATAGTAAACTTGTTAAGATTAGTAATGAGACTAATTTGATTCTTGAAGAAGTTCAAGATAGCACCTAAAGCCGAAAAATTGAGATTAGAAGCCATACAAAATACTAAAAGGTCATCAACATAGTAAGATGAGAAACTTTTGCATTCCTTTTAGAAATACAAGTAAAGGCCGAATTAGAATATGCACTCTCCATTAATCTAGAGAAAGCATCCATCACAATAATGAAAAAGAAAGAAGAAAGAGGGAAACCTTGTCTCAAGCCATAATTGGAGTTGAAAAAACCTTCAACTCAACATTAATAATCACAGAGAATTTGGCATTATAAGTGCAAGCTTGAATCCATCTGACAAATATAGGGGGGAAGCCAATAGAGAGGAGTCTATTATATAGGAATGACTTGCAAACATAATAAAAAGCATTTTAAGATTAATCTTTGCATATAAATCCTTAGCAAGATAATTTTAATTGAACCCCTTAAGAATATCACAAGCTAAGATATTATTATTAGCAATATCCCTCCTTAACATAAATGGCCTGAGCGTGATAGATAAGTTTAGGAAGAAAGTATTTTAGTCTATTAGTAAGTAATTTGGCAATAACTTTGTAGGAGACATTATAGAGAGATATAGGTCTAAAATAAACCATCAATTTAAAAATTGAAGTAATGGCTAAGTGACTAACCTTATCAGACATATGGGGAATAGTAAAAAAGTAATTGGCAACAAAAACAAATGAAACTCCCACAACACTCTAAGCATCTTTAAAAAATTTAGAAGAGAAACCATTATGACTAGCAGTTTTGTTATTACCAATTTAGAAAAGAGCATCTTTAATATCAATGTCATAGAAATTTATCATAAGCTAGTGCTGATCTTGAGTTGAAAGACGGTGGCCAAGAGGTACAGAATTATTAATTTGGTTAGAATTCTGATCACCATTAAAAAGAGATGAGAAATAATTGATTGATTTATTGGAGATTTTCAATTGAGAGTGAATAGGACCATGATTAGTACAAATTTTCTTGTTATAATTTCTATTTCTCCTATTTTATATTTTTTGATAAATTTTTTTTAGAACATCCTCCCTTTTGGTCAACCAATAACATTTAGCCTTTTATATAGTTCAGCTGTTTTCATATTTTAAAACCTCAATAAGATCACATTAGATAAGAAGAGCCATATTAAGGAGGTTCTATCAAGTGTGTTGGTTTCCATATCGGAAAAAGATAATCTTCTGATTCTCTTTGAGCATACAAATTTTGTTGTGAATGTGAGTGAGTTAAAAATTGTGAAGGTGGTTGAACAATATGACATTTCTTTGTCACTCACATGAATATTTCTTGAACCTCGACTAGATTATGTTAGTTTGGGTTCCAAATAAGATTTGAAATTGATTCTAAGTTGATCTGATTTGAATGTTGTGAATTAGAATTCAACCTATGTACCGTTTAACGCAAAAGATTTGATATAAACTCGATTTAATTTGAGTTGTATAACTTGAATCTGATTATCTAACACATTTATTATATAAATATGCAATCTGCTAGTTAACCTAAATAAAGCCTATTTAACTTAATTAACTTGGCCAAAATTCAACAAACACATAATCAAATAGTAATATAGTTAGTTAAGAGTTTATTTTGGGTTATCTAGGTCAACTCAAATCCCACTTGAATATAATAATAATCGGGCATATAGTTTAAAATTCAAATTCAACTCTACTAATAATTTGGTCAAATTGAATGTGGATTTTTTTGAGTTGGATTTGGGTTGGATTGTTGGTTTAGGATCATTTATTGATGGCCATAGTTGGATTCTCTAACTAATGAATAAATTTTAATGTTTTAAACTATTCATTTAATTATTTTTTATAAGCCTTCAAGTATTATTGAACAATTATAGATTTTATATAATTTTCTAATCTTAAAATATTTAAGAAGAATGGACAACATTTTAGAAATTAATTCTTATAACACTATTTTTTTTAGCAAAATTATAATAGAGATGGTGTAGCTCGACGAGATGAATTTAAAGTTACTAAAAACATCTAGATATAAGTACAAATAAATGCTCCGAAACATTCTCCAAATTTTTAATGCTTACCGCTAAAAATTACTTCTCAAGAATATCAATTTGACAAGTTTAATATCACTCAATTATGAGTTCTTCAAAGCAATGAGATGTTCTAAAAAATATAAGAGTGGCATGGTTTTTTTCTTTTTTTCTTTTTAAAGTTTGATGAAATGTAAGGAATTTTTATGGAACCATATATCCCTTTCAAAAATCTATAAATAGGTCGCCATCCTATGCATTTGAGGAGTATTTTAGTTAAGGAAATTCTTGGACTAAGAGAATTTTTTAGCCCTGATCATTTTTTAGAACTTCAACCAACCATAATTGGGCATCATTGATCCATTTTGATATATAGCACCGCCTATCAACGTTAATGTAAGATAAACTCCTTACAGTTCAAAGCTTATAGTTCTTTTCCTTTTGAGCTTTTCACATAAACACCTCTACATCTTATATGCCACACACACACACACACACACACACACACACACACACATATATATATATATATATATATATATATATATATATATATATATATAAACTAATTTTATAGCTATGATTAGCAGTAATTTATGTAAGGGGAAATCCAATTTTTACATTTAGCAAAAGCTATTTTATGCATTGACAAAATTGGTTACATATGTGTATATGTATTGTAGAGTTAACATTTAACCTTTATTAAAAATTGATTTTTTAACGAATTGTCAAATATTTCATTAAGTCATGGTGAAAGATATTTTATGAGAGATATTAAAGAAAGCATTAATATTTGAGTTTTAGTTATGATGAATAAATTAGGGTTAGGAAGAATGGTATAATCATTGATTTTGAAAAATTCATTTAATTGATTTTTATTGTTATTTAATATAGTAATATGTGATATATTGAATATATGATTGATCTAGACTCCTGTGGATTTAGGGTTTGTGGAGTACCATCTGTTGAAGTGGGAGGAGCCTCATCATGATTGAAATTTTCGACTGCTTATGGTCTCTAATTGCTTGGTGACTCTTTATTGAGTAAGGGATAAACATACTCTTCCTTGCTAGAGGCACATCCCTTGCTACTTGTTATGTGTTTTACATATTGATAATGAATGTAGCATGTGCTTCTCCATTCATGATATTTCAAGCGACCATTTTGACATGATATGATAGTTATCTCTATCATATTAATTATTGCACAAATATCAATCCATACTTTATTTTAACTATTGTGAATAACAATCGCCAGCATAAATCATGAATTTTGTAATATATATTACTGAGCTTGATTGTGTTCTAACATTTATCAAGTATTAATACTGCAATACAATATGCATATAAGATATGCTTGTAGTTATAATGCATGCAATGTCGGTAGTTAATCCTTTTGGATATTGGCTAGTCATACCAATGGGTCCACAGAGTGATAACTCTATGGAAATCATTGGATTTCCTTAGGATTGATACTTACCTTTCCCGACAGAGTATCTTAGTAAACCGACTATAAATCCATATAAATTGAAAATTGCCCCTAATAATAAAATTTAATCTTTATCATCAATGATCATATTAACATTTCTTAAAAATTGATGGAATAAAATTAATTTAAGGGTGGCTTATTGGATGCACATTTCTAGATACAAAGCAAATAGAGATTTGTTTTTAATATAATTTATGAGAGAGGTTTTCAAACATATAAAAGACTCCACCAAAGTCATAACTCCAAATCTTATTGATTCATTCAAGATCTTCATGAAGACCTCATTCCATAAAGATAAGTGGATCAACGAAAAAAGCTTTTCATTCATCTCTATCATATCCACTTCTCTCACCATTGCATGTCGGTTTGAATGCCTTCACACGTCTCTATTAAATTAGAAGATCACACATATTGATTTTTCGTAGAGTAAAACTCTTTGAATCATCAAACTTTCAATGTCAAATTTCATGACTACTGCAATCTATAATAGCTCTAATATTGACTTGTATAATCCATGATATGAAAAAAGAGCATACAACAAAGCAAAATTAATTTCAAAATTTATATTATTCAACTGATTAAAAAAAATTCTTCATCCATTAAAGAGAGAAAAATGATCTAATCCGCTTAAAAAAAACCGCAATAACATATTAAAATAAACATACTCACTAACCATTCTCGAACCTTAATGTACACCCATTCAAATCAGAGAAAAATTTGAAGAAATCATATTAGTGTACGTCATAGTCTCCAATTCTTCAAAAAAAAAAAATCCTATTTGTAAGGCACACGAGCCGAGAATCTACAACAACAACATCAAGCCGTTGTCCCACTACGTGGGGTCGGCTACATGAATCCTTTTCTTCATTATATCCTATTAAAATTTAAATTCTCATTTAAATCTAATAAAGAAAGATCTTTTATAATATTTTCTAACCAAGTCTTTTTAGGCCTACCTCTACCTTTCTTAATATAAGTCAAATCTAATACCTCTACTTTCCTAACCGAGTCATCGGAAGGCCGACATTTTATGTGACCAAACCATCTAAGGCGACTCTCTCTAATCTTATCTTCCATTGGAGCTACTCCAACTTTTTCACATATATGCTTATTTCGTATCCTGTCTCTAAGGGTAAATCCACTCATCCACTTGAGCATCCTCATCTCTACAACACTTAGTATTATGCTTCTCTTTTAATGGCCAACATTCTGCACCATAATGCATTGCAGGTCTCACCACCATCTTATAATTTTCCCTTAAGTTTAAGAGGGGCTTTTCTATCACACAACAAGCCCAATGCATTCCTCCACTTCAACCATCCAACTTGAATTCTACTAATAATATCCCCATCTATTTCACCATCACTCTGAACAATAGATCCAAGATATCTAAAACGTGTACTCTTATTCATGACTTGATCGCCCAAAAGTCACAATCCCTCTACTAGGTCAATTACTACTAAAATTACACTACATATTTTCAATTTTAGATCTACTCAAGTGAAAGCCTTTCTAAGGTTGACCTCCATAATTCAAGTTTACCTTCAACTCCCTCTCTAATCTTATTAACATGAAGAATATCATCAGCAAAAAGCATACACCAAGGTATATCCTCTTGCAAATGTTTAGAGAGAACATCCATGACTAAAGCAAAAAGATATGGGCTTAAGGCTGATCCTTAATGTATACCAACCGAAATAAGAAAATACTTGGTCAAACCACCTTGTGTTTGAACACAAGTAATAGCTCATGTATACATATCTTTAATGATTTGAATATAAGCATTATTAACTCCTTTCTTTTTAAGAACTCTCCATAGCACTTCTCTTGGGGCTTTATCATATACTTTCTATATATCAATAAATATCATATGTAGATCCTCCTTATTCTCTCCATATTTCTCCATCAAACCTCTCAATAAATGTATGGCTTCCATAGTAGACCTAACCGGCATGAATCCAAATTGATTAGTATCACACCTCAACCTACGCTTCATAACTCGCTCCCATAGTTTTAAAGTATGACACATTAGCTTAATTCCTCTATAATTCGCACAATCTTCTTGTGCATCACATTTATTCTTAAAAATAAGAATCAACACACTCATTCTCCACTCATCTGACATCTTTTTAATCTTCAAAATAGTATTAAAAAGTTTAGTAAGTCAAGAAATTCTTTCATCTCATAAACATTTCCATACCTCTATCAGAATATCACCAGGTCCAATAGCTTTTCCACACTTCATTTTCTTTAATGCCTCTCTAACTTCAATTTTACTAATACACTGATAAAAATAAAAATATTTATTATCATTTAGAGTGCTAAAGTCACTAAAGTCAATCGTATTCTCACAATCTTCATTAAAAAATTTAATAAAATATCTCATCCACCTTTATTGCATATCATATTCTAAGAAAAGCACTTTTTAATCTTCATCCTTAATACACTTCACTTGAACTAAATCCTTACTACTTCTATCTCTTTATTTGGCTAACTTATACATATATCTTTCTCCCTGCTTAGTATCTAATCTATTATATAAATCATTAAAAAGCTAAGATATTTATATCACATATTACTTTCTTAAATTCCTTACGTGCCTCTTTATATCTTTCCCATTTATCAAAATTTTACATCTAAACTAATTTTATAACAAGTCCAAATGCATGAGTCCTCTCTCTCTCTCTCTCTCTCTCTCTCTCTATATATATATATATAGATATATATATATATTACACACACACATACGACTCAATCAGAGTAGCACAATGTTCATATTGCAACCGGCATGAAAAATAAACATTTCCTTCACTCCTTGCTCACTAATTGGAAGGCATTTTTTATCTCCTGGAAAAAGAGGACAAGTTTTTTTTGCTACCTAGAAAAAAGATCCTTCAACAAAGGCTTTATTTAGAACTATTTTCTACAATAACTTTCTAATACAAAAAAAAAGTAACAAAAAAATCATCTCAAATGAAGCCAAAGTAAAACTGTTTAAATTGATCATATATGCATCTTCTCTAACCACATCAACAACAATTCAACAAATGTTAATTAGGTTCCATTCAGAGGTAGATACATCAAGGCAAATAAAGTGGATCAACAACTCCCCAAATTTTTAAAAATTTGTTCGAGTCCCTCATGAAAGATGAAAGTCAGTCACACTGTAATTATCCTTATCTGAACTCAACTTAGCCCAAGACTTGCACAATAAGCAGCTTGAATTTAACACAGTAACAAAAGATATTATTCCAGCACTTCAACTGACTTTTGACAAAAATATATAGTTAGTTAAGTCGCAGCTATCTAAATCAAGGATGAAAACAGATCTCTGTCAGGTAGTTCACATGAAATTTCTTCTGAGCTGGTTAAGACTTTCCATACTTGACGCTAAGAGAACACAGAATTAGCTCATAGAAACTTCATCCTCTGAGCAGCAGCCTCTGTCAAAAGACCAGAAAAACCAATTCTATCAGTAGTAAATCTATGGATATGAACTAGTTTAATTACTTGAATCAGCTGATCTTTAAGCAGCAATAAGCCAAGAAAATGGAAACAATTTGGCCAGTTACACCTCAAAGAGAAGTAAAGAACAGAGTATGATCATGAATAATATTTTTTTGGAACAATAACTGTAAATCTAAACCCTAAACCCTAATTGAGAAGAAAATCATTTCAGGGCTATGAGGGGAACTAGAACTTTCAGAATTGCCTAATGAATATAATATACCTTAGAAAAGATTGAGAGCCTGCTTTAGCTTGTTTTGTTTCCATTTTGGCAACTTGTAAAATGCCTTCTTGTTCATTCCAAACTTCACTTTAAAGTCCTCAATGGATAAATAAGCCTGCAAAAAATTTAAAAAAAAAAAAAAACTTTTTTGTCCGTTCAATTCCAATCAGGCAGCCTTATTTTACTCATTCAGCTTACTTTCCTACATTAATTGGCAAAAGAAAATTATTCAAATAAAGAAAAGTATCAAACAAGAAGATATTATATATTGACTGCAAATGCACCTATGAAATGCTGATTTCATAACCGAATTACCAAGATGCAACAAAAGATTTAAATCTAGGAAACCATAAAGATACTAAAATGTATATTATAGAAAGAGACTTTAAATTTACCTCGCGTCTTGTTACATCTATGCCTGCCAGTGCTGTACCTGACGATACTTTCAAAAGTTCATACGGGAAAGTTTGCAACTCATTATCTGCATCACAATTTTCTTCATTGTCCCCAATTACCATTGCCTCAAGTTTAGCAGGATTGTTCGTTGGCTCTTTTGCCCAAGATGGGGATTCTGAGGTGGCATCTGCAATAGTTTATAAAAGTGATGTGAGGAACATAAGGAAACAGCCATTAAAAATTTAACAAATCAAATTAATTACTTTGATAATATAGAGATTAATTCCATGAAAATGTCGTAGCATGGCTTAAGCACCAATTCCTAGAACTAACGCGATAGTTCAAATACTGACAAGTGCATATGGTTCCCATATGAATGAGTGATTAAATATATACTAGAAATCTGCTTCTGGTTTTCATGTCATAAACAAGTTAAAAATAGTTGTCATACATGACTAGTGAAAATACAAAATTGAAACCAAACCGCACTCAACTCAAATGGAGGCATATAAGAACCACCTTCAGGAGAAGAGTTTTCATTTGACTGTCCACGAGAGGTTATAAACAGTTCTCTGGATACTGAAGTTTGTTCCATGAAGCCATGGTTGTTCAAGGACACAGAAGTTGATAATCTGGTGGGTGCAGCAGATCCTCTTTCCATGAACAAGCCATCAGAAGTAGAAGATTTTATCAAAGAATGACCAGTTAAACCTTCAGAAGAATGCCTCGAATGTGTCTTCTGAATTCCTCTATTGGGAGACTGAAAAATAACGTACTGCATTCAGCTTCCAAACAAAATATTTAAATAAATTTACTTCACAATGGATTATGAGGATTTGACATTAACCAAGAGAATCTAACAGTGCAGTGTTCTATGTTGCTTGCTAATTTTATTGCAGTGCGAGGAGAACATTCTCGTACCAGAGTTGAAATCTTTGAAAGGTTACTTGGATTTTAGGTCCATCATTAAAATCAACATCATCAATAGCTTTATTCCAACAGTTTGGAGCTAACTTTAAGAACTCTCATTGTCTCTTCAAACTTATAATGTTCCATAAGAGTCCCACCTGACATTATAATCGAATTTAAACCCCCTAAACAATTCCCTGTAGAAAAGTCCTATATGTGGGATCCATGCACAGTTCAAACAACTATATGCTGGAATTAATGAGGGCGGCTTGTGGAGCTGACCCTAGATTCACTGAGCTTAAGAAAGTATTTATACATGCCAACAGTGGCCCAAACAAATGGCAGTTAAAAAGCATGAGAAAACTTGCTCAAATATAGTTATGCGAGGGCGTTTGAAAAGCAGCAAGAGGCTTTAGTTTGGCTCCAATGTAACTGTGAGCAAAACAAATAGTATAATCTGAATGTAGAAAAATTCCATATGACAGATTTACTATCAAGGGGTTTTTAGAAGGAATATAATAAATACTAGTTGTAAAGTAAATGTAGCAGCTTATCGCTAAACACCGAAAAAACATTTTAATTTTCTTCTACTTCAAAACTGTGACAGCCAATCCATAGCAATCCCAAAAAAGAAAAGCAGCATTCCAAACTCATTAGTGCCATTATATTCTTTTTATAACGCTGATTCAAAAATCAAAGCATGACAACCTGAAATTCGACAAAGCAATCAATCAATTTGCAAATTGAAGCGTGATTATCAACATCATTAGCCTCTATCAGCAATGGCCTGGCTAGTCACAACTCTAACAACCTGAAATTTCAGAATTTAATTTAAAAATGAATAATCTGAAATTCTATCTGAACTGGAGCGTTGCAGCACTGAGCTTGTAACGCTGCGGTGCTGCACCTCGGGCATAGCTGCCCAAGAAATTGCCGCCGCGGCATTGAAGCCTCTATTCTACAGTAATTTTGAATTCAACATTCAGCGTTGCGATGCTTTTGGCGGTGTTGCAGCGCTACGCGTCGCTCGTCACTCACACCAACAGCGCCGGCTTGCCGAGGAAGGAGAAGGGGGACGAAAGAAGAGAGAAAGAGAAATCTGAATTTTTGGTCACCGATCCGTTTCGCCGTTTTCTACGAAAATTGCTTAGATTGAGATAGGTGACTGTTATCCTATCTCTATTAGATTTGACAAACTTCTATTGCATAACTTTTTATATGTTATAGTATTGATTACTTTATACATTTTCATTAGTTGATTATGTGATTTTACCGGATAGAATAAAAGTTATTGCATTTTGACAATTTGTACATAGTAGAAATTCTAGTATTTAATATAAACATATTGTAAATACAAACATTGTGAATATATATGAGCATGTGATTGGATAATAGCTTGTTATTCCTGGTATAATACTACAATAATAATAATGTGTGAAAACAAACAAAGGCTGGTGAATTACTGACGTTGGCTGAAGACTAATTTATACCTGTATAGGATCGTGGGCCGATGGATTTTTTTTAAAATACTGTGATTTGGTGTTATCATCTACTAATTCACGTGATTCATCGATGACAGTTATAAGAAGTTACTATTATGTTGACGGGTAAGAAGTGACAACTCTATTTACTGAGTTATCATACTATTAATGTTTTCTTTAGGAATGAAATACGGATTAGTAGGAAACTGAGAAAGAAAAAATTTCGAGTTGAACTTAATGACTTGATATTATATGATACTTTTATATAATTCCTATATTTTATATTTTTCAGTTATTATGATGTTTGGATTTTAATTCTATTTAATACAATTTATTACTTGTCATTTTGCAACTTGTTCAATTTTTTATTTCATATATTTATTAATATTTACTTCATATTTCAATAAAAAATTAATATGTCATACTTTAACATATTATTTGATTATCATAGCAATTTTTATTTTATTTTGAGGCTTATGCTTAAAATGCTTTGACGCTTACACCTCACCTCATGAACAAAAAATGCCTCAATACTCAATTGCATAATCTTAAACCATGATTGAATGTAAAACTAAGGCTCCTCTATCAATGAAGCTATTCATCCAAGTTTTCGTAAGAATGGAAGCCTAAGCCCCACGTTGAAGTTCAAATCCAAACAAATTTTATGACAATAATCCAAATCTCATGAAGATTCAAGGGAAGACCAGCACTCCATGCCTACCTTCACCTGCATAAAGTTGATGATGGAAAATAAGCTCATTGGTAAGAATAAACTATTTTGATGACTACTTAACACTTGCTAGGCCAAATTAAACCATCATGGTTGAGAGATCCTAAGCCTCGAGCCTAAGATAATAGAATCCCCTTGTAGTAGAAAAGTGAAACACCAAAATTTTGAATTTGGTGCCACGTCACAGATGACTACAACAATAATGATAGACTAGACTATCTAGCACACTCCAAGGCACAATAGCTAGTTGGAGGATGTATTCAAGCAAGTTGTAATCCTCACACAATTGTGAAATAATGATTGCATAATCTATCAATTCCTATCTAATATA
This sequence comes from Dendrobium chrysotoxum, assembly GCA_019925795.1. NCBI lineage: Eukaryota > Viridiplantae > Streptophyta > Magnoliopsida > Asparagales > Orchidaceae > Dendrobium > Dendrobium chrysotoxum. The sequence continues at coordinate 92,754,671 of CM034305.1, read as the reverse complement.
GAGATTGAGATCGCCTGATGGAATTATGTGAGAGTGCACAAAGAACTTGCCACATTCATCCCATACCCAGTAGCATACCCTGGGGTAAATCCAATTGATCAATAACTTCGGTCGTCCTAAGAGAATTGTGGCAATATATTATGGCCCAAATGGCTCCTCAAGCTTGCATAAGATGGGTATGCTCTAACTAAATATTTTTGATGAAGTAAAAAAGGAGCATATTAGCATATATAAAATGAAAAATCGAGAATGAATATGACCCATTCCATGTACAAGCGATATTTCTAGAGGGCATTTGTTAGCATCCTCAAAGTTTTACCATTTCAACATTTGATCAAGTTGCATCTTCAGATGGGTAGCATAATTTGTAGTCCCAAAGAGTTTTACCTTGATTTCTTGGGAGTAGAGATAGATCAGCAAGTGATTATGAATGTCAATAATCTCTCTAAGCCGAACAAAATTAAAAAAAAACAAATATCCTTAATAGACAAAAGGTGAATAGATATGTCTGACATCTTCATGTGAGTCAAACGTATATACACTCTGTTTAGGATAATTTTTTAGTATTTCCCTACACCACATATCAAGTAGGCCAACTCCAAATAGCAAGTAAGAAAACCAACATGTCCCTCACTCCCTTAATTGGAAATCGTCCTAAATATGAATAGTGAAGGTTTGAAAGACGTTAGCTTACATTGTCGATGGAGATAAAGAAATCTTGTCAAAATGATGAATGGAGACTCTATTTACTAGGTATACCATATAAATCTCAAAAGAAGTACCATTGGACTTCTTAGCTTTTCTTTTCATGCTAACTACAAGTTTTCATAAGAGAAATTACTCTGTTATCACCTCAACATCATCAGCTTTAGCTAGTAGCTTTGATGCACCAATATAGACATATGTAAATGTACACAACATGAAACTAGTATGAGACACATCTATAATTGAAAATATAAGATACATAAATATTTTTAACACGACATTATAATTTAAATATCTTAAAAGAGAAACGGACCTATTAATCCTCTAACTTTTCTTGAAAGACAAAAATAGTCCTACTATGTATAAGTACCAATTTTGTCCCTTAACTTTTTAAATAGGGACTAAATTAATCCTTCTGTGGGATTTTTAGGTCTCTGTTTAAAGAGTCATTGGATTAAAATAAGACTTTTAAATAGTTTGAGTCTATCTTGATACTTCATAAAGAGTTAGAGGATCATTTTAATTCTTATCACTATCTTTAAAATTAAAAATATTATATAATAAATGCACAAATTAAATAAATGTGAAACAAGTCATCAAATTTTAATATTATAAAGATGTAAAAATGATATTTGAGGATGGCAAAAATGAAGAAAAGATTAAAATCATTTATATGTCAGGAGCTCATAATTCTTTTTTCCATTAAACGAAACAACTAAAAATCAATTAACATCACATATCTTGATCAACTAGTAACCTGCATGAACTAATGATTTCAAATTTAGTTATTGAAGGACAATAATGTTAAATTTTTTTTATCTTTTCATTTTTATAATTGGACATACGGATGATGTCGGACACATGTTAAAGTTATGTTGCACGTATACAGACTTTGCCAAAACACCTGTGGTAACACATATAAACCAATATAGATTTTTTTAACCTAGGAAATAAATGAAAAAATATAAAGAGCAAAAAAAATGTCATCATATGATTTTCATTGATCTTAAGAAGACAAATAATTAAGTACAAGAATTGATTTGGTATGCATTAATGAAAAAAGTGTTTGAAAAAGGTAAGTGAACCTATTAAAAATGCATGATAAAATACTTACTACTATTAAAAGCAGCAGTTGAGTAACCAAGAAATTTCAAATCATAGTAGATTTCCATCAAAGATCAACATTAAGAAGACAAAAGTTTAGAAGGTAAAGCCTGAAGTAATAGAACAAAGACCGAGTATCTCTATACATTCTAATAAGTGTGACATTAATAATGATCAACCAACATTATTAGACGTTGACAGAATGCCACTATGTGATATATTTAAGTTTTTGAATCTATTATATAAAAGTGGGGATAAAGATGAGGATATAACTTTTAGAGTTAAGATTAAATAATTTTAAAAAAAGTGTCATGGGAATACTATGCAATAAGAGACTAACATGAAGAATAGAGGGAAATTTTAAAACTACGATTAGGTCAGTTATTTCTTGTTATAGAGTAAAACAAGACATTGATAGCTAAGCATGAAGGGAATAATAATATTAAGATTGATGTGAGATAAAAGTCATAAAACAAGCAAATATATATTGAGAAATGATTTTATGAGAGTAGTATATATTCACAATAAATGAATAGTAAAAAATTAGATTTATGTGGTATGAGCATGTAGAATGAATGTTAGAAGATACTATAATAAAATGAAAAGCTAATATTAACATCAAAGGATTACGAGGAAAAATAACAAACTTAAGGTAACATAGATAGAAGTGGTGGAAATAGATTTGCATAAAATAAGTCACCTCGTTCAACACTTAAATAGGAATAAATGGAAAATGAGGTTTTATAAAACCAAACATAAATAATTAAGATAAGGCTAATGATGACACTTTGACATTAATGTTGAGGATGAGTAAGTAAAACACCGCGATGAAATAAACAAGAAAGTAAAAGCAGCGGAAAGTAAAGGACACCAGGATTTAACGTCAAAAAAATCCAAATTAGAGAAAAAAACTACGGAGCCACATCATACCAAGAAATCCACTATGAAAATTGAAAGAAATAAGTACAAATCTCTCTTCTCTCTCACTCTCTCCTTGCTTCTCTTCTCACATACATTGTTCTCACTATCTCTAACGCAAAATGCAAGAGAAAGCTAAGTAAATAACCTCAAGGGACGTAATCCTTCAGAAAAACGAGAAAGAAAACCATCCAGTCTGTCTCGTAGCACTGCGTCGACAATTTGCAGCGCTGCGGCGCTTGAACCTCTGTCTTGATCAGCTGCGGCGTATCTTGACCGCTACGGTGCTCCGCTCTCTATTGTTCAATGCCGGGGTGCTCGGGTACGCAACACTTGCTTACCCGAACCCAAGCAAGGGATAAACCCCCCGCACCCCCTAGCGAGCATGAGAAACTTGAGGTCCAAGGCAACAGAACAACCCGATTGATCAAAACAATCATATTTCACACATAACAATTAAGACATCAAATGCTTGATCCACTTTATAGTGGCATAAAAATAGAAAGACCATGATGTTCTTTGAGAAAATAAAGGAAAACAAAAGCATGAATCATATAATTGTTAGAAAAGGCTTTGATTTTAACAAATGATTTTCCATGCAATTTAATCAAGTTGGCAGCACAACATACTAATTGGACAATTTGGTTACAGATAAGGCACAAAGAAGCATGCATTTACTTAAATAAGAAGTCCTGCACCTTTTGAACCTTGGATATTTTTTAGAACTATGCATAAACTGGATATGAACTCACAAGTACAGCAAGCAAACTCCAAAACTAACCTCTGTAATTGGTGTTGAACCTTTCACAATGGCGAGCTTCTTCTCAAATGAGTTACCATGCATCTAGAAGCGCTAACTTAATAAGAAAGCTAATACCACATGCTGAAAAAATAAGGTTCCACGGATTGAACAAGCTTACATTTGATTTTGAGGTATCCCACTCAAAATAACGAGTGAAGAATGGAGGTTCGTTGCCTTCCGGGATAACATATATAGCTGATTCCTGCAGTAATCCTTCAAGCAGAATGTCTGCCTCCAAAAATTTCTACAAGTTGCAGCACCGTTAGTTGAATGAAAGAATGCTAGTCACATTGCTTTGTTAATATCTTTAGGATACAATCATCGCTAAGAGATATACAAAATATCAAATGCTAGCATGGTATCAACTCAAAATGAAATTATAAACACCAAGTTAATTACCTTGCCTAAAGTAAGGGCATTCTCTGGTGATGCAAGGCTCGCATGTTGGCCAACCCAGACATAAATCTCACTGTGACAGTCTAGTAATAGCACATCTTCTGTTGTTAAGTCATCTTGTGTAAAATTAAATATCTCCTTCCCCTAAAATATGTCATGAGCTGGTGAGCTCCATTGCAGTTTCTAAGTCTAACTGCTAAATTTAACAAAATGAAAAGGGTAACAAAAGTAATAAATGGGAACATATATAAACGGTTTAGCCCACGCATGATTATTTTAGTATTAGTTGTAAGGATGTAATTTCCATTTATCTCCACTTTGGAACTTCTGATTCCAAGAGACAGATTTTTCGTTGAAGTAAGAATATTAAAGCAACTGTAATTTGACATCCGCTGACAATGTGATCTTCTAAACTACTAATCAAACTCAGAGAATAATGTCAACTAAAAATGATGGCCTCCAACAGTTCAGAATAAACTCAAAATTTGTTTCGTAAGGTTGCTACCTTTTATCAAGGAGCACTTTTGGCTTCCCAAAATGCAACCATCAATTTTATCAGTTATGGAATTTATCAAATTTGAGTAAACATGTGTCATGATCATAATTTATTGTACTTCATTGGATCTTCTGTCATTCTTTTTCTTTTGATCCTTCATGGACCAACCCATAAGACTTCAGAGCTCGGACTTATAACAGGTAATTTTTAAATATTTGAAGCTTCAATATTAATTTTGTATGAGATAATCATATCGTTAGAATCTCACAGAATACAAAGTAAAGAGCCTTTCTTTCATTATTTGCTATTAAACATAATCACTAGCCTACTTAGTAGCTTCTCATCATTATCACCAGCTAAATATTCTAAATCCTGTTTGGATGGAATTTTGCTCACTAATTGCTCACCATCCAAGACAATTTGAATATTGCATGGAGGAAGATAAAGATTTCCCCTTCAATGTTCTTATACTAAGTAAGAGCACACGAGAAATGTCAAAACCACTGCTACAAGTCCCAAGAGTAGATCAGAAAAATTGAGGATCGATTGTTAGATTGGAAGCTAATCACAGGACTTATGCTTTAATTTATAAATTAAACCAAAATTTGAATTATAGACTGGGCTCATTTTATGAGTGGGCTGCAGATATGTGATAGATGCCTTCGTCAAGCTGAGAAAGCCGAATAAAAAAAGACTGTGAATAGACACCTTAGTCAATTATTATCAGCCTGTGAGACGATCAGTTAAGCTCGCTGATTTTATAACCGGGCTGTAGATATGTGTTGCAAAAAGTGGCGGGGAAGAAGCAAATGAAGATCTACTTCCTAATAAGACATGCAGAGTTATTTTGGTAGTGTCGGATACATAGCAAAAGAAGAGTATATTAGAAAAGTAACTTTTGAATCATGTCTGATGGTGTTGCCGACGAACTATAGTTCAGAAGAAAATCTGCACTCTCAAGATGAAAATAAGCCAGAGCCCGATAAGGCATTGCAATTGGAGCTCTTAAGTTGGCTAGTGACTCTGAGCCTGTGACAGAACTTTCTAAAACAACAAGGGCAAACTTTGAAGAAAGCACTCTGTCGGATGAATCTGAATTAGATAAAGTAGCTCAAGTACAACTGCGGAGTGGTAAGATATTACTACCTCCTCCAAAGAAAGGAGCACCGAATAAAGACAAAGGAAAAGATATAGTGGTTAATAAAGAAATCATTCTAAAAAGCCCAAAGAAGAGATCTACTTTAAAAAAGGGGTAAATTATAATATCTTGTCCCATTTGAGAAAGATTCTTGCATTGATCAATTACGAAGCTCTGTTAATATCTGAAAACCTTCGGAAAACTTTGATCCAGACTCTCAAAAACCTGAAAAGATATGAAGCATATTTTATTGAATGTTATCTAATGGAAGTTCTGCAAGCACAAATGAGTTAGTTATCACTTTCGCTGAGGATGATCTGATGCTTGGAATGATAGATCATAATCTTCCATCTATATGTTACCATAGAGAGTGATGGCATTTTGATAAGTCTAATTTAAGTTGATCTCGGATCCTCCATAAATCTCATGAGCCTCAGAACATTAAGATCATTATCCCTTGATGTAAAACATCTCGAGACAGATAAGCTGATGGTACATGGTTTCCATGAGAAAGGGCAAAAGACTATGGGATCATTTGCACTTCCTCTCAAATTCGAAGAACTTTATACGAAAGCCAAATTCTACGTAATTGATGTAGACACTTTATTTAAGGCACTCCTAGGTCGTCCATGGTTGCAAGAATACAGCATTGTTCCATCAACCCTACAACAATATATGAAGAGTCTCAGAGATGGGGAAAAGTTCAGGATCTCAGGCAACATACAACCCTTTGCAGTTCATGAAGTGAAAATATATAAAAATGCAAATTATTTTATTCCAAAAGAGTCGAAACCGATAAGTTCTTTTGAAGCCAAGGCATCAAGCTCTAAAACTGCAAAATGAACTATAGAAGAAATTGAGAAAAAGAAAATGGGAAGACAGAAAGCAACACCTACTCTTCCTAAAGCAGATACCTTATTCAAACCAAGCAAAACCAAACCTCACCTGAAGAGTGACATAAAAGCAGATGAAGACACCTCTGCTAAGCACAAGGAGATATGCAAGCCTCTGGTCATAGGGAATATGAAAGCAGAATATTTAGATTTAGATTATAGTCTACCTATGCAAGCAAGGTACAATGTATTTTCTCAATAGCAATAGGTGACTTGTTACTAAATACCAGCCATTCCTTGGCCCTTTGATCCCATGGCCAGCATGGGGATCCACGGGAGGCTCACCTTGTTAAATCTCAGACATACCTTGGCCATTAATCCCATGGCCAACATGGGGATCCATGGGAGGCTCACCTGGATCACGCCAATTTCCTTCTAGATTTGGGTGGCTGATTTAGGAAGGACTATATATTAGGGCAATTATGTATTATTCTGTAATTATTTATTTTATTATTAAGATATCTTATATAGATCTATAAATAAGGATAACTTTGTGCAACAAAACTAAACCTTTTTTTTAACTCCAATTCTTTGAATTTAAAACTTGTCAATTTTAGAAAACACATTTGTTGTTATGCCTCTTGGCTAAGAAAAGCATGCACAAGTTCCGCTCGTCGCGTCATACGCGTCACATCCAGAACTTTTGCAATTTGTAATATTAAAACTAATGTCGGATCGGGGTTATACCTCAAAGTGCGAGTTGATGGAAGCGACGACGGTGAGATGATGACAGCGACAGTGAGATGAACGACGACGGCAACAACACCTGTGATGCACGAAATAATTTTGATTTTATTTTTTTATTATTATTTTTTCTATGTATAGGGTGGAGCTAGAGAGAGAAAGAGAGATGAAAGAGAAGGATAGGCTAAAGTTTTGGTGGGGAGGTGTTTAAAAAGAGTAGGGGTATGGGCCTCTTTTCAGAGAGAGAAAGAGACGTGGAGAGAGACTTTCCTCTCTTTCTAGAGAGAGATTTTCCTCTCTTTCTAGAGAGAGAGAGTTAGTGAGGGAAAATGATGAAGAGGAGGTTGTAGAGAGAGAGGGGATGAGCTTTATCTCTCCGATTTTAGAAAGAGAAACAACTTTCTCTCTCTAGCTCTAGAGAGAGAAAGTGGAATGTGATGGGGCTTTTTGGTGGAGGTATACGAGCTTGTGGGGAGACTTTTTTGTGAAGGGAGTATGAGGATTTGAGGGAAGGAGAGAGAGAAAATTTATTTTAGGGTTAGGTTAGGTTTAGGTTTTGAGGAAGAAGTAGAACACAGAAAGAAGAAGAAGAATGAGAAGAAGAAGAAGAAGAAGAAGAAGAGGAGGAGGAAAGGAGGGGTAGAAGGACGAGAAGGGGATCAGGGATTTACCTAGGGTGGCTAGCAGCTGCAGGCTAGAAGCAGCGGCGACGAGCTGGGGCCGTGTGAACCGAGAGAGAGTAGGAGAGAGAGAGGGAGCCGAGAAAGAGAGTAGCATGTGTGAGAGATCATGAGTGTGTCAGTTGGGGCCGCTAGGTTTAAGTGAGGAACTGTAATGTGAGGGATAGTTTAGGTATTTAGGTGAGGGAAAATGAGGATTAGGAATTTATTATTATTATTATTTATTTTGATTTTAAATATAAATTTGGTAATGACAAATTTTTTTTATAAAATTAATGATGGATACTTATTTAAATTAATCATACCTCTACTTACCGTCATATTGTCTTCGTAAAGAAACATCATTGATTTGCGCACGCATGAAGAAAAATTATTTCTTCATGCACAAGCATGTGCCTTGAGAGTCCCATTTTCTACACTACTACCTTCAATCCTAACTAAATTTCCATCAATATGGTATTAACGTTTGCTAGACAAATGAACGCAACATCATACAGTACTACCGTGCACACTTGCAATGTTCCCAAAGATAGCCTTATTTTATCGAATGTCCGCTACAACTAAATAATACTCCCCCCCCCCCCCCCCCAATTGATTCATATTTTCATGCGGCTAACAGTAGAGAATGTTCATTGAAACTAGAACTAGAAAATGTGAAATAATTAGATTGGCGCAAGTTTGAAAGTTGCATAGGATGAGGATAAGGCAGTAAACAAGATATTAAGGGAAAGTAAAATAAAAATAATAATGATAATAATATTAATATTAATAAGGAAAAAAGCTAGTAGAATATAGGTTAAAACAAAGTAAAAGGACAAACGCATCCACTAAATGGTCAATCTGTTAAAGACTTTATTAAGGAAATACCCATAGGTCGGACCTAATATTCATGAACAAATATAATACTTATCCAGCCAGCAAAGACAGCTCAATGAAACTCAACAAATGCTCTCCTAAGCTGACATGGAAGTAATAATCGCTACATTAATTAGAGCATAAACACAATAGGAGAGAAACCTAATAGCATAGTAACAGAATTTCACAGTTTATAGAATATATGATGCAAAATAAAAAAAGTACCTTGAAATCACCTGAACAGTTAACCACCAAAGGATTGTGAAGAGAACCGCAAGTTATCATTAGTCATGCTCATAGAATACAGCTTAGTCAACATTCTGAACAGATATAGGTACAAAATCTTTTCAAGGATGTGGAATAGAACAACATTCACCTTCTTCAAGGATGCAAGCAAATAAGTGTGGATCTTCAACATGTTCCTTGATAGCCTTTTCCTTCGGATAATCCACCTTCCCTCCTAATATGCTCCAGAAGATATCTGGTTCATTTCCTTCTCTCACTGATGTGGAATGTTTGAGTGGCTGCAAACAGTGTTTTAAAAACCTCAAATGGCATCATGTTATTCATGCAACTTATTTACCAAAGATAGTAAATTATGATAAAATCTGAGTGTCTAATTAGAAGCATATTAGAACACATTATACTAAAAACTGATAAAAGAACATAAATGTGCATTGCCAAAATGTGCAGGTAAATCTAACCACATTTACTAGATTTACCAAAACAACTTCAGTCATGATTTTCCACCATTAAACATTCGAGTCGGACAATTGGTTTCTTATATGCTGTCCTCTTTTGTTCAAAAATTAATTGATGTATGGTTATTTTCTGCATGGCAATTTCACAATGCGGGCTCCGAAAATTCGGCCCCGGCCTTCGCCCGACTTTTGCTTTTCTTCGGGGGAAGTTTTAACGGTTTAAGTTCCGGGGTAAATTTTGGAAGGCAGATGGGTTTGTAGATAAGACATTACCCAGAGATTTCGCCCTCATTTTTGTGAGGACTTTATGATCTGAGTTCTGGCTTCCTATATGCGCAAGCCCCTATAATTAATTACCCCTCCCGATCAGATACGTAGAAGATACGTGCATCTGGCATATAGTAGCAGCATGGATTGGGTGTAGGAAATTTGGAGATTTGATATTTAAATCAGAAATTTCACCATTTTGCACTTAAAGCGGATGGTGGGGAAATGGATGATAGACCCGATCAAGATCCCATGGTTTCGTCATCCCGGGCCATCGTGGTCCCTGATCTACTTAGTCAGAGGAGGTAGTCCACCCAACCTGACAGAAGGATCCTTGTCGGCAGCCATGGGTTACTTCGTCCAAGGTACCTTGTAGACCTGGGGGGAGTATTTGCCTAAGGGGGAAAATTTGAATCCACCTTAGCTAACAGAGGGCTTTGTGCCCTATCGATCATATCCTATTGATTCATACCTCAAGGATTTGATGCCAATAAAGAACGTATTGGCTCTGGCCATAACCGGTATCATGTGGTGCCATTTGGCGGCAAAACCACTCGGTTCAGAGGGCCCCGGGTCATAACCGTTTATCCTGCAGTGCCATTTGGCGGCGAAACTGCCGGTTAGATGACACGTACCACGTCCTTACTGGCAGAAGATTGTTTGAGAATGGATCCTAGTGATATTTTCAACCAAGCATTGGCTCTATGTGAGCTGAAGTAAATTTTAATTTGTCCACCTTGACAAACTGTTGCGGAGAGTGGATGGATTTTATGCTTTTAAGTGGTTGATGGTTGGATTTCAGTTTTAAATATTTTGAATTTTGTGATTTTTGGACTTTGAATATTGGGTGGAATTTTGAGATTTAAAAGATATTTGAAATATTTAGAATTAACCCCTCCGGTTGAGATAAACATTCAACACGGCCATCATCGGGGTGTATGGGGTCATTCTCATTTATGGATTGAACCTTGTCCACTCTATCGAGCTATCGACGTAGGATCGGGTTTTATAGGCTTTAGACCCTGTTAATGAATTTCTTTTGTGAGAGGCTTTGAAGGCTTAATATGAACTATAAAAAAAATATTTCGGTCATCATCGTGACTGAATATTTGTTGTATAGTTTGAGCCATATCGACTCCTATCCACTCGTATTAGAGGATCGGGCTCGAACTTGGGTTTATTTGTTGACCCGCGCAGCATCCCTAGACGTCACGCGCATATCAATAATACGCTCGCCGGGGCCCATACGGGTGTTTGGGGGCATTTTATAATTATTTGATGAACCTTGTCAACTCCTATTTACCTGCTCAGGAGGATCGGGTTCAAATTTACTGACCCGTGCAGCATCCCTAGACGTCACGTGTGTACCAATAACACGCTCGTTGGGGCCCATGCGGGTTTAGTGATTGTGTACCCCCCCTTTTTGTGTACCTACGTGTATACATATTACGGTGCATGTGCGGGGGATATTTTTAGAATATTTGTAAACGCCTTATGTCTGCTTGTACGGATGTTGCAGATTCGATGGCGTGGCGTTGTAGCTTGTGGACGCCTTCTGTCTGCCTATGAAGGAGCCCATATCCTTGCAATGTATTTGCTTTTGCTACTTGCAGGCAAATTAATATATTCGTTTGCATGCCTATGTTATTCACTGATTGAGCTGCATTTGTCACCCATCTTTCCACATATATTGATCGATGGATCGCCGCCTTTGTCATCGATTTCTTTATGTGTATTAACTGAAGGAATCTCCTATATTTGCTTGTATGCATTTCAATGTTCGTAGGAACTATCGTTTGCATCCCTGCGATAATTAGTATTGGTTATAGATAGACTTGTTGCATTTATAGTTCATTTATAAATTGGCATTGATCGTCAAGTGATTGCATTCGTTGTCAATTCTTCTCTGCTTGTTGGCTGGCAAGATGCTGCATTCGTTGCTAATCTCTCTGCGCATGTTGGTTAGTGAATTGTTGTGTTCACTTGCATGTCTTTCTTCACTAGTTGCAAATGATATGTTAGATGTAGCATGGGTCTTTCGTAGAAACTCGTGATAATTTTCATTGCGTACCAACCATCACTGACTACGAGCGGTTCAAGTTTCCTTTAATATGCTCTGTTATTGGGCTACTATCTTTTCCACATGATTGGTGCAAATGTTGTAACCTATCATCATTGCTCATGTGTGCTTTGCGATCTTTGCTCATGACCTTGCTAGCAACCGGATGATATCTCCATTCAGACGACCTGTTGCATTTATTATACTTCTCCTGTCTATACTTGCGAAGAGCTCTTCATGGATTATCACCATTTGCAAGGGTTTATCATGTTCATTATGCATCGTGGATTGTTGTGTGGATGACAAGTTCCTTACAAGAACTTGTAGTTAATGAGTTTACTTGCAAATTCCTTTCAAGCTAGTCGGCATTAGCTCTCACGATCTTCTCATCACTTGCAAGCAAGCTGAACGTGTGAGTTCTTTGTCTTCAAAATGGTCTACAATATGTATGATGGGCTTGACATTTTTTTTTGTTTATTAACACTTTCATTTAAACTAGCATGAAGACCTCTTGACATTCATTAGGGAAATCTTATGCTAGTTATATTACCATAATTCCCATTCAATTTTGTTCACAAGTGGTTTGTATCTGTAGTCTTTCACTATCGTCTTCATGTGGTTTATAATATTTGTCTATCAAATTAGACATGCTCATATTGATCATTGCTTGGAGATGAGTTTAATCCAAAGCTATGAATCTAATATCATGCTATAAAGAATTCATATCATGGCTTTATGATCAAGCCACATTCACAATCTTTTGTTATTTAGAGATCAAATTATGCTTGCAAGATGGATTGAACATGTATAGTGAGCTCAACATTATTGGCCATCAATATTTTCCATCCAATTCAAGTGATGCTCTCTTGATTTTCAATGAAAATTTTGTATTATTAGCTATAAATACTTCATTGCATTTCTCACTTGACCCTTGCTTGCATGATTATCATCTTGCCAAATTAAATCATGTTCCATGTCATTAGGTCCAAATTCATATTTATTTCAAATTGTACTCATTGTTTAGGTTCAAAAATTCCTTGCACCAAGTCCGTTGAGTTTAATTCGTTGTTCATTTCGATCCAAGCTCTTTGTAATTTAAGTTCGAAGTCATTTGGATTTGAGTTCATTTAAGTCAATTATATCAAGTTCACAAGTCCTCATTTGTCCTTTAAGTTCAATCGAGTCCAAGTATAGTCCCCTGCTGTTCAAAAGTCCACAAGTTCAAATCTGGACCTTGTTCAATTTGAGTTCATGTGTTCTTCTTGAGTTCAAATTCAAATCAAGTTCAAGTCATTTGTGGTTCATTTAGAAATCTTTTTTTTTTTAGTTCAATTAGATTCAAATCTTTCTTCATTTGATGTCAAGTTCCAAATTATTCAAAATCTTGTTCAAGTTCATGTCCTCAATTTCGCTGAAAATTTCGCAGCCTCCCGGCGTCTCCCCCATTTAGGGGAAAAACCAAGAGGCTGTCTTCCCCTCCACGCCACATGGGCGCTTCAGGTAGATGTCCATAGACATCGCGGCGGCATTTCTTTCTTCAATCCCCACCCGCTACATGAGCGTTTAGGGGTCTTTGGGTACCTGTTCAAAAGACAACACAGTTTGCTTTCCCCCCTCTACACTATATAAGCGTTTGGGGGTACTTAGTTTTTTATCCCCTTCACGCTACGTGAGCGCTCCGGGGATTACCCACCTCGTCGCAAGCAACGCACCGGCTTCCCTCCCCACTACGCTACATGAGCACGTGGGGGGTTTGCCGGCTCGTCACTAGCGTCGAAAGCGGGATTTTTTTTTTTTTATGATTACCCGCCTCGTTGTAGGCGTCGCACCGGATTTCCTCTCTACTACGCTACGTGAGCGCGTAGGGGGTTTGCCGGTTCACCGCAAACAACGAGAAAGGGAATCTAAGTGAAATGAGCAAAAAGAAGGATCCCCCTCTCCCTTTTTCTTCTTCTTTTTCCTTTCTTTCTTTTTTTTTCTTCTCTCTTTCTTCTTCTTTTTTTGGCAAAATCTCTTTCCCCTTTTTTTTTGCTTCATCTCTCTTTCTACTTTTTTTTTTTAAAACATCTCCATAATAATACTCACCAAATAACAACAGAGAACAAATCAAAACAAAATGAATAACAATAATAAAGGAAAGCAATAAAACAACAACCATTATTAATATAGAATGAAATACAATAATGATATAATAGAATGAAACAGAGAAAGAGCTTGCTGCTAGATTTAGATTTCTTTTGGTGAAAAATGGGCTTGTTGTTTAGCTGCAGGTTTGTAGGCTAGAAAAGTTTGTGGGTTAGGCCTTTACAATTGTTGCTTGGGCCTTGGAGAAATGAGTAAGTTGCTGTAGGAATTAGAGGGATGAGTGTGTGTGGGCTTTGTTTGAATCTTGATAAGCAACAGAGAGTTATCAGGCAATGGGCTGGGAGGATTGAGTTGCTCTGTGCTGGACCTTTTGGGGTTAGGATGAGGTAAGGTGGGCTGCAGGTGGAAAGGATTATTGGGCTGAGGTGTGAGGATAACGTTTGCTGAAGTTTTGGGCTGTTTGGAGAGTACATATTTGGATAGGCTTATTAGTATGAAGTTTGCTGTTTTGATATAGATTCCAGATTTAGGATTGCTATTATGGAAATAGAGTGTGGGAGAGCAGGTCATCACGTGATATTGCTGTCAAAAGATAGAGAAAAGCTGCTGCATTCAGCCTTTGGATGGAATATAGGGAGTGATATGAAGGGCAGTTACAAGCCACCAATGTGAGGAACCTTATACATGGAGCAGATTTAATGGGAGGTTTATATGGGTTTATTGCATAAGTAGGTTGGCTGAAATTTGAAGTCTTTTAGTGATATCTCATACAGGTTAAGCTGCTAGAGACAAAATAAAAGGAAAAGCTGAGGTTGGAGTAGACGGGTGGCTGGACGGGTGTTTTGGTGGGTGTAATGGAGACGAGAATTCTTGAGTGAATTTGTGATTAGCAAGGACAGGATTTTTTTACCTGGAACAGAGAATCGGACCAGGAAGACGGGCTGGAATCAAACGTTTGAGTGGGAAGAAAGCAGATTTTTTTGCTTGGGTATTGGACAGTGAAAGTGCCAAGGGAATTCTTTTGCCTTGGAGCGGATGCGAAGCCAAGGGGATTTTGCGTGAGCACAAGTGATTGGCTTCAGGCGTTAGGACGGACAACAGAAAGGAGGATTTGGTTTTTCAGCAGAAGGCCCCAGAAAGCCCAACTTCGTTGATTTAAAACGCGATAGCTTCATCTCAGACAAGGCTTGCGACGTCCCAGGCTGAAGTGAGGAGGACGGAACGACTGAAACTAGACACAACAATAGGACTTGAGCTGAAACAGGTAATGCATTAATTGGTATTTGACTCTTTTCTCCATTTGGCATCTGCTTTTTATTAATACCTCATCAAGTTAAATGCTATATTAGTACTCCATCATTTTTGTATTTAATTTAGAATGAAAAAACCATATCAGGTCAAAGCTGCATCGATTTGCGTGTTTCCTTGTTTCACGTGCCGACTGCCTCGTTTAACGTATCGAATTCGTCGAATATCAAAATCAAACAAATTAATAGTTGATTTAGTGTATTATCGACGTTCCGGTCGCAACGACGCAGTCCGTTTTGTGATCGGACGTCGTCTAGGCATAAATTTGTATATTTTTACACGGGGATTATCACGATTTGCGTGCACCACCTTTATTGAACAAATTGGTAGTGCATTTAGGGTATTGCCGACATTCCGGTCACAACGACGCAGTCCGTTTCGCAATCGGACCTTGTTTGGGCACAAATTTGTGTATCTTTACTTGTGGATTACCTCGATTTGCGTGCACCACCTTAACTGAATAAATTGGTAGTGCATTTAGGGTATTGACGGCGATTCGGACGCACTGGCGAAGTCCGTTTGTCGATCCGACGTCATTTAGGTAGCGTCGAGCAACATTCGTGTTTTCTCTCAAAATTCGTGCCACCAATCTAGATGATCCAAAATGTAGTTCCTGAGTATTTGTAATGTTTTGAATGCAATGATGAGGTCCGTTTTGCGATCGGACTTTATTTGGGTAGTGCCGAGGCCTCTTTTCCTCGATAAGCGTGTTGCCTCGGGATTCGTGCCACTAATTCAGATGACCCAAATTGAACATAAAAAATATAATTTTTGAGTATTTGCAATGCTCTGAATGCAACGACGATGTCCGTTTTGCGATCGGACTTCGTTTGGGCAGTGCCGAGGCCTCTCGTCCTCGTTAAGCGTGTTGCCTTGGGACTCATGCCACCAATTCGGGTGATCAAAATTGAATATAGAAAATATAGTCTTTGAGTATTTGTGATGTTCTGAACGCAATGACGGAGTCCGTTCGATAATCGGAGCTCGTTTGACCCTTTAAATAAGGCATTGTACTAACCCGTACACTACTTTGTTCATCATTTTTGTCCTTTTATGCGTGATTTGAGTTGTGGGGGTCAACACACAAACATATTGAAATTATAGCCTAAATAAATGCATATCAAAGATAAATTTTGAGTGATGTGTTTAGGATTATTTTCTGAATAGAATTTGACATACGTACTGTAAAATATACCTAAATAAATGCATATCAAGGTGCAAGCAAAGTCTGAATGTTTAACGTTAAAAACATCTTAGAACACATTATACTACTGCTGATACAAACAGAAAGCAAATTGATATAATGCGTTGACATCTAACTGTCGACTAGCTTCAACCACCCACGATCCCATACTCCACTTCCCCCATGATCTCACAAACCGCCTCTCACGTAACTCCCTCCAACTGTTGTTCATTTCTTCAAAACCAAAAATACACGCAAAAGGAAAGCATCCGAACGTACACAGAGGAAACCAAAGCCCCTTACTTGCGCTCTCATTTGTCCCTCTGCACTGTCGAAGCCCGCCAACCTCCAGACCTCCATCCGCACGCACAAGCACCCTCGGCCAAGCCCCCAGCCTTTGACTCCGACATCCCGTTCGTCGATCCTGCTCGAGCCACTACCGTGCGTGACTCCGACCTGCACTCGTCGGCCCTCTCTCTCTCTATGTTTATTTGTATAATTTTTAAAAGAGAGAGAGAAGAGAAATAATAATAAGAAAATTTAGCCAGGACTCGAAGACCTCGCGACGTCGATCTTAGATCCGGCCAGGATGTTTTTTTTTAATTCGAATACCCGCGACGTGATCTTTGATCTGGACGGATGGTTTTAAATTTGAAGGCCCCGTACAGTTATATCTTAGATCCTGGCAGGATAATTGCAAATGCGAAGACCTTACGCCGTTGTATCTTAGATCCATGCGAGATGATTGAAAGGCAAGTGCCTTCCCAACCTCCCCTCGTGGGGAGGAGGAGCCGGGAGGTTGCCGAAATCATGCTGGGAGGCTGTTGAAATTGAAAACTAACAAATGATCTTCACATGATTTAATTTCAAACAAAAATTATCATTTTTAAATGATTTAATATATATACACCAATTTAATCATTCTAAAAGGCTTTCATAGGCTAACAATTAAACCTAAATCAAAGCATCTTTCATAATAGAAATATATGGCACCGACATTTGAGGATGAATATCCAAAATTGCTCCAATCACAGGCTAATAATAAATGGAAGACTATTCAGAAGTGAATTAATATTTTGTCCACCATCAAGTATAAAAGGATACACTTGAAGCAAGCTGTAGGGAACATTGTAAATCAAAATACCTAACCCATTCCTTCATCCTTCCAAATGTCCCTCTATGCAGCATACTTAATAAAATTCAACCATTTCATAATAGCTGAATCACTAACTTTACACTCAACAAAGCTAAACTGATTACCTTCACAATATTTCTGGAATGCAAGAGCTACCCACAAGATGTCTTGAGATGAGAACACACCATACTCATATAAAAATTCTTTAATTCAGTCCTCTTGGTTGTCTATATTCATGTCCTTTCTCTTCCTATGGATAACAGCCTTTGCTCACTTCAGTGGATATAAGGTTAATGCACTTGACTGGCTCAAAGAAATTCATTGGAAATTCTTTTCTAATTTTTAAATGACTCCTAGAGAATGGATCTACTGAATGTAAATTGACATAACAATTAGCATACCCTTAGGAAGTGTTAAGTTTATCTCCTTGAGATAATATTCTTTGTTCCCTGCTAGAAAAGCTTCATCTTCACTTCAATGATCATTCACTTGTATAAAATCAAAATTTTAGAATCACTATGTAGTGGAGCAACTAGCTTTTATTCTTGTACATCAACTATTTGGAAATGTACTCTTCATATCTGTGTTTTGATGAATCCAATGCTTGGTTTATTCTTCTTTGCATCATCAATATTCCTAAAAATATTGATCAAAATGGTGAATACCCCTTTAGGATAATGAGAAAGTGGAATTAGAGTTGTTTTAATTCAAAAATTAGGACATTTCCTTTCATATTCTGATATTTACAATGAAATAGAGCTAAGTGTTTGTTGCTTATAAGTATCCTTTGAGATTGCCTGAAGAAAGATTACTTGAGTGTTGGACAAAGATTCTACAATTACTAGATTACTTCTTTACATGCCTGACAAGATAACTAGTTTAAATAGCATTACTCGTCGCTCAAACTGGTTCTAATTCATTCAACAATTTTATTCTACACAACCAACCTTCAATGTCTTGAGCATCCCATGCTTCATCAATTCAACTTTGTTAATCGGTCAACATAAGAAATCTCAAATATTGAAACTCTTTTATTGTTAAGAAGTATACTTTGTTCATTATTAATGGCCTATGTAAGTGTCCAATAGAACTCTCACCACTCGATTTTAAAACCCGTGTGTGCTCCGACAAATGCGACAAATTTGCAAACACCAATGTTTGAGAATGCTGCGTGGGTCAAATATTCAAGTTTCATCCTCCCCCATGAAAGGACTGGAGTCGACCTGACTTGAATAATGAAAAGCCTTCCAAATTCCTACAAAAATAAAAGTGATTTTAATATCACCTCGATGATAACCGTGTTGAATGTAAATATCAACCAGATTGGCCAAATCTCAAATCCAATAAAAATCTAAATCTCTAAAATGAAATCTATCACCTGAAAAAAAAAAAGTTAAACTACAACCCATCCACCTCCCGCAACCGTTTGTCGGGATCATAAATTTGAAATTATCCTCAGCTCACAAAGAGCGAATGTCGTGTCTGGTATATCAGTAAGATTCATCCTCAAACAGTATCTTGCCAGTAGGGACGTGACAAGTGCCCTCTGATCGATGATTTTGCCGCAAAATGACACCATTATATTATGATCACGGCCAAAGCCCGTATGTTCTCTAATGGCGTCAAACCCTTGAGTAATGAATCATAGGGTATATTTGATAGGCATAAAGCCCTCTGTCAGCTAAGATGGATTCAAATCTATCCCCTTAGACAAACACCACCCCAGGCCTTCAAGGTATTCTTGGACGAAGCAACCCATGGCTGCTGATAAGGTTCCTTCTGTCAGGTTGGGTCGACTACCTCCTATAAGTAGACCAGGGATCATAACAGCCCCGGACGACGGAACCATAGGATCTTGATCGAGCTCGTCTTCATTCCCCCATCATTAGTTTTAAGTATACGGTGATAGATTTTAAGTCATAAACTCTAAATTTCAATATCAAAGTCAAATCCTAAAGTTGTTGCTATTATATAAGTACTCAGCGTCTATCTTATGACTAGCCTTAATCGAAAGTTCTCTCTCGTTATCAAGATGAGTAATTAACTATAGAGGCTTGTGCCTATAAGACACTAAAACTTAGATTATAAGTCCTCATGAAATGAGGGCAAAATCTCTGGGTAGCGTATGATCTAAAACCCAATCTGCCTTCTGAAAATTCACCCGGAACCTAAGCTCATTAAAAGTCTCCGCCATCAGATTAAAGAAGGAACTGGCGCAAAGAGGCCGGGGCGTGGAATTTTCAAAGCCCACATAATGTGCAAATGGAACACCAACCACATTTACTAGATTTATTAAAACAACTTCTATAACGATTTCTCATTATCAAAATAACGAATTCATGTGATGTAGGACATACATGCAAGGGTGATTAGATTAATGGATTTGCACGCTTAATATTTAGAGAACAATATTCAATAGAACTTATGCCGATTTAAACGCTAAGATAAAATAATAAGATGATAAAACAAGCTTAGGCTAAATCACATGCATAAGAGTTAAGGCCGTAAAACAAACAATTAATCTAATATTGCATACATGGAAAGTTTCAACAAGAAATCCCTAGATTAACAATGAGATTAGTACTATGAAGGACTCCTCACACAACTCTTCCAATTATTAGGTTTTAGCAGAGAAAATTAACAAGCATCTTGTGGGTCAATTAAGCCACGAAATAGGGTAACTAAGAAGATAAGAGACTAGGAAAAGAGTTCACCGCTATCAAGTATTAGGCAAACTTAGTGGTTTCAAATCAGCACTCTCCTTAGCCCCAAAAGTCTGGACAGCAACATGGAATGACTATGGAATTCTGGACAGCAGTTGGAGCCTTCCGATGAGAGGTATGGTGCAGGGATGCATGCAGAAATCCGTGGACAGCAACTAGGAGGCCTTTTGGACAGCGTTCGGGCAGCTTCTGGGCAGAGGATAGCCAACTAGCATGGTCTGGAATCTGTGGACAACAGCATGTAAACTCTGGACAGCAAGCAGGGGTTGTTCTAGGGTTGTTCCGGAACAGCAACTTGCAGGTCTTGGAGGTCCTGGACAGCAAATAACTCTGGACTGCAAGCAGGGGATGTTCTGGGGTTGTTCCGGGACAGCAACTTGCAGGTCTTGGAAGTCCTGGACAGCAAATACCATCCAGGAAAATTCTAGACAGCAATCTTCTAGTCCAGCAATCTGGACATTAAGCTAGAGAAGGAATTTCGGGGATTTCCCTCTAATGGATGCGTGAGATCTTGAGGGATGAGATGGAGAAAATCCAGGAATTAATTTCCCTTGCTTAGGTGGCAAGTTAAATCAAATTCAAAATAATTGGAGGGAGAAAGAGGGAGAGGGAGAGGGCCGGCCATATAGAGAGGGGAGAGGGGATTTTGGTTTTAATTAGGTGGGCCCCAAGAAATAAAGAGAGATTGAAATCAAATCTGAGTTTAATTTCAAATTTGATTCAATTAGGAAGGTTTCCAAACTTAGGTTTTGACATTATGAAAGTATTCGAATTCAAATATTTAATTGAATCCTCAATAGAAAACTTTCCTAAATAATTGTGATCTAATTTAGGAAAGGGAATAATGGCAATTGAAATTTGAATTTCAGGATTAGGGTGACAAGATGGCCGGCGGTTTGGGATAGGGAGGAGAGAGGAGTGGTGAGGTGGTGGCTGGCCGCTGGTTCAGGATGAAGCCGACGGCTGGGCAGCTATGGGAGGCCAGCGGGTTTGGTCCCCAAAGGAGGCTGCGGTTTAAGGAGGAGGGGATGGCGCCGATGGGTGGAGATGTAGGGGAAGGAGCCGGCGGGTGTAGGGAGGTGGGGAGGTGGCCGGATGTACGGAAGAGAAAGAAAAGATGAACCGTGAGCCTTGGACTTTTTTAAGGCTGACGGGTATTGCAATCACCCACCTAGGGTTTCTCCTCTCAAGAACTCACTTAGAGATCAAGCAAAGAAATCTGAAATTTCATTCATAATTCATCATCATCCCTCACATGAAGAGAGGAAGACTTTAAATAGCCAAAGGAATAAAGAAAATACAAAGACACAATTGCCCCTAAGGCAAACACAAGACGAGGCCCTTAAACTAGGGCATAAACGGAAAGAAATACAATAGACTCATAAAACATAAAACAAAATACATCAAATACAATAATAATCAAAAGTAGATCATGGCTGTCGATCGTTGATATCTCCTCGTGCTAGAAACTCTTGTAGATGTCCTCATCATTCTCCCCGGGTGGGAGAAAACTTGACTCCGTCGAGTGGATGTCTCAAAGACTCTCGTAGAGCTGTAAATGAGTTTGGATCCAATCTCTGCAACTCCTCTCGATCAATCCACGTATCCTCTATCTCTGATTTACTTCTCCATCTTATCAGATATCTTCTTCGTCCACCCTCTTTTATGGAATTAATGTCATCACTCAGAATCATGTCAACCTTCTCCGCTATAGGTATTTTGGGAATATTTGAGAGTGGAGGTAGGCTTGGGGTTCTCACAAGGTGGGGTCACACAAGGCTTAATTTGAAGTGAATTTGGGGTTTAAACTCTGTACCCTCACAGGCTACTAAATCTTCTATGTTAGAAAAGGAATGAGTATTGAACTCTGCAGGCAGATCCACTACGTAGCCATTGCCATTGATTTTATTGACTATTTTAAATGATCTCGCACTTCTAGCATGTAATTCCTTTACAGTTCCTTGTGGGAACCGAGCCGGACGAATCCGCACCATCACTGAATTACCAACCTCAAAAGTTTTAAATCGTCGTTTAGATTCATCATAAAGTTTATAATTATTATTGTTCTTTTCAATTAGGCGTGCAATTTCAGGAAATGAGATGCAAATGCAGCATGTTTTATGCGAAACCATGTGTTCAAAATTCAAGACTCAACAAGATAGATGATTATGGGAAAATGTGATGCAAGAGACTTGATATGCATAATGGATGAAATGAATTGTGGACTCACACAGATTTTAAACAGAGGAAAATTTTGGAAGATAACATACTACAAAACACACAAACATACTGACTCACAAGCACACATAGATAGGAATAAAGATGGATCAGACATAAAATGAGAGGACATAAAAATTTCCATGTTTAAGGGAACTGGTGTAGGAGGGGCAATGAAGACATCCTTAGCTACAAGGGCATCTCCATAGGGAGTCTCAGTTAGGGTCACAGATAGTCTCCCAGTGACAGTAGGGTAATCTAACGAAGTCATCCAACTAGGAGAGAGATGATCCTTAACGGGGAATGACAAGGATATCGAGGGCATAATGTAGGAATCAAGAATATGATAAGATGATGGGTCATGACTCACTACCATAATAGGATAGCCCAAAGGGTCACCAGCAGGTATGGGACTCAAGAGATGGGGTAGAGTCTCCAGAGCATATGTGGGCACAATAGTTAGAGGGGAGATAGGAAGGCATGGGCCAATGCTCTCTCTAACATTAAAGTCGATACAAAGAATGGTGAGGTAAGTCAAATCAGGAGAGACACACTCTGTCAAATATAAATCTAAAGGGACAACTCCTAAAATAAACTCCAATAAAACAAGAGGAGGCTCATTGTTCAAATTAGGCTCAGAATCATCCAAATTCAAATTACTGTCTTCCGAATTCATTTTCGTTGTGCTCAAGGTCAGATCAGTTTCTTTCGGGATCAAATTAATATCATCTAGGCAAACATTATCCAAAAGGATATCCTTGATGGGATTAGGATCCGGATAGGCTAAGGTATCGCGGTTTAACAATTCTAGACCTCCTAAATCAGGGTTTAAGTCAGGCAGGGAGTCTAATTCAATCACTTCAGTTTCATTCTCAAAGAAGTCCTCATTATCAGTAATATCATTAACATCCACGAAATGGGCACTCGGTCTTAGGTTCAGAGGACTTTTTCTTTTTAATGCATTTCTTTATGACAATTATACTTGCAGGGTTAAGGACTGGGGAGGCTAAAGGTTGACTATGATGGTTAGGAGTCGGTCCAAGTGGGGAGTCATGTGGGACCGATCCAGCAGAAGACCCTATAGAGGGTCGACCATCAAGGCTAGGAGAAGACCTATAGGGTGGGGCAGCAACCCTAATGTTACTAAGGGGTGGGTGGTCTCGATCACAGTGATGTCCACGGATTTTCCCAACAAACGAGGTAGGGTGGTGGTCCAGATGAAGATCACTAGGTGTTGGGGGCTCTTCCTGATTAGAAACAGATACATGAGTGGGAGTGGTATGTCGGGCAGACTTAAGGGTAACTACGGAGGTAGGGGATTTATTTACTACCACTGGGTGAGGACTAGGAGTCACGATATCAGATGGGTGTGTAGAAGGTGAGTAGGACTGACTTTCACGTGTATGATTTTGGCGAGTGCAATACCCAAAAGTCTGATGAACAGGTGGTGATCTAATCCATAAATCAGATTGTTGGTCACAAGTAGAGGGGAGATATTTCAATTTAAGTTCTCGTCTCATGTCTTTCCAATAAGAAGTAAGATACTCACCACGAGACTCTTTATGATCTTTCAATCTCAACCAAAATTGATGAGCACGACCGTTCAAACAAGACTTAGCAATGCTAACTTGGTAGGACTCAGGAATAAAATGGGTTTCAAAATAGTTTTCTAACTGCCTAACCCATTCCTTAAAGTCCTAAGGGTTCGAGGAACCATCAAAGGTGGGCAAATGATTATGTGACTCTAAAGGAGGTCGTTGTGGCTTGGTCTCAGGACTAGGTTGATAAGCAGAGTAGGTAGTCCTCCGACTAACGTGATTGATCGAATGGGGCATATACCTAGAGTGGGAGGAGTCAACATGTTTATCCTTCTTGGTCTTAGTTATAGAGCCCACTATATTAACTAGGTCATCTAACTTCTTTTGAAGTCCTATCGGGTCCATTGGAAAGCGCTTGGAAACACTTAGGGATGAATCTAGATAGGGGACAACACCTAAAGCGAAGCTAGACTCTCCAAATTGTCACCAGAAGGTGCACTAAAGATGTGGACAGCAATCTACACTAGTGGATAAAATAGTCTAGGTGATTAGGAAGGGTACCGGATCGAGGACAGCACCTAAACGCTAAGGTTCCTAGCCTAAAAGTCCACTAAATGAGTGCAGGAGTGCTGTGGACAGCAACCTACAGCACTAGATTAAGTGGCCCAAGTGATGAGTGAAATGTCTAGAGTGAAGTTAGCACCTGCACACTAAGTTAGGTTCACTTAAATGCCACTAGGTAGTGCACAAAATGAGTGGACAGCAAGCATAACAATAGATAAAATCATTTTAAATGATGATATGCATGCAAAAGCTTAAGACTAGTTAGATAAACTCCTAGGATGGCTTCTAGCATATGTTTCCTATGTTAACCATGCTCTGATACCACGATGATGTAGAACATACATGCAAGGGTGATTAGATTAAGGGATTTGCATGCTTAATATTTAGAGAACAATATTAAATAAAACTTATGCCGATTTAAACGCTAAGATAAAACAATAATGTGATAAAACAAGCTTAGGCTAAATCACATGCATAAAAGTTAAGACCGTATAACAAATAATTAATCTAACATTGCATACATGGAAAGTTTCAACAAGAAATCTCTAGACTAACAATGAGATTAGTACTATGAAGGACTCCTCACACAACTCTTCCAATTATTAGGTTTTAGCGGAGAAAATTAACAAGCTTCTTGTGAGTCAATTAAGCCACGAAATAGGGTAACTAAGAAGATAAGAGACTAGGGAAAGAGTTCACCGCTATCAAGTATTAGGCAAACTTAGTGGTTTCAAATCAGCACTCTCCTCAGCCCCAAAAGTCAGGACAGCAACATGGAATGACTATGGAATTCTGGACAGTAGTTGGAGCCTTTCGATGAGAGGTATGGTGCAGGGATGCATGCAGAAATCCGTGGACAGCAACTAGGAGGCCTTTTGGACAGCGTTCGGGCAGCTTCTGGGCAGAGGATAGCCAACTAGCATGGTCTGGAATCTGTGGACAACAGCATGTAAACTCTGGACAGCAAGCAGGGGTTGTTCTAGGGTTGTTCCAGAACAGCAACTTGCAGGTCTTGGAGGTCCTGGACAGCAAATAACTCTGGACTGCAAGCAGGGGATGTTCTGGGGTTGTTCCGGGACAGCAACTTGCAGGTCTTGGAAGTCCTGGACAGCAAATACCATCCAGGAAAATTCTGGACAGCAATCTTCTAGTCCAGCGATCTGGACATTAAGCTAGAGAAGGAATTTCGGGGATTTCCCTCTAATGGATGCGTGAGATCTTGAGGGATGAGATGGAGAAAATCCAGGAATTAATTTCCCTTGCTTAGGTGGCAAGTTAAATCAAATTCAAAATAATTGGAGGGAGAAAGGGGGAGAGGGAGAGGGCCGGCCATATAGAGAGGGGAGAGGGGATTTTGGTTTTAATTAGGTGGGCCCCAAGAAATAAAGAGAGATTGAAATCAAATCTGAGTTTAATTTCAGATTTGATTCAATTAGGAAGGTTTCCAAACTTAGGTTTTGACATTAGGAAAGTATTCGAATTCAAATATTTAATTGAATCCTCAATAGGAAACTTTCCTAAATAATTGTGATCTAATTTAGGAAAGGGAATAATGGCAATTGAAATTTGAATTTCAGGATTAGGGTGACAAGATGGCCGGCGGTTTGGGATAGGGAGGAGAGAGGAGTGGTGAGGTGGTGGCTGGCCGCTGGTTCAGGATGAAGCCGACGGCTGGGCAGCTATGGGAGGCCGGCGGGTTTGGTTCCCAAAGGAGGCGGCGGTTTAAGGAGGAGGAGGGGATGGCGCCGACGGGTGGAGATGTAGGGGAAGGAACCGGTGGGTGTAGGGAGGTGGGGAGGTGGCCGGATGTACAGAAGAGAAAGAAAAGATGAACCGCGAGCCTTGGACTCTTCTAAGGCTGACAGGTATTGCAATCACCCACCTAAGGTTTCTCCTCTCAAGAGCTCACTTAGAGATCAAGCAAAGAAATCTGAAATTTCATTCATAATTCATCATCATCCCTCATATGAAGAGAGGAAGGCTTTAAATAGCCAAAAGGAATAAAGAAAATACAAAGACACAATTGCCCCTAAGGCAAACACATGACGAGGCCCTTAAGCTAGGGCATAAACGAAAAAAAATACAATAGACTCATAAAACATAAAACAAAATATATCAAATACAATAATAATCAAAGGTAGATCGTGGTCGTCGATCGTTGTTATCTCCTCGCGCTAGAAACTCCTGTAAATGTCCTCATCATCATGTCAGACAATTGGTTTGCTCGGGTTTGCGCTTAGTAGCACAGAAAATTGATAGATGTGTGTATGGTTGTTTTCAACATATCAAGTTGGCATATATACTGTAAAATATAGCCATGTCAAGGCTCAAGCTAAAACAATAAGATTTTGTCTTTGCCAGTACATAACATGTTACTGCTATAGGACCAATTCTCCTTAAGATGCGGCATTTTCTCGTCATATCTACAAGTTTATCTTAACTACGTTTTTTGGTAAGGGCTTGCTAGCAGGGGGGATGAGTATAGTTTGTAGTCAAACAATACAATCTCATCTGAAAATAACTGGGATAGAAAAAAAATTTTAAGGGAGCAAGGTAAATATTTTATTTAAATCACCCAAATGAAATATTCCAAAACAGTGAAGAATAATAAATTCCTTGAAAGACATGTATTAAGTTTTGCAAGAAGAAGATTTCAGTATTCAAACTTCCTGTAGATGTCATCAAAATGAATATCAATCTGAGAAAAGCTAATATGTACACTTGACATACAGAAAAGGTGCAAGGACTAATAACTGGACAAGTTGTCAAATAAACATGGTTGTCAGAGAAACATAGCTGCAACAAGCTGTTTAACAAATCCACTTCACAAGGACTAATAACTGGGATGAAACAGAGAGTCACTAACAAGTAATCTCAATGCCACATAGAAAGGCATCTTACATTTAGCTGGTCTAGCAACCTGTCAACAAGATCATGATCTGTAGGTGATGAAAGTCTCCCGAACCATGTGAAGAACGATGTTTGATCTTGTAATATATAGCAGTAGGAGGAATTAAGTGAACAAGAAACCTGAAATATACTTCCAGCTGTAAATACATTTAATCCTTGTTAAGCTGACACTTCATCTTGTTTAAAACAATCCATTTTTTATCAAATAAAACTGCATAAGCAAAAAACAGATCAATGAGACCCGGTAAATACTTATACGATACACCTAAAGAAATAGATTTGATGTTTGAGAAGATTGAGGAAATCTTGAAGAATTCATTATTTGCAGAAGCTTGTAAATGCGTACAATAAGTTCCCTAAACCCCATATAATTACAAATGAAATGCCATACCATGCTACAATGGAAACAAGGGTTCATGTTATGAAACGGAGAAACTTAAAAACCTTGAACCTATATTAGATAACGACTGTTACTATCAAATGCACAATTCAATTTATAATATCTTTTCACATGCGCACAAAATGTTCAACCTTAGTGATTTGAAAAAAATAATATAAAAAATAATCAATAAAAACACAAATTTATGAAAAAAATCCTAGACAAATAAAAAACCACAAGCAAAGGACAATAATTCACAATGCTCAAAGATAGGTACAATAGGAGAGCAGCAGCTCATATACAACCTAACTGCAAACCCTAATTACATGAATACAAATATGTATGCAAAAATATGTTAGGAAGTACTTGAAGATCTCAAGTAAACCCTAACAAGAGAAGCAAAAACAGCGAGAGAACTCCACAAATTCAATGGAAAATCAAAGAAAATAGTAGTTTTATTCCAGGAATCAAACTAACAGAAGGAAAATAGCAAGATACAATTAATCCTCAATTCGAGAGGAGGATCTATCTCTCCCAATCCCTACATGCCGCTAGAGCCCAAGACATCAAACTCCAAGAACAAAAAAAACCCAAATAATTTGCATACCCCTAACCCTAATCCTCTCTTCCTATTTAAAGCAAACAATTAAACAACAAATACCCAAACAGCACTCCCCTAATTCCTTCCTATTTTCTTAATTATTTCCCTTTCAAATCAGCCCTAAAATCATCTCATAAATCTTCCCTCTTCAATTAGAAAACATTTCCTAATTAATCCTCCCAAAATCAGCCTCTAAATATGTCCTCTTCAATTAGGAAATATTTCCTCATTAATCCCCCCCCCCAATTAGCCCCTAAATATATCATCTTCAATTAGGAAACATTTCCTAATTAATCCCCTCTAAATCAACCCCCTTGTATGCTCTCTTCAATTAGAAAACATCTCCTAATTAATTCCTTTTGATTAAGAACCTTCCTAAACAACTCCCTCTTGATTAAGAAATTTCCTAATTCCCTCCCAATCAAATTTGGCCGGTCTATCAATACTACCCTCCCAAAATGCCACCTTGTCCTCAAGGTGGAACAAAGAAAATTGTTGCTGAAGCACTTAACTAATAACACTGGACTAAAAAATGGACTGACACTGGGTCGAATGATCCCTGCCTCCAGCATCTCCCTGATCAATCTCTCGATCTCATCCTTCTGGATTTGAGGATAATGATACGAATGAACACTGATAGGTGAGACTATTTCCTTCAAGATGATAGTATACTCTGTCCCCGCAGAGGTGGCAGTCCTTGAGGTGGCTGAAAAATCTCATTGAATTGCTAAATCAATGGCTGCACTGAAAGAGAAACGTCCCCTCCCTCCTCCAACATGATCCCCTCTAGCCTGTGTAGTTCCACCAGAAAATCTTCCCCCACCTCTTGTATGCTCCTCACCATAATTTTAAGTGATACCATGACTTTGGAGAGCCCTGCATCTCCCCTTATCACTACTCTTCTCCCTTTCACAACCAACTCCATCGTCAATGCCCCCCAGTTGACCTTGGTGTCTCCCAACTTCTGCAGCCACTTCATCCTCAGGATGACATCAGTGCTCCCTAACTCCAATGAGAGAAAATTCTCCCTCACCTGAACCCCCTGTATGGTCAAAACTACTCCTCTACAGATCCCCTGACTCATCTCCACTTTCCATGTACCCATCATCACTCCATAACATCCTGTATCCACCAATTTCACCCCTAATTGGTTCACAACCTGGTTGAAAATGAAATTATGGGCAACCCTACTATCAATCAACACCACCACCTCCATGTCTGCTATTTCCCCTTTCACTTTCATGGTATGATTAGGAGTGAATCCTACCACTGAGTTAAGGGATACCTCCACCACATCCAGATGCAGCTTGTCCTACATCTCTCCGTCGACCTCACTCTCATCTCCCTTAGCTTATTCATCACCACAGACGGTGAGAACCTGAAGAGTTCGATCTCTACACTTGTTCGCTGGAGTAAACATCTCATCACATCTGAAGTACAGTCCCTTTGCCTCTTCTCCTACATCTCCCTCTCTATCAGCCTTTTGAAGTTGCCCTCACTTCCTCCTCCTACTGGCTTCTCCCTAGGAGTCTCATGAATGTTATCCGTTGCAG
This sequence comes from Dendrobium chrysotoxum, assembly GCA_019925795.1. NCBI lineage: Eukaryota > Viridiplantae > Streptophyta > Magnoliopsida > Asparagales > Orchidaceae > Dendrobium > Dendrobium chrysotoxum. Next base: position 92,724,777 of record CM034305.1, on the reverse strand, counting down.
GTCCCTTGGGTGCTAAAAGAATGGTAATCATCATGTAAGAGCCACATGAACTGTTGCCTCTGGCTCCCCTCTCTTGGTACTTCTGATCCTCTACTAGCTGTGCCAGCTCCATTGCCTCTCCTAAGTCACGAGGCCTCGTGACCCTTACTACGGCTCTAACCTCTAATTTGAGTCCTTTCATGAAATTACCCTCCAAAGTAGTCTCCGATAGTCGATCCACTCGACTGGCCAAGTGCTCAAATCTCTCACAGTAATATGCCACTGGTCTGTCCAGCACTAGTGCAAAGAACTGCTCATAAAAGTCTCCTCCCCTCTCGGTTCAGAAACGTTCCAATAAGCATTCCTTGAACTTCCTCCAACTCCGTATTGGTCTCCTCATATCTCTCCACTGGTACCAAGACAACAGCTTCCCCTCCAAACATAAGCCCGCTGCCATCAATTTTTCCTCCTCCGTCAAACCATTAACGGTGAAATACCTCTCCACCTTGTAAATCCACCCGTGTGCGTCCTCCCCTTCAAAAATGGGCATCTTCAGCTTCCACACCTTCGGATCTCTCCCGTTTTCCCGTATTCCTCTATAATTTCCCCTTTCCCAAGTGTTTGGCTCTCCCCATATCTCCCGATCTTCCCTTCCATGCTGATACCCAAACCCCTCTTCGCTTTCTCCCATCCTTTCTTCAAAATCAACACCCTTCCTACCATAATCCTCTTCTTTTCTCTCCCAACCAGCACCCCTTGGTTCATGCCCCCTATAGCCACGCCTCTCTCCATACCTTCCACATTTCTCCTCCATGATCTTCACATCATTTTCCCTCTTACAAAATTCAGAATTAATAGTTCTCCCTACCGGTCCCTTTGTCTCCGATGCTGCCATTTGAATTTGATTTTTCAAAATCTTCTTCACCATCTCATGAAGATCTAAAACTTTGCCTTCCACGGATGAAATTCTATCTTCCACTGTCGCTTTCATTTGGCTCATCTCCCCTTCGAGGCGTTCTTCTAACGCATCCACTTTCTTGGCCGTCATCAATACCCGGAATTTTGTAGGTTCAAAAATCTGGATCTTGACCCAAAAAACAGCAAATACCCCTTCTTCCGACCAAAAAAACAAACGCTGATTTTCACAAAAAAAAAGCTCACAAACGGTCCCAAAATCTGCTCTGATACCAATTTATTAAGAAGTACTTGAAGAGGTTAAGTAAATCCTAACAAGAGAAGCAAAAACAGCGAGAAAACTCCACAAATTCAATGGAAAATCAAAGAAAACAGTAGTTTTATTGCAGGAATCAAACTAACGGAAGGAAAAAAGCAAGATGCAATTGATCCTCAATTCGAGAGGAAGATCTATCTCTCCCAATCCCTAGACGCCGCTAAAGCCCAAGACACCAAAATCGAAGAACAAAAACAGCCAAAATAATTTGCATACCCCTAACCCTAATTCTCTCTTCCTATTTAAAGTAAACAATTAACAACACATACCCAAACAGCCCTCCCCTAAGGCCCTAATTCCCTCTTATTTTCTTAATTATTCCCTCCCAAATCACCACTCAAATCATCCCATAAATCTGCCCTCTTCAATTAGGAAACATTTCCTAATTACCCCCCCCCCCCCCAAAAAAAAAAATCAGCCTCTAAATATGTTCTCTTCAATTATGAAGTATTTCCTAATTAATCCCTCCCAAATCAGCCCCTAAATATGTCCTCTTCAATTAGGAAATATTTCCTAATTAATCCCCTCTAAATCAGCCCCCATATAGCTCTCTTCAATTAGGAACATTCCTAAACAACTCCCTCTTGATTAAAAAATTTCTTAATTCCCTCCCAATCAAATTTGACCGGTCTATCAAAATAATAGAGGTCCATACTAATTGCACCACCACAAATCGACCCAATCCCTTAGCTACAACAATAGATCCTAAAAAAATTCTCATAATTAAATTGCATCACATATGTCGCACCATGAACTTTAGACCCAAGCCCAACGATTTAGGTCATAAGCTCTGACACTGTTAAGGGCTCATTTGGTTGCATGTAATACAAAGTGATAGAGATGGCTAGATTTGACAATTTAGTTGGACATAATGAGAAGCAAACAAGAATTTTAAACATGAAAATCCCCCAAAAAATGATTTCATTTTCATGCAAAAAAGGAGAATGAAATCACATTGATATGATTTGAGTTAAAACTACACTAACAAGCTCTAGCATATCCCGACCACTCTACAGTGAGCTGTAGCCCTTCTCCGATAACCATTGGCCAGTCTCTAAAAATCTTTGATTGGGTTTAGAAAAGTTGATCTAAATTTGGCAATCACCCATGAATATTGGCCAAAAAAAATCTTGTTCATGGTATCCAGATCAAGTGGATTAAGCCATTTAGGTCAAAAGGCATTTGCATAAAAAGCTAGGTTTTTTTAATAGAAAAACCATGGCTATTTTGAATCCTAACGCCATATTTTAGGAATATAATATCTTTGCTTTCTTAAATAAATTTTATACTTCTCAATAAAAATGTTTTACTATGCCTTATTATCTGACCTTAAAATTTGCACTTGAATCTACTGAATGATTAAAGGTCTGAGTGAAATCTTTACAAGGCAAATTATATTGCAAATAAACTATTACCCAATGATTTCTCTATTGTTCTGAGAATACTTTATGATCTAGCTCCATATTTTTTATGCCTCAACCCCTTAGCTAAATTACCCCTCTCAATGACTAGAGAAAACTTTTGATTAAAGCTTATCATTAGATGTTAAGTGCTTAATAAATAGTTGCAAATTTGTCTTAAAATTGGACAATTTTATCACCTTTAACTTATAGCAAATGGTGGGGAAATGATGACTAACTTGATAAAGATCTCATGACTCTGTCATCCCGGGTTATCATGTCCCTTGGTCTGCAAAATCAACGATGATAATCTGTAAGACCCAAGGAGGTATGCTTAAATTAATTAAATTTAATGTAAAACTTATTTTAAGCTTAATATTTATTACCGGGGGAGTAGTTTGGTGGTCCAAACTATTTAACTGGGGTTTTCTCTGAAGTCGGAACCCTCAACAGGACAATAATACAAGCTACTTTACAATTCTTATATGAACAGTAACATTGGTGAAGATGAGAAGGATGAACAGTAACTTCCATGTACGGAAAATTATAAGAACCTAGCAGAAGGGTTAACACAATAATAATATGCTGTAGGTGGCAGCGCCAACCATTAACAGCTATAATAATAATAATAATAAGTATTAAGCAAGCAGAATAAACTGAACAGAAATAAAATTACAAAAATAAAAATTGCAGAAATTAAAATAACATAAAAAAGAAAAGAAGTAAGCGGCTCAGCTGACCATTAAAATAAAATAAAGTTGCAGAACATAAAAGAAAATAACATAGAAATAAATAATAGATATTAGTAAACAGCGGAAAATAAGATAAGAAAGAAAAGAAGGTTAGTAGTCAAACAACCTCTAAAGATCTGTTCTTTAAAGTTCCCTATTAGCAATCTTTGAAGTTCGAAGAGAATCGTTCTCTTGAACTAATAATTTTTTTTTTTCAAATTTTAGTCAGTGTTGATATCAACCCGAAGTAAGGATACTTCTTCGTGTATTGCTTATGATATTATAGTTCTATTTTGGAGTTCTTTTTACCCTTTAGATTTACAGTTTGAAATCTTACGAGATTATTTCAGCACTTTATAAAATTTCACAAAAGCAGTTGACCTTAAAATAACAAAGTTATTTTATAACTTTCCCTCAAATGGCCTCTTGCCTTAAACAAGAATCAAACTGGGCATTGACTGAACCGGTCTGTTGGTAGACTGAAAATAATATCTTTCGGACAAAGAGTCTCCAAGATAGAAAGATACTTCTTTTCAAGGCTAAAAAAAAGATAAAGTAAAGGAATGAAGACTAAGAAGTCATGAAGAAAATATGTGGAAGATGGAAACTAGGATAAAATTAGGATAAAAGGTTTACAAACCTCGAGAAATTTTTCTTCTCTACTCTGAGACTTAGACTTAGATAACTATTTATAACAGAGAAAGCTTTCTCTCTTTTTCTATCTCACTAACCTTTTTTCTCTTTCTCTCCCTTACTTTCTTTCTCACCTCTCCTCTCTCTTCTCTCATATATTTTACAAACACACAAGCATGGGTATTTATAGAGTTTTTTTCATGATTATATCATAATGATAAACCTAACTCCCATGGTTAAACACACCATACAATGGTTAAAAAGAAACTATTACAAATAGTGCTTAAAGGAGACTATTCATGCATCTTTCGTTTTCATGCCTTCATTCTTAAAAGTAACACTTGGATGATAAGATTCTTCATGTTGTGTATATGTTGAGTAGAACACAATCTTCTAGATATATCTTGTACGTATGAATAATAGCAGCACTATTCATCTGCATAGTACTGTGGGCCCACCATACTTCCAAATTTTGTCTTCAAGAATGTCACCTGTAGAGTTAGAAAATACGTACATTAGCTGTACCAGGCGTGATCCTCCTCTGTTGGTACTTCAAATACTTCTATGATTTTGATTGGTTGGTTTAGCTCCATCATTTTATATGTTTAAACCAGATCTACATTTTTTATTTTGTAATCAAAAGTGTAATAATAATTTTCAGCTAATGGAGTGTCAAAATATTTTTTCAGTAGGGATTTCTCCAACAAGCTTGTACATGAAATTATCCTTCCTGGAGTCCAGAACCAATCTGAGCTTTATACAATTGCTCTCAAGTGATCTATTTGAATTTTTAAAGGGATATCTACTCCTAAATCCCAAAAATTTTTCCAAATATAGCAAGAAAAAAATCCATAATCAACATTACTCTCAATAGTTCTGATTTTATAGATATGTCTATTTGGCTCAATCCTTTAATCTATTCTGGTGGAAAAGAATATATTCTTATCTGTATGGCTCTTGTAGAAAGTGGTAACACATGCTTTATTATTCTTTGAAGTTTTAGATAAAAAATTTATATTCTTCTATCAGTAGCTATCCAAACAGAACTAAGAATTCATAAGTTAATAATAATTGAGGAGAAATTTTAAGATTTCTGTAGACAAAATCTTCATACGCATCTAACACAACGTAAGCTTTAAAGATATCATAGTTTACCTGGCACGGACATCCATCATAAGAATTATTGGGAATAGCATACTTGGCTGTTTCCTTTATACATTGTTGGAAAATATTATGATATATTTCTTTGGCTGTTGCAATTCCATTAATTTGGATATCATTGTGCCAATAATTCTAGAAACTCATGGATTACTGATAGTTCTATAAAGTTAGTATAATATATCATTTCATATATTATTTTCTCTCTTTCTTCAGGTAATATTTTTATCCTTCGACAATCTTCATATTGCTAGCAGAATTGAATTCTTCTTCTGAATATGTTTCTTCTAATTCATTTGCTTCACTTAGTAGTTGCTTTTAACATTGTTTCAAGCGGGTGTTCTCCATTTGTTTTTCTTTCTTTTTTTTGGATTTTAAAACTGTCATAACAGATTAGGGAGGAAAAACATAATAATTTAGTCCTACCTTTTCTCTAAATTCTTTTTATGTTTGTTGGAGATCTTTAAATCCTTTCCAAAAAGGTTTCTTTGATGCATTTATCTATTTAGCTGCTTCAGTCCAGCTTGCATATATTTCAGGATTGGGTAGAGAAAAGATAACGTAACAAACGAATTTACTTTTAGGATTTTCCTTTGATTCTGATAAAAAGTAGTTTATTAAAGCACTTATAATCAGTTTCTTTTGTCCTAAGGCAGTAAGATCTATTCTCATGTTCCAAATATTATCAATAAGATTATTCTGTCTTTCATCTAACCACTTTCTCATCTCAGTTTAATATGAATCTTCTTTCTTTATTTTTTTTTAACTTTTCTTTGTTCTCCATCCTATCAGAAACATTCATAAGATCAAATTCATCGTCATAGTAATCAGTAAGTAAAATTAAATTTGATACTTTTTCAAGATTCAATTGTCTAGATAATTGATCTGGATAAAAATTATCTTTTCTTCTAATATGTTCCCATTTTATGTATAAGCCTTTGTTAATGACATGGTCAAAGAATTTCATCCACCTTCTTGAGCTTAAGGTATTTTTAACTTCTTTGTTCTGTCTAGCAAATCTAGTAATGGCTTCACAATCAGTTCTAATGAGAATTTCATTTTTATCACAGATAAAAAGATAAAATTACTTCAAAATTATAAATGATAGCAAAAATTTTATAATCAAGAGAAGTTAAGTATCCCTTCTTTTTTTAAATTCCAGAAGCATATCAATAGATCTTTTCTTCACTTTTTTTAGAAAATTTGTTTGGTTTTCGAATAAGTGTTCCTCCCCATCCTTGTTCACAACCATCAGATCAAATAATCTGAATCAAGAGGAAGAGTTAGTTCAGGTAGTTTAGCAACCAAATCTTTAATTTTTTTTATTAGCAATACATCCTCTCTATTGAAAGTTCTAGTGCCTTTCAAAGAGATTTTTTCGTACAGTGGCTTGGTGTATTTTGATAAACCTTTGATAAAGGGTCTAGCATAATTCAGAAGTCCCACCTGTCATATCATAGTAGACTGAGGACGGTGGTGGACACCTCTTAGTACCAAAAATTAGACAGAATTTCATAAAGGCAATTTGGATCAGGAGGCTTAGGTTCAAGTCTTTTCCTAGCAACTTGGTATTTCATAATGTGGAGAGGGTTGTTATCAGGAAGTTTAGGAGGTTTAGTGTATGGTTCATGTATTTCAAATTTTAAGTCAAAAGACTTATCAGGAGGTTTTGATGATTTAGGTAACGGGGGTAAAATTTTTGGTGCTAAGAGGTGTCCACCACGCTCCTCAAACCACTCTGATATGATAGGTGGGACTTCTGAATTATGTTAGACCCTTTATCAAAGATTTATCAAAATACACCAAGCTGCTGTACAATAAAATATCTTTGAAAGGCACTAAAACTTTCAATAGAGAGGATGTATTGCTAATACAGAAAATTAAAGATTTGATTTTTAAACTACCTGAACTAACTCTTCCTCTTGATTCAAATCATTTGATCATAGAATCTCATGGTTGTGAACAAGGATGGAGAGGAACACTTATTCAAAAACTAAAAAGAATTCTGAAAAAAATGAAGAAAAGATCTGTCGATAAGCTTCTGAAATTTACAAAGAAAATGAATACTTAACTTCTCTTGATTATGAAATTCTTGGTATCATTTATAATCTTGAAGCAATTTTATCTTTTCATCTGTGATAAAAATAAAATTCTCATTAGAACTGATTGTGAAGCCATTGTTAGATTTGCTAAACAGAACAAAGAAGTTAAAAACACTTTAAGCTCAAGAAGGTGGATGAAATTTTTTGACCATGTCATTAACAAAAACTTATACATAAAATGAGAACATATTATAGGAAAAGATAATTTTTATCCAGATCAGTTATCTAGACAATTGAATCTTGAAAAAGTATCAAATTTGATTTTACTTGCTAATTACTCTGACGATGAATTTGATCTTACAAATGTTTCTGATAGGATGGAGAACAAACGAAAGTTGAAGAAAATAAAAAAAGAAGATTCATATCAAACTGAGATGAGAAAGTAGTTTGATGAAAGACAGAACAATTTTATTGATAACATTTGGAACATGAGAATAGATCTTACCGCCCTAGAATAAAAGAAACTGATTATAAATGCTTTAATAAACTACTTTCTATAAGAACCAAAGGAAAATCCTGAAAGTAAATTCTTTTATTACGTTGTCTTTTCTCTACTCAATCCTGAAATATATACAAGCTGGACTGAAGCAGCTAAACAAATAAAGGCATCAAAGAAACCTTTTTGGAAAGGATTTGAAGATCTCTAGCAAGCACAAAAAGAAATGAGAGAAAAGGTAGAACCAAATTATTATGTTTCTTCCTCCCTAATCTGTTATGACAGTTTTAAAATTCTAAGAAAAAATGAAGGAAAAACAAATGAAGAACATCCGCTTGAAATAATGTTAATAGAAAAGCAATTACTAAGTGAAACAAATGAATTAAACGAAACATATTCAGAAGAATAATTTAATTCTGCTAGCAATATGAAGATTGCCAAAGGATAAAAATATTACCTAAAGAAAGAGGAGAAACAATATATGAAATGGTATATCATACTAACTTTATAGAATTATCAGTAATCCATGAGTTTCTGGGATTATTGGCGCAAGGATATCCAAATTAATAGAATTGCAACAGCCAAAGAAATATATCATAATATTTTCCAACAATGTACAAAAGAAACAGCCAAGTCTGCTATTCTCAATAATTCTTATGATGGATGTTCGTGTCAGATAAATTATGATATCTTTAAAGTTTATATTGTGTTAGATGTGTATGAAGATTTTGTCTATAGAGATCTTCAAATTTCTCCTCAATTATTATTAACTTATAGATTCTTAAGTTCTGTTTGGATAACTACTGATAGAAGAATATAAAATTTTATCTAAAACTTCAAAGAATAATAAAGCATGTGTTACCATTTTCTACAAGAGCCATACAGATAAGAATAGATTCTTCTCCACCAGAATAGATTAAAGGAAGGATTGAGCCAAGTAGGCATATCTATAAAATCAAAATTATTGAGAGTAATATTGATTATGAAATTTTCTCTTGCTATATTTAGGAAAAATTTTGGAATTTGGGATTAGATATCCCTTTAAAAACCCAAATAGATCACTTGAGAGCAATTATACAAAACTCAAATTGGTCCTGGACTCCATGAAGGGATGATTTCATGTGCAAGCTTGTTGGAGAAACCCTTACAGAAAAAATATTTTTAGACACTCTATTAGCTGAAAATTATTACTACACTTTTGATTACAAAACCAAAAATATAGATTTCGTTGAAACATATAAAATGATAGAGCTAAATCAGCCAATCAAAACCATTGAAGAAGTATTTGAAGTACTAATAGAGGAGGATCACGCCTGGTACAGCTAAGGTACGTATTTTCTAACTCTACAAGTGACATTCTCGAAGACAAAAATTTGGAAGTATGGTGGGCCCCACGGCACTATGCAGATGAATAATGCTGCTACTATCATACGTACAAGGTACATCTAGAAGATTATGTTCTACTCAACATATACACAACATGAAGAATCTTATCATCCAAGTGTTACTTACAAGAATGAAGGCATGAAAGCGAAAGATGCATGAATAGTCTCCTTTAAGCACTATTTGCACTATTTGCCACTGTTTGTAATAGTTTCTTTTAACCATAGTATGGTGTGTTTAACTATGGGAGTTAGATTTGTCATTATAATGTAGCCATAAAAAACTCTATAAATACTCATGCTTGTGTATTTGTAAAATATATGAGAGGAGAGAGGAGAGAAGGAGATTAAGGGAGAGAAAGAGAAAAAGGATAGTGAGAGAGAAAAAGAGAAAGCTTTCTCTGTTGTAAATAGTTGTCTAAGTCTAAGTCTAAGAGTAGAGAAGGAAAACTTCTCGAGGTTTGCAAACATTTTATCATAATTTTATCCTAATTTTCATCTTCCACATATTTTCTTCATGACTTCTTAGTCTTCTTTCCTTTACTTTTTTTTTCTTGAGCTTTGAAAAGAATTATCTTTCTATCTTGAAGACTCTTTGTCCGAAAGATATTATTTTCAGTCTACCAACAGACCGATTCAATCAATGCCTAGTTTAATTCTCGTTTAAGGCAAGAGGCCATTTGAGTGAAAGTTATAAAATAACTAAGTTATTTTAGGGTCAACTGCTTGGATGAGGTTTTACAAAGTGCTGAAATAATATCGTAAGATTTCAGACTGTAAATCTAAAGGGGAAAAAAAAACTCCAGAATAGAACTATAATATCATAAGCAATACACGAAGTATCATTACTTCGAGTTGATATCAACACCGCCTAAAATCTGAAAAAAAAAATTATTAAATCAAAAGAACGATTCTCTTCGAACTCCAAAGACTGTTAATATGAAACTTTGAAGAACAGACCCTTAAAGGCTATTTGACTACTAACCTTCTTTTCTTTCTTATCTTATTTTCCGCTGCTTACTAATATCTGTTATTTATTTCTATGTTATTTTCTTTTATGTTCTGCAACTTATTTTATTTTAATGGTCGGCTGAGCCACCTACTTCTTTCGTTTTTTATGTTATTTTAATTTTTGTAATTTTTATTTTTGTAATTTTATTTATGTCTAATTTTTTAATTTCTATTTAGTTTATTCCGCTTGCTTAATACTTATTATTATTACTATTATAGCTGTTAATGGTTGGCGCTGCCACCTACAGCATATTATTATTGTGCTAACATTTCTGCTAAGTTCTTATAATTTTTCGTACAGGGAAGTTACTGTTCATCCTTCTCAACTTCACCAATGCTACTGTATAACAAAATCTAGGTGATCCAAACTATTTAACTGGGCTTTAATAGATAAAATAGTTAAGTAATTGTAAGTAAAAAAGATAATTAGTTATTTTATGAATAGGTGCTTTCAAAGGATTTTGAAGATAAGAATGCAGTTAATTAGTTTTATGCGGGCCCCTCACATTCTTCCTTCAATTTGGAATTCCCGCAAGCAGCAAACAGGCATGGGAGGAGGGCAGTTACGGGATTTATATTGAAGAGCGAATCGGGTGATGTTGTGGTGGAGAAGAGAATTAGCATTGCTGTGAAGATCTAGAGCCTTGTGAAATTCAGCCTTGTGAAGATCTGTAGTGGTGTGAGGGAAATGTGAGAGTGAGGAAGTGTTGTAAAGCACGATTCAGTGCTGTAAAAATGGAATAGTGCGACACAAAGCTTGCTTGAAGAATTCGGCATAGTGCCTGGAAAGGAATTCGGCACAGTACAGTGCACTGGGAAGGGAGATCGGCACCTTGTTGTGAAGAATAGTTCAATACAGTGAATTGAAGAGGAGTTCAGCTTTGTGCAAGGTTAGGATCCGATATTCTAAGCAGGTAGAAGTGGCTGTTGGAGTTTGGGAAAGCAGTGATTGTGCTAAAAAGTCTCATTGCTGTGAGATATAAAATGGATTGTGGGAGTAATAACAGTGTGTAGGAATCAGGGAAAGAAGAATAAGAAAGAAAATTCATAGAAGAGGAAATCATGGTAAGCAAATTTGTTATATTGCAATGTTATGGTAGTTTTATTAAATTCCAAATAGTAGTGCAAATTCTTAAATGAGATTTCACCAACTGTAGGAATTACCTGGATATATACAGAAGGGAGATTTTGAGGTAATATATTATATTCAATATAGTTAATGTTATGCAAAATTAATTGAGTAATTGATTGTGGAATTTATGAAATGTAAAATAGATGATTGTAGGTTACTTACAATCGAAGAAGGGTACGAGGTAGAGGATTTGAGGAGTCAGCTCTTCAAGGAGGTAAATATTGCAAATTTAATTTAAAATATATATTGTATTTTTGTAGACTCGTACACTAACATTTAATGAGAATTTAAAGAAAGAGTTATAAAAAGAGAATGATATTATTAATGCATGTTCATAGCCAAGTATTTATGTTTGAGCAACCACTTGCGAATTGGCATGACGCAGATTTAAATTAAAATGTTACATGATTATTTAGATCTTTTCTTGGTAAAGTTTTGAAAAGAAGTTAAATTCTTTAGATATTGGATACAAATTCTCTTTATGCAACAAATAGATGATTATGAAATATATGCAACAATAATAAGTATGTATGAGTTATAAATATGTGAAGTCTATTGAATATCAAATTAGTAAAGATTAGCTATAACATGATACAATAACTGCAATTACAGGTGGGGCAAAAAGGACCCCATATATGATACCTATATTACAGGTGGGGCAAAAAAAACCCCAGAGATATGATACATGCATAGCAGGTGGGGCAAAAGGGATCCCTAAAAAGGTAAAAGAAATCTTTCTATTGTTCAATATCAATAATGTCATATTTACATGGGCTTCATTGAACATGCTGATGAAAGTTTAGCCAAATCTTTAAAATATTAATATTGATATTCAGTATAGACTTCAAAGAAAGTAAAGAGTAAAACTAAATATTATTTTATGATTTTTAAAATATTTGTTTAATTTATGATTTCAAAATTATGAGTTTTATAATCATGCAATTTAACTGCTATTGTAATTGCATAACTTATTGAATTTCATAACTCACCAATTATTTTCATATTGGTTATTGTTACAGTAAAAAGAAAGAAAAAAATCGATGCAGAATAAGTTGAAAGTTATTTCATTTTATATGCTAGTATTTAGCTTTGTTTGTAAGTCTATAACTGAGGTATATAGACAGTTCAATTGTGTAATATTTTGGGATTATATTAGTGGCTATGTAAGTGTTTGTTTAATGTAATTGGAGTTATTAGATGCTTCTTTTTATGTAGTAAATGTAATATTGTTATAGGTTTTATATAAATATTCAAATAATGAAAAGTATCATATGTTAAAAATGAAAAATGTTATGTTTATTTGTGTGACACTCTACAATATTGATAAGGAGTATTGTAGGGTGTTACATAATCAACCCAACCTAATCAAAGAAACCTTATCAACAACCATTGGTAGTGTCATCCAAAGAAACCCTACAAAGTTGGGGTACATGTTTGTCTAAGATAATGAATTTATGTCGATCTTAATAATATAATTCACCGCTCAGAGGATTAAGATTTAAGAGCCTATAACAACCGACTGAATCGATTCAGCAAAACCAATTTAATTGAGCCCTACGAAGCTCTCAATTTACAAGCATGAGGACAAAATTAATTGTATCAATTGATTTCAATTATATTTCTATAATCAAATCTACATAGCTAACATACCATCTTGAAAGACAGGCTGATGCTTGACTATCAATTTAATAATATAAATAAAATTTATTTTCATAATCAAACTCAGCATATTGTTATGCCTTTGCCGGCCCAGGAGGAGCCGGCTGGACCGGTCCAGCCTGGACCGGTCCTGGTTTATTCCAGGCGAAACCGCAAGCAGCCAGGGGAGGGGCGGAAGCCCCTGTGGGGCCCAATGGGTTTTAAACACTATTTTGAGAGGGAATTTTTGAATGTAAGGGCTGTTTAGGTAATTTGTAATTTTCCTTTGATGTTAATTAGGAGATTAGGAGGGAATTAGAGTTTCTATCTTGAGGTTGGGAGAATTTTGAGATCTTGTCTTGTGCTTGGGCTCTAGGCTTTGCTAGAGAGTTTTGGAGAGATTATCTTCCTCTCGAATTGAAGATTATTATATCGTTTGTTGTTTTTATCCATCGTCTACTGGAATACAAAGCTTTGCTTGATTTTCCTACAAGATTTCTCTCATAATTCCACTGTTTTCCTATTGTTTTGGCTGTTTTCCTGCTGTAGACAGCAATATCGCTGCTGTTGGAGCTCCGATTTGGTCTAGGTTTGCTTGCGAACTCAAGTATTCCCTTCGGGTTACTTGCGAACTCAAGTATTTCCTATCACATATATAATAAATTATTCATCCCGAAAGATAAAATAATATTCAACTATCGTTTGAACATAAAATTAACATTAAATAAAACTATAATATACGTCCAGAGATTTTTCCCCTATTCTAACGAACCAAAGCCATGTTTATTTTTTTACTGGGTTCTAAGTTTCTTATAGAGGCAAACCTCTATAGTTAATTACATCCCAAGAAAAGTCATGAGAAAAACCTCAATTAAAGTGGTGACTAAACTTCCTTATTAGATTACATGGTTTAATCAATGATTTGAATTTAGACCTACCGATCAATTGAGAAAGTTCAAAGCTTGAACATTTCTTTATGAGTTAATGGAAGAAGGATAGAGGGTGTTTGAGATTCTGGAAAATCCAGAAACACTCTAACCTATACTACAGTTGGGGATTACCAATTTAGATCTGGATTGGATTTAGATTTACATTGACAATTTATTAGGTAATCAGGAAAATCCTCCTGAAAGGAAGTATCTGAAGTGAATGCAAATATGGACTTACGTCTGCTTGGAATGGACAGTCAGCTAACTACCTAGGCACATTTTGAAATCATGTTTTTAGGTCTAATGTATAAGGTAGATAGCACTTATTTAACTAGAATTAATGATCTAAGATTAGACTTTAATAAAAAATTTTGAATATGTCGTGCACCTAACTAGTGCACTTTAAAACAATTTTTTAACTTAGACTTTATGATGTGGACATCTGCAGGAGATTTCGTCACACTTACCATCGGAGGAATCGTAGATCAACGGCTACGATTCATAGTCTCTATTTATGATGTTTTATTTTATTTCTGCTATTTATATTTCAGATTTCTATTTGTACCCCTATAAGGGATTTGTCATGTGTTGTAGCCCGAGGGCAAATGTGTCTTTGATGTCTTTGCTTTTGGAGGCCTATATATTAAGGCTTAGTTATTGTATTATTTTCTAATTATGACTTTGATTAATGAAATTTTATCTTGCTTCTTAGTGATCTCTTTTTGAGTTCATGTGAGTGGTGAAACCTAGGAGTGGACAAGGAAATACCCAACAGCCCACTTACGAGTGAGCTCTTGGTTTATTTTGTTTTCTATTTTATTTGGATTCTCCCACCACCATCCTTTCCTCCCCATACCACCGGCAATCCCCTCATTCCCCCTCCACCCGCAGGACCACCCCCCTCTTCCCTTTAATTCCCTACTACCCCACTACCCCACGTCGTCGGCCCTTCATCAAACCGGCGGCCGGCCCCCACCCCGCCACTCCCTGTCGTCCCCAAGCCCAACCGCCGGCCTCCAAGGCCCAACCGTCCCTCCCATTGCCCATCAATTTGAAATTCAAATTTCCAAACCTCATTATTCACCTTCCTAAATTAGGTTTTGTTATTTAAGAAAGTTTCTTAATGGGAATTCAATTAATTAATTGAATTTCAAATGATTTCCAAATACTTAAATCTATTATAGGAAACCTCCCAAATTTAATTAAATCTGAGAATAAATTTCAGATTTGATTCAATCCCTTATTTATTTCGTTGGGGCCCACATATTAAACATAAACTTCCTCTCTCCCCTCTCTACATGGCCGGCCCCCTCACCAAGCTTCTCTCTCTCCTAATTAATTCAAAATCCCCCCATTAAAGCTCCTTAATCCCCTCCAAAGCCACCGCCCCTTAGCCTTTGTGGAATAATTTGAAATTCAAATTGTTCCCTCTTTTCCCTCTTAGAAAACTCTGAATTAATTTCAGATTTTCTAATAATCCCTCTCCCACATTCAAACCCTAGCCATCACCCGCTCCTCTCACCCGCCCCTCTCCTTCCCCCTCACGGCCGAACCACCCCACCCCTTGCAAGCCGCCGCCTCTCATCTCCCCCTCCCTCAACCTTCTTCTCCCTCACTCAAGGAAATTATGAATGGCCGATCCGGATATTGATCACGGATTCGTAGAAGATTCTAACAGACGGATCGACATCCTACGATCTCCTTTCTTCAACTTCACTCCGGATTTCGACAACTCGGTGGAAGAATACGTGGACCGCATCTTGTATCAATTGACGCTTTCAATTGAAGAGCACATCCTTCCGGGTCGTTGGTACATTGTCAACCATCCATCTACTTCCCCTACTTCGACTACTGCTCCAACGACTACTACCCGAGGCGTCTTCTTTCTTGTGGTGGCATCGCTTGGTGTATTGGCTTTGCTTCTCCGTCAAACCCTACCACTTTAAAAGAGAGATTCAAAGAACTCAAGGTGAAAACATCGCTTTGTTAATCGGTGGATTATGTTGATCTAATCATGTTACTACTTTGTTTTGATTGTTGTTTTAAAGGATTCCTTAACTTCGGTTTGTGATTGATTGCCTACGCATAGCTTTCTTCCTAAGATCCTCTTTGAATCTACTTGGGTGAAACATTAAGTTAAACTTCTATCGTTACTTAATCAATTACTTATTATTCCTCGCAAACAATTCCTGGTTTCACATCACTTTAAATCCTCTACGATGCACTTAATACAATCTACACAACACAACCAATGCAATCTACATGATCAGTTTTCTAGAAAAATCTAGCAACATAACAACCCTAGACCAACAAGAATAGTAGACTCGGTCCCATCGCTTAGGTTGTCGTTTGCTTGTCGTAGGCTTGTGTGCATTGTTTTGTATACGTTCCATGAAAATAAATGTGTGCATGTATAGGCAAAGGCGTTCCGATCGACAATATAAATGCTGCAACATCCTAAGAGCGTAGCTCATGTATCCCCACAAGGACACACATGTCGTAAAGAAACATAGGAAATCAAACTATCCCATAATGCAAGTCATCTACCAACCCACAAATGCAATGTATGAACAAGTATGAATAAATCAATATATATATATATATATATATATATATATATATATATATATATATATATATATATATATATATATATATGCATATGGCAAGTACCGCTATAAATACAACCCAAGATCTACAGAAAAAGAAAGATGGCCAAGCTCCACCAATAATAAGCTTAGATGTCTACATCTATACAATGACGCAAATCTTTATAATGTGATCGCTTATTTAATCTTCAGGTCTCTAGCATCAGGTCTTTTATAAAAATCCAAAAAATAATGCCCCTTAAAGGAAGAGGAATCATTTCATTTTGGATTCCTACAAATGAATATAATAATCAATCAAATTTAAAATTTTCACAACACTTATATATTTACAACTCGATCTACATATACAATTGTATCTATACTTTACATTTATAGGGAGGACTCCTTACAAAGTTTACATTGATTCTTTATAGTATACATTTATAATTTACAAACTTGATTTACACTTTACAAAATAAAAGGCTGACTCAGACTGGACTAGCCCAAGTGTAACAAACTAGGAAAAATAAAGTGTCATGCAGGTAAATAAATGTACAAAAATGTATGTATAACATTCCAGAGTATAGAAAAGTAAACAATCGCAATCATAAGACGCCCTCCAAATAAGATATCCAACAAACCACCGCACAAGAAAGACAAAACAACAACGGCCTAGCCTAGACTAGAGTTGATTGTCCTAGCAAATAATCTAAATGTTGTGCTAAGCTGTGTGGTTTGGATGTCTTAGGTTGATTAATGATTGATGTTGCATACAATTTGAATTTATATGTTTAAAGGTCAAAAGGATTTAATTTAAAGTTAAGTTTTAATATTTTATTATCTAATTAACAAATTTTATTTTTAATGATTAATATTATTTAATTTTAAATTTTATAGAACATTGATGATTAATAACTCCAAGAGAAGTTTAAAGTTAATAACCAACAAATTTTGAGGCTTATAAATTTAATGCATTTGCTTTCCCCCTATGGATAAAGCAAGTGCATAAAACTTTAATTTTTTATTTAATGATCTATTAATCTTTATTTTAAATAATCGTCGCAATTAAATACTCCAAATTACTTCGAAAATTTTTAACAAATATTAGGCTTGTGAATTTAATGCATTTGTTTCCCCCCTAAGCAATAAAGCAAATACATGAAGCCTTTAGCTTTGTTAAAGATTTATTTAATTTTATTTTAAAGAACATGGTAATTAAAGACTTCAAATTGCTTTCAAATCTTTAATTAACGAGTCCTAGGCTTATAAAATTAATGCATTTGTTTTCCCCCTAAGAGATAAAAGCAAAAGCATAAAGCCTTTTATTTTATTTATCATTTAATTAATTATTTAAATTCAATTAATTTGGTTTATTTAATTAAATTGGATTTAATTTGATTTATTTAATTTTGATATTTAAATTTATTTGAATTTTATTTAATCTTATTCATTTTTAATTAATTTCTTTTAATTATTTAATTTGGATTTATTTAATTGATTTATATTTATTTATTTTATTTTATTTTTATTTACTAATTTCTATTTTATTTATTTATTTATTTTTAATTATTATTTTTTTATATTATTTTGTATTTGATTAATGACATTGTATTTTGAATTTACTTTAATCAATGTAATTGGTTTATATTCCAACTTGATTTAATCACAAATATAAGAAAGATAATGATGAGTTAGAAAAGTAATTATTTAAAGTGAAAAGCACATGATCTGTAATTACTTTGAAGTAATGAGTGCTTACCTTTTTTCGGGCTCCTTCTCTTACTTGATTTACTTTCTAGGCTTCAAGTTTGAGGAGGCATTTACAAGTTGGAATTCATCCAAAGCAAGAGAAAGAGAATAATAGAGAAAGGAAAAAGGAGAAGAATGAAGTACGCATACCTTTTACTTTTAGTCACAAAAATCTATATCCCCTTCTTAACAAAATTCAATTCTCCTTTCTAACTATGATATGAAACCCAACTTGTAACAACAAATAACCAATCATAGCAATTTCACTAATAAGAAGAGTATTAATGCAACACTAACTCCACTTATGATTTCAATTTTATGCGCATGCTAAATGGAACTTGAGAAAAGAAAACAAATGCAACTCTTCTTTCCAAGAAACAAAATCTTCCCATTATAGACATCAAACTTTGTATTGAATATACAAATATAACATTGGTATAAAACATGTATACATGCATACTTACAAAGCTACGAATCCTTGTATAATGCATGTAATCTTTCCAACAGCTTCATAAACCTTTGATATCAAAAGCACATAGTATTGAAACTGAAATAAATATATACATAACTTCTCCAACGTAGCTATATTTTTTAGATACTAATGTATGCATTCAATGTTTCTCACTAAAGAAAATGCAAACACCACATGCACATTGATAATGCAAGATGTATTCACCACATGGTTTGTCAAAATATGAAAGGGATATTATGTAGACTATAAAGAATAATGCTCATGAATTCAAAGCTATCATCTTCCTTGATTGCTATTTAAATTCACAAAAAAGGCTTTATTAATATGCAAGACATCATTTCATTTGTCAAATAACCATATTACAATTTATTAATGTTTGTACAACCCCATAATAGCCTTCTTTCTTTATTACAAGAGTTTTAAAGAAAACCCAAGAAGAGGAAGAAATACACACATAATTTGTTTGAAGCCATAGCGAAACACAAATATGCATCTAACCTCTTCAATCAGATCAAGATTTATTAGGCATGCACATACCATCATTTGCAAAAATCAATAAAATCACCGTATATATATTTCTAATGACAAGCTATGCACTCAACACATGGTTACGAAAATGCAAAAGGGAGGAGCATCAAAAATTCATTTCAATCAAGCATGCTTTGTATATTTCAAGAGCCCTCATCACTTCATGTTCCTTACTTATCACATGAAGCTTTAATTAAGATATGGGACATCTTAGATAAGCAAAATTGATTTGATAGAGCATATGGCAGTTGTTAAAGATACATGGCATCTAATCAAGGAGGCTTAACAATATCTCTATTCTTGATCTCAAGAAGAGAGAAACATCAAAAGATTGTTGACCTTTTTAAACTAACCAATATTGGGCATGAACATATACATAGGCCCTTTTGATTAAAACAATATAACATCAGAAGCGACCATCATGTCTCACCACTAAGATTGGCAAAGAAACCCACACCGAAGAAAAACTCTAAATCCCTCAATAGTAGTGCTGAAATGTTTTCATCAAATTCATTGTCAAAGAGAATTATTGAGGGAAAGCGGGATTAGTGTGCTAGACACTTCTATATTTACCAAACGATTTCACCATAGGAGATTAGTGTTTGCTAAAACTCTCCAAAGAATCTTTTGCAGCCTCTAATTTTTTGAAAAAGAAATTGAATAATATTCTGATTATAATTAGTTTTAAAAGATGGATAAGGGATGATGCCAAGCAAGTTTCTAAAGGAAGGAAAACCACCATTATTTCTTATTTAGTCTTTGAAAAGGAGCAACTTTGAACTTTCTTTTGATACAAGATTTTTAAATAGAAAGCCATATGAAAACAATGCAATCATATAGGAGCACGAATGGTGCAGCCATTTGAGAAAGAAGAAGAAAGAAATGCAGCCATGCAATTTGGGAAGAAGAGAAAGAAGAAATGCTTAAAGAGATAATGCCTATCAACCTTTGTTTTTTTATTGTCAATAGGAAGGAACTCGACTAACGATTCTCACCGCCCTCATCTCTCTCTCGTTTGAGCAGAATCGCACGACAGCCCCCTTCATTTCCTTGTTGTTTTTGACCGAATAGGACAGACATCAGGCCCTCTTTACCCCCTGTAAAACCTAATAACTCTCTAGGAAAAGAAAGATCATCAAGCCCCTCATCCAAACCAAACCACAGACTCAACTTAATTGCTTGATTTGAGAGTTACAGAGGACTGAAATTTGAATTAATTTTAAATCTAATTTAGATTTAATTTTAATGAATTTGAGTAGATTTATTATTATCTTATTTTTCTTATTATGTATACATGTTTTTTTAGAAGTTATTCTTATATATTTAGTTTTATATTTTATGTTTTAATTTTATAGATTTTATTTATTATACATGTTTGTTTTAAGTTATAATACACAAACACACACACACACATATATATATATATATCTGTGTGGGTGTTTATGGTTAATGAAAATTCCCTTAGGTTTTATTTTATATGATTTTAATCTAGTTCTTCAAATTTTTCTTTTTAGTTTTAATATAATTCCTTTTAGATTTTATGTAATTTTGTGTTTACTATTATTATTAGTTTTATTCAAGACATATATTTATCATTCTCTTTCCTCAACACACTTCAAACAGTGTCTAATTCAAGCATGAATGGGCTCAATCGATCTGTTTCGAGAGCCGAATGCAGTGAAATAATCCGTTTTGTAAAACGAGACCTCGATCAAAAAAAATTTTCGTGATAGATGATTGTGTATATGAAACAAAGGAACAAATTCATGTAAAATTTTTGATAAATCGGCATTGATGTGATCGCATATATTTTCAAAATGTAGTGATAAGCAAAATGTGATCAAAACAATTAAATTCTGAAGTCAACAACAAATTGATAGGACAATGTGTGGCTCAACCTGCTGTCACACACTATTATGCAAAAATGCAATATGTGGACTAACCTACAATAAATGCAGGAAGGTCAAGAAAGTGACTAATGCCAAAAAGGAGGTCAACAGAGCAGTACAATCAAGCGAAGCGCACGTGCAAACCAGCGAAGCAACATGAGCAATCAAGGCAAGGTCAGGCCAAACCAGCAAAGTAACGTGTGGGTGAGCGAGTGAATGGACCGACTCGGCAACTCCTCACATGTAGAAGTGAGCTTTGACGCTCCAATTGGATGCAGAGGAGTTGGACAAAATAAAGCATAGGAATTAGAGAGAAATAAGAAGTTCGTGTGTGGTTTTATGGCTTCGATTGCAAAAGTCAAGAAAGAGTTCGTGCCCTCAATAGATACAAAGGAGAAGTACGGTTTGTTGCTACTCGACCACAGATGAAGGATAAGGTCGGAGGA
This sequence comes from Dendrobium chrysotoxum, assembly GCA_019925795.1. Classification (NCBI taxonomy): domain Eukaryota; kingdom Viridiplantae; phylum Streptophyta; class Magnoliopsida; order Asparagales; family Orchidaceae; genus Dendrobium; species Dendrobium chrysotoxum. The sequence continues at coordinate 92,703,343 of CM034305.1, read as the reverse complement.
GGAATTCGCATGAGGTTGTGTCTACTTCGATGAAGTCTAAGGCAGAGGAAAGAGTTTGCATGCGACTGCTATTCGACAAAGGGGAAGGAGAAAGATTTCATGAAGGTTTGGTGCTCGATGACGAAAACAAAAGGGAAGAAATATAGGGTGAGTAAATTTCCTATTGAGAAGGAAATATGATTTGAATTTACTAACAATTGTTCAATAGGAAGAAGTTCAGTCTGTGCAATCGCGACCGGACAAGAAGGAAAAGAATAATAAAAGACAATTAATGCAGTTTAGTTAAACATCATTTCGATCATTTCATTGGAAGATATTATGCAATGCAATTTGATATATGATTTATTATTTTGGTGTGCTCGATGTTATCTTTGACAACATTCGATGCATTCGACGTTCCCCCTGACGATGTTTGACACCTCCGACGATATTTTTGATTTTGGTTAATACAGTTAATATTGTTTTAGGCAATGAGAAAACTTAAAAGTATAATCGAGGCAAAGTTTTGAGGCGAGCGTGTTTATGAAAATAAGGGCAAGAATTAAATTACTCTTTTTAATTTAATTGAAATTTTGATTGTAAATAGAGTTATAAACTAACTATGTAAATTGACATAATTATATCCTTCATGACTAGGTTGTGCACTAAAAAAGATAAATTAAGAATTTAAAAAATTTGGAACTGAAGTTTGCCCTTTGAAAAGGAAGTGGTGTGGTTGATTACATTTCATTCTCTAGCACTAATTATCTATTATTAGTTAAATGTATTTATTGATATAGCATATTGCATGTATAATTGCTAATTTATGGTAATATTATCTTACATTAGAAATGATGAAAAATATGGTTTATATTGTAATATCTATTAAATGTGATAGTATCATATCAAACCTTATATGCATATGTAAGTGAAGACGGAAAAAACAAAATTATGATATTGAATGAAATGTACTAAAATGGAAAAGAAATATACAATCCCATATAAGATTAGAGAGAGTCGTCTTAGATGGTTTTGTCATATAAAGCGTTGGTCTTCCGATGACCTGGTTAGGAGAATAGATATATTAGATCCAGCCTATGTTAAGAAAGGTAAAGGTATACCTAAAAAGACAAGCTAGAAAGTATTAGAAATGGATTTTTTATTAGATTTAAATGAGAATTTGACTCTACATAGAACACAATGGAGAAAAATGATTCATGTAGCTAACATCACATACTGGGATAAAGGCTTGTTGTTGTTGTTGTTGTTGTTGTATACTCGTTTTGCTTTTTTACTTTAAATATAAAGCCACTCATCCACCTGACCATCCTTATCTTTGTAACACTTAATTTTATACTTTTCTTTTAATAACCAACATTCTACAGCATAAAGCATTGCAAGTAACACCAACATCTCATAAAATTTTCCCGTAAGTTTGAGGGGTACTTTCTAACAAACAACAGGCCCGATGCATTCCTCCACTTCAACCATCCAACTTGAATTCTACTAATAATATCCCTATCTAATCCACCATCACTTCGAACAATAGACCCGATATATCTAAAATGTGCATTCTTTTTAATGACTTGATCACCCAATGTCACAATCCCACCAATAGATCTTTTACTCCATATATTTGATTTTATATCTACTCAAACGAAAATATTGAAACTCTGATGTTGATCTTCATAATTCAAGTTTTCATCAACTACCTCTCTAATATTATCAACAAGAAGAATATCATTAGCAAAAAACATACACCAAGGGATATCCTCTTGCAAATGTCTGGTAAGAACATCCGTGACTAAAGCAAAAAGATATGGGCTTAAAGCTGATCCTTGATGTAATCCAATTGAAATAGGAAAATATTTAGTCAAGCTACATTGTGTTTGAACAAAAGCATCAGCTCATGTACACATATCCTTAATGACTTGAACATAAGTATTATTAACTCCTTTCTTTTCAAGAATTCTCCAGAGCACTTCTGTTATAACTTTATTATATGCTGCATCTAAATCAATAAATATCATATGTAGATCCTCCTTCCTCTCTCTATACTTCACCACCAAACCCCTCAACAAAATGTATAGCTTCCATAGTAGACCTACCCAGCATGAATCCAAATTGATTTTGAGAAACCTATGATCCATTACTCCCATAATTAATATATGTTTAATTCATCTATAATTGGCAATCTTGTGCATCACCTTTATTCTTAAAAATAAGAATCAATACACTCCTTTAGCACTCATCTATCATATTTTTAGTCTTCAAAATAATATTAAAAAGTTCAGTAAGTCAAGAAATTTCTTGATCTCCTAAGTATTTCCATATATCTATTATCATCAGGTCCTACTATTTTTTCACACTTCAACCGTTTTAAAGCTTCTCCAAATTCAATTTTACTAATACAAAAATAAAAATAAAAATCTCTATTCTCATTTAAAGTCTTAAGGTCACTAAAGTCAATCGTATACTTGCATCTTCATTGAAATGTTTATCAAAATATCTCATCCACCCATGTTGAATATTCTCTTCAAAGAAAATACTTCGCTCTTCATCCTTCATGTACTTCACTTGATCTAAATCTTTACTAAATGAACATTCCTTCATGTACTTCACTTGATCTAGATCTTTACTAAATGAACATTTTGAGAGTTTTCATATGGTATACTACTATAAGGTTTATGTTGAAAAAGCACTAGAAATTACGAATTATCAATGTAAAGCACTAGAAATTATGGATTATTAATGTAAACAAAAAAAATGAATTCTTAAAACGAAAAGATCTCTTTAAAAGTTAAAAATGTGGTCAGAAATAATGTCTCGTTAAATGCTCCTGCAGAGATGGCATTGCAGAACATTAAGTGGCTCTTTTATTAGTCTATTATTAATCTAGTAGGGGAAGAGACCAACAACAATAACAAGTCTTAATCACGCTATGTGGGATCAGCTACATGAATCTTTTTTCTCAAGAAACCGAAAATTTCACCCCTCTTCTGCATATCTAAAACAGCTCTTCGCTGAGTATGGACAGGTTATTTAATGAAAGGTAGATCATGATAGCTAGAAAAAAATTTGTGATCAGGTGGAATAATGGTTTTTCCATGATGACTTCCATCGAGAACAAGGAATTCACATGATACTAGTAGCGTTTCGCTGCTTGATACGGTGCAAATAGTAGAAGGCTGCAGTATACCGTACAAAATAGCAGAAAAAAATGACATCGACCACTTACAGGATTAACTTGGATGGCCTGCATGTTACTAGGGCTGGACCCCTGAACTCGAAATAAAGCTAATTTATCTTTGTCAAAAGCTTCATTGGCAATACCTTGTTCCGATAAGAACAGTTTATATCCTGAACTCAATCCTCCCTACAAGTTATTCCAACAAAAAGACAGACGCGTGGTCAATTTATGACTACCACCAGCTCGCATATTTATTGCACAAAGGATATCCTCACCTTTAAAATAATGAGAGTGTGGAAAATCGAGAAGAAGAGTGGTGGCTCTTTACCTTCACAAATTTGAGCCTGAAAGATTTGTAATGATCAAATTATTGATCTGGAACCTTGGAAGAATAATAGTCTCCGAAATCTACTACAAAATTCAAAAGATTTCTCCTTTTTTATAATTATATCTAACTATCAATAACCGCATCTGCCTCCTTCAAAAGACATGCTATTTAAAAACAGAAAGAATTACTTAAGCGATGATGCTAGGACAAAAATTATGGATGTTATTATTGTCATTGTTGAATGGACAAGCATGGGACAGAACAAAAGCAGGGGTAAATAAATTACCAAAATTCAAATTAACACAAACCATGACATAAGAACCCTTGATTAATTGTGTCATTCTTGTCATTATGGAGATCGCATCAACTCTATCTTCCTGCAGCACAATAATTGTTGTCCCAACTCATGAGATTGTTGAACGAACTTATCCATCATTAAGAGAGAAGTCAAAGGTAATAAAATAACTTTCAATATCCACCCAAAATGAGATTCTTGAAAAAATTTTAAGACATACCAATGTGCCGTTCGATCCTAGCCATGCATAAAATAGGTTATTATCCTTGTCATTTTCAGAATAGGTATACTTGACAATGTAACAGTCTCCTATGTAAAGCATGGCCTGTTCTGTTGATGAAAGTGGGGTGATATCATGGCAATTAACCCGCCAAACCTAAACAAAAGTTGATCCAATGTCAATTACTACTGCTTCACAAGAAATGAAACGAACAAACTTGACAGGAATCTCATAATTACTCTTAGTATGCCATTGCTGTCTATTATTGGTTGATAGTCATCCTCAGGGATTTCCTTCACATCATATCCCTGATGCTTGAATATAGCTATATCATATACAAGTAAACCATGTCATTCTTTTGAAGCATAGGTAAAGTTCTTTGAGTAACGAATATAGCGAATACAGAAGTATATAATACAACCTGCTACTTTCCCTCTGCCTTCTGTATACAAGCTGGGTGCTGTGTTTTGCGGCCAATCTTTAAAATATGACTTGAATTTAACAGTTTCAGATCCCTCAGTCAAGAAGGTTGTATGGATGCTCACAGGTCTATCCTGAGAGTGCATGAATTCCTGCACAGAAAGACAGATGGCTTAACAAGAAAGGATTATGAAATACATTGTAAGCAAATATTGTAGAAAGTGGCTGAATTGTACTATGTAAGAAAATAAGACTACTTCAAGAAGAAACAAAATTGCTGTTGGAGAAGATCATGAAATAAACTGATTAACAAGGCAAACATCACAATCAATATACAAAGTAATGACGTTAGAAGTTTCTGCTAACGCAGTGATGGTTAGATATCACATGACCATGCAATATTTGAACATTTGGATCATGCAGGCATCAGTATGGTCAAACCCATAATACTAAAAATAAAAATCTTCTAAGCATTCAGTAGATAGAGGTGAGACAATCACAAAACAGGGATGGAAAAGGGAGCGAGAATAAAGCAAGAAAGGAGAATAGATGAGATAGTCGGAGGAACTGGAATAGGGCCAGAGAAACCATATGCACAATGCCTACGAGCCCTGGCAGAACCGCCGCAACTACTGCTTCATGTTTTGAGTTTTCTGCAGTCAGATGATCAGATCAATTGATGCCCTTTTGGATGACACAAGGTTCATGAACCATTTAATATTAAATAAATCATCTACAGAACATTCACGAAAAATTTTCAAAATATGACAAATCTTACTTCCACGGCCAAAATAGCTGCCTTCCTTTCGCTGACCAATGTAGTCTTTCCCATCCATAGAAAGATTTCAGCGTCACAATCCAACAGATAGCACCTATCAGAGCTCAGTAACCCCTTAGCCAAAGAAGGTGAATCAAGAGGAAGCAACTTGCATTTATTAACCCTAAAAAGAGCAGTCATTAGATATTTCAATTGAAAAGATAAAACATGTGTAGCAAACTGCAAATATTGTTTCTGCCTCTCCAAAAGAATGGTAGCCTTGGCGAATTCTACAAGGTGGGAAAATGCAACTGAAAAGGAAGACACAACAGTGAACATAGGTCTTTGCGACAGTGCCCACCAAAAAAGTTTTGCAGCTGAAGGCTTTTCATCCTGCTTGGTATTAGGTGATTCCCGTGGAATGGGAGCATAACCACCGAATAAGTTCCAGAATTCTCCAGCATCAGAATCACCAACAAATTTTCCATCCTCTGCGCTAGTTTTTGGTTAATAATTTGCAGCAATGGATCTTTTAGAAGGACATATATTAGACATACCTATAGTTGCCACTTTACACCTTCCACCATGCTGATTCTCATTTATGTACTGAACAACTTCCAAAGCTTTGGCCCTTTCTTGTATGCTGGAATTACAACCGCTAAAAAGAAAAATTTTTGATTCTGTGTCCAGTATAAACACTTCATTATGGTTCAAAGAGGACCGGGAAAAGGGGACCTGATGAAATGATATTCACAGAGAAGATATTCCCTTTATAATGTATTCAGTATAGAATAACACATGAAGTTTACTGCACGGAATATAAACAAAAGAAAGAAAATAATAAACAAAGAGCAGCAGTGCTGAAAGAAGTTATGGTAGTGCTACAGAGGGGAGCCTACTTCCTTAACATGTATAGCATGATCCCCCTTGCAAGCAAGCAATGTAATTCGGTATGCACCATTGCTATCACCTTGTAGTTCTGAAGTGAAAACACCTTCAATAGGTATGATACAGGGTTTAAAATAGGACAAGAACTTCTCTGTTTCATTTCCTTGAACCTCCTTATAGTGAACAGCACGAGATCCCAATGCTGCATCCAACTCAAGGGCTTTATCTGAAGCCATAGTGGAGTCATCCTAAAGTTCATAACAATGAGCTTAATATGATGAATGATTACAGAACACGTTACAAATACCACTTAAAGATTGAAGTTTACTTATTGACAAACCTCCTCGGCATCTTTCCCCACCCAGTAATGTATATCATGCTGATAATTTCCACTTCTAAGCATAGCCGTCTGTTATGCAGTACAATGAACTGAGGAATTACTATTCTTTGATTGAAACTGCTACTCCGTTTGAGCATTTCATTTGGACAGAAGATCTAAGTGATATTCAAACATGACGTCTTGTAAAAGAGATTAAAAAACCAGTGTAAGCAACTTACATTCAAGACTATATATGCGCTTCCAGATAAGAACTTTCCATGTGAGGACTTCCGAACCAGGATCGGCCTGAGATTCTCAATGCACCAAATTTCCAATCCTCTGGCAATTAGGAAAACATGGGAGGAATATTTAGTAGTCATTTTTCAAGACAAATTAGAGGAAGCCAAATTTATTATACTCCAAAGACATAGGACATGTCACCAATATATTAAAATGTTAATGTAAATATAGATAAATAAATATATCATGCATATTTTCATATGCGTCTTTGAATAGCTAAAATAAGTACTATATGTCCAAATATTGGATTATTATTCATGTGTACATATAATTTAATTACTTCTGATAAATTCCAGTAGTTTGATAGAGGATGTCAAAATTCATAATCTTATGATCTTCGTTTAGTAGTTTGAAGTGACAATGACCAATATATCGCTTCAAGATGTTTAAAGACCATTCCATCAAATTGATAAAATCAAACATTGATTTAAAGAATCAACTAAAATCCGATAGTCCAACTCAGATCACACACAATATCGATCTAAGAGTCATCGTATGGCTTGATTTCGACAATATAAATCACAAAGCTAGAGGGCTCCATTCATCCAACCATCACCCTTAAAGGTTTAATGTTTTGGTGTGGATCTCAACGATGAGGTATCACATATCTTAAACCTTCAATTAACCTAAAAACAAAAATAAACTTGGTCAGGAGCATTTCCATACAATTCAAGCCTTGAAAATGAAATGTCTCGTAGATCCTCCATCCATCCAAGCAAAAGTACAAAACGCTCTTTACCCAAACGCCTATAGTGAAGACTGGTTTTCTCTCGCATACTCAACCAAAAAGTGGCAAAAAAACCAAAAATACTAAAAGTTAGAAGGGATGAAGGGAAACTGCTCAACTTGATTACAAAGAAGTAAGATGTGATGAACAAGAAAACCCAAAGAAGGATAAACATGAAATAACCAAACTACCTTCTCAACCAAAATCGGCTAAATCGGTTAGTATAAAACTAAAAACACAAACAATAGAAGTTTCAACCAGATCTACCCAACTCGCGATTCACACGATGTCCTCCAAGCTTTTGCCTTAACAATCTTGCACAAATCGCACAATTTTTTCGACCTCTAACTACATTGGGGTCCAAATTTAAGAAGTGTGATGCTAGGACATCACTCTGCATGCTCATTTCTCTCTCCCTTTACAGTCACCGAGCAACTTTGGATAAGCAACCCCCCACCCTCTCGTCCCTTCCTTCAATCGAGCCACCAAGAAAGAAGGTTCCTCCTTATCGTTGTCATCGTCTTCCTCTTCTTCCTCTTCGGTCAAGAACAAGACGCAAGCCTTCCTCCTAGCCATTTCAAACCTTCATTGCAAGTTCTCAAACTCAATATTTCAATTTCTTTTTGTTCGTTTTATCAAAAACCTATAATCACAAACCCCTCTCTTCTCAAATTTTTTTTCTTCCGATCACATCCCTCTCGAAGCAAGCAAGTGCACTCATGTGATACCAAAAGGTTAAAAATGAAGATCCGGACCAACCAAAAATGCTCAGAGAAGAAAGTTGCTTCTAATCAAATGCCTATTACAAGAAGCATAATGAAGAATTTTAATCAGTACTTTTATATTTAGAAGTTATATGTTGATTATAAGAGTAAGTAATTTTAATTTTTAATTTTTGAATATTTGAACATTTTGAAATTTTGAATTTAGAAATTTGAATTCTGAATTTTTGAATTTTCAAAATGGAGGAAATGTTGTTCAATTTAATTAGCCAATTGATTATTTGACTTAAAATTAATCAAATAATAAATTTGCAATGCTCCTTGATCGGCCACCAAACATTTGGAGGGCAGTTACATAATGGGTAACTATCTCTGCCATAGCCACACATAGGGAACCGAGCCGAGCCGGGCATGTGCTTGTTCATGTTTGTGTTTGATTATTATCAGCTTGTTCATGTTCGTTCGAGCTCAATTCAAGCTTTCCTTGTTCATGTTCAAGCTTGGTTCGTTTAAGTTGACGAATGTTCATGTTTGATTTGTATTTAGTTCATGTTCAGTTCATTTCATGTTTATCGAGCTTTAAAAAAAATAGTCTTATCAAGCTTTGTCGAGCCTACTAACAAACATGTTTGTGAATATTTCTAGCAATTATTTCGAACTACCAAACGAGCATGTTCACGAACATATGCAGTGAGTGTTTTTTAGCTACCAAACAAGATTTGTTCGCGAACATATCTAGCAAGAGTTTTTGAACCATCAAACAAGTCTATTCACAAACACATCTAATGAGTGTTTTCGAACTACCAAACGAGCTTGTTCACAAAGAAATGAGTTACAATTCTTCATATAACAAAGTTTGTTCATGAATATTTTGAACAAACAAAATTGATAATAATAAACAATCTTCCTTTAGAGAAAAGGAAAGATGATATCAAAAATGACCAAAATATTCTCAAGAAGTAATTCTCCAAATATAGTTAAGCAAAAATATTAAACGAAATAAATTTAAAATTCATAACCCCTCAAAAAGTAATTCCACAAATATAATTAAGCAAAATCAAACACTATAGATTTACAGATTTTTTAGCTTATTTATCACTGGCAAAAGAAAATGGCAAGAAATTCATAAGCAATACCATCTAACAGTGGATAAAAAGAGTTCAGTTCTTTAACATAAAATATTTGGCATTCAATATTAGGCATGATTTTAAAATGATTTAACATAAATCCAACTAAACAAGGTTTTGATTACTTTTAATATTTTTGTTTTGAAAAAAATTAAAGCATAAAACAAATAGCCAAATGATTAATGAAAACTTAGCAAGATTTTATAGTTGGCATGCCCAACAATTTTCAAGATTTAATCCTCTCAGAGATTCACTAAATTTAGATTTATAAAATTTACTAAATCCTACTTTGTAGCTAGCAAAAATGCTGCATTATCTATCCATAAAAAATAACTAGCAAAATGATGCATTATCTATCCAAAAGGCCAATGAATATCAAAGAAGATAATTAAAGAAAAGAACTATAACTTTCTATGAGGCCCTATGTTATTCGACCTAAAAGGCGAGGAATTAAAGTGAAAGGTAGAAAATATAAATATATAATTAGATAATATCATAAAATATAAAAAAATTAATTAAATTATACATAATAATATAATATCAATTAATAGATATTTATGATGTATTTTTATTAATATATATTATAATATTTAATTAATTTTATAATTTATTAAATTATTATTATATTTTTAAATCATAATAAACATAAAATATTTATATTAGATTTATTAAACTTTTGTATCAAACACGAATCGAGCTTTTTAATGAGCTTTTTATCGAGCTCCTAACGAGCTTCTTACGGAGCATGTTCATGAGCTTCTGATGATGTTGTTCATGAACATAAACGAGTCAAATATATAGTTGTTCAAGTTTGTTTATTAAAGCATCAAGTATTTAAAGTATTTAAAAAAATGCCCAAGCATGTTTGATTACTTAATTAAACGATCACGAACGAATTTTTATCAAGTCAAACCTCGAGTAACTTATCGAATGCTCAGTTCATTTACAACCCTAACCATACACTTGGTTGGCTCACCCATAACTCCCCCTCCCTCTCTTTTAATTAACCTAAAAGTATTATAAACTTGTTTAAATACTTAGTTACTGCAATGAATGATCGGATGTTAGTCTAGACAAAATTTTGGAGTTTTATTCTAAAAGGTGGAGGTTTGGTCCTTCGACCTTACCATTTTGGTGGGTGGTACGTTCAAATAATTTATAAAATTCTCTTGATTTTTTACTATAGTTTTATTCTCTTATCCTCCCACCACAATTTCATGCTAATTCCCCAACCCATTTCATCATAAAAATCCTACCATGCTTAAACAAGACTTTGTAATGTCCAAATCACCATTTAGCCAACCTAAAATCCTTGAAAAGTTCTGAAATGCTCTAGAATGATAGTAGACACAATCCTCTAAATATTTCAATAGTTTTCAAGGCTTGGAGTTCCTACTTTCCCCATACCAAATTTATAAACCATAGAACAGTGCTCTTAAATTTGGGCATTCCCCTATATTTGGTCGACCTCTTTTGCTTTAACACTTATCATATCTCCTAAACCCATCCCATAGATTAAATACTATCCCTAACAACTTTTGAAAGCCTCATAAGCCCAATTAAGCCACCATTCAAAGGCCTAACCCTAGGCTTCATCGTATTTGGTATCAAAGTCAAAAGTTTCAAAGATTTTTGGTTAAAGAATTATTAAATGACTTTTCTTTCCAAAGTGATCTTATGATGAGGTTATGGATTTTGTGATTATTTGGTATGGCCATAACATTCCATAGCTTCTTATGATTATTGATGTACTTTGGTGAGAGCCTCAAGGGCTCATAAATTTGTCTTTAATACCACAATTGGAAATCCAGACTATAGCCAAGGATTATATACTATCCCTAACGTATTTTAGAAGCCTCACAAGCTTCAATTAAGCCATCATTCAAAGATTTAACCCTAGATTTCATCATATACATTGGGTTCATCATCGTCAAGCATTATAGAGCTTGTGGGTAACCATCATGACCTGGCCCGAAGGCTCAAATAAAACAAGGCGGAAATAGACGATCGGACGATAATTTAAAATTTTGCTTACTAATTATTTCCAATACACTGAAAGAGTCACTAAAACCTCAAAAGCATTTTAGTGAAAGAATATTATAAAAATTTTGACAAATACATTTCTCTTGGAACATCGCACCTATGATACATGTTCTCTCCTTTTTCACTCATTTAAATGATTTGGATAATGCCTTTGAATGTTTGCAAATATAGGAGTGAGTCACAACATAACCCAGTGAGTACGTCATGCTCCTAAATTACAATAATATAAGGCATTTTGATTAACATATATATTTATTGTCAAATATAAAGTAACTTTATTAATAACATTTAAATTTTAAAATGACCATCAATCATATCTTATGCATATATATAATACTTATATAATGTCATAATATTTTTTATAACTAATACAATCGTCATAGGAAACACCGTCTAAATAATACCAATAAAGGTAGTTCCATTTCCTTTTCATAACCTTTTCCAAAACATTTTTGATTTCACGCTCATGGGTATATTACTTCTCCAGTCAATATTATAAGGGGTATACTCTATCAATCAACATGCACATGCAAACATACATATCTAGCCATTTCAATCATATTGCATTAGGTAATATTCTATAATAATGTGAAACATAAGATACTAATTATCATCTATTCCAAGATGAATAATCATTGAATATGAGAAAAATAAATTATGATTTAACCTACAAGAATAACTAAATAAGCATGTGACAATATCCTTTTATGCATTAAATTTAGAAAAAAATTAAAAATCATTACTATAATTTAAAACTATGAGTACTCACCTTAAATCTGAGCATTGTGACAATTCTCTAATACTCCTACGTTGATAGATTTAATACCTATATTAAAAACCGTATCAAAATTTTAAATGATAAAATGCTCATAACAATTCTTACTCAAAATTTAAATTTCCTTTATAAATATAATTCATTACTTAAAATAAATTAAATGCTCTGGATAATGCATGTGAACAATTGAAAATACAGGAGTGAGTCATAACATAACTCAGTGAGTACGTCATACTTCTAAATTATAGTAATACAAAACATTTTGATCAACATGCATATTTGTTATAAAATATAAAATAACTTTATTTAATAACATTTAAATTTTGAAATGATCATCAAACATATCTTATGCATATATATAATATTTATATCTTGTTATAATTTTTTTTGTAACTAATACAATCGTCATAGGAGATACCGTCAAAATAGTACTAATGAAGATAATTTCATTTTCTTTTTCATAACATTTTTCAAAACCATTTTTATTTCATGCTTGTGGGTGTATTGCGTCCCTAGCCAGTACCATAAAAGGGTATACTCCATCAATCAACATGTACATGCAAGTATACTTATCTAGCCATTTCAATCATATAACATTTATTAATTTTATATAGTAATGTGAAACAAAACATGCTAATTATCGTCTGAATATGAGAAAGATAAATCATAATTTAGTTTGCAATAATAATTACATAAGTATGTGGCAATATATTTATATGCATTAAATTTAGAAGAAAGTAAAATTCACTATTATAATTTTAAAACATGAGTACTTATCTTGAATCTGGGTAATGTGACACTTCACTCTTACTTCAAGTTAATAGATTTAACACCTATATATAAGACCTTATTGTCAAAATTTTAAATGATAAATTGCTCGTGAATTTCTTACTCAATATTAATTTTTTCCTTTTAAATATAATTTATTACTTAGCATAAATTAAAGTACTAATTAAATATCATATATTATTAAAATTTAAAATATATGCTCTCTCTCTCCCTCTCACTATATATATATGCCACTAGTCATAAAAATTGAATCATAATCCAATTATCATTTTCTCAAAATATGATATTTAAATTTATAGTTACAAAATAAATTTTCATTCTTTAATATATATATATATATATTCTCTCATAAAATATATCATAATTAATAAATTCCTATTTTTCAAATATAATTCATTAACTTATTTATCACAATTTAAACAGAACTCTTATATTTAAAATTATAAGCATATTTATGTATCATCTATTTTTTTCCTACTCACTAAAACCCTAATATCAAAATTTTAAAATAAACATTTAATTTTCCTAAAAAATTTTATTAATTTTATTATAAAAAATGAACATTTCTCTCCTTTTCCCTCACTCAATGGCAGCAAACGACCTGCCTCTACTTGGTGGCTCTCCCTCGCACTCATTTTCTCTCTTCTCGGTCCCGCTCTTTGCTCTATCTCTCGGTATCTCCCCGTCTTCTTATCTCCATTTGATTGTTAAAGGGACGAAACCCTCTCTTCGCCTTCTCGTGATTCCTCGTTCCATCTCACCGGGCACCAAGCGACAAAAACAACTCCTCCTTCAACTTCCTCGACATTAAGCAACATGGTTCCTTCGTCTTCCTCGACATTAAGCAACATCTCCTACATCCCGTTCATCTTCCTCGATTCCAAACGTAATCGATTGTTGCTAGTTCGGGTTATTATAGTAACCCCCATTATTATTCATTCCTTCCTTTCATGTAATTTAAATAAAAATTTTACATTAATTATTAGTTATTGTTAATCTTATATTTGGGCTTTATTTTAAAAAAATTTAGGACATGTTATGTGATTGGTTCATCTCATGATAACTGTAATTACTTAGGTTTCACTTTAGAGTAGTTCATACGAACAAAAGTTCTACTCACTTTAATTAGTTATCAATTTTCAATGCTTATATGTACAAACGCCATTAATTTAGGATTCTTATATAAGACCTTCGAGTTGAATTCCACTTAGCATCATTGGTGAAATTTATATTAAAACTAGAATTTCGTACTGCTCACTTGAAGTAAATTTATTTATTAAAGGAAAAACATACACTTTTTTACTAGAGGCGTATCATTGATTTGTGTAATAGATATTTGCAAATTGTCGGTCCTATTTTTAATATTCATTTGTTTGTTATGCATATGCCCATCATTTCTTTTGATGTTCATAATGAAATATCAGGTTGCTAGATAATTTGCCTTGATTTATTGCTTTATAAATTCATGTACTGACTTATTTTATATACTAGTAAGGCCTCTTTTTCATGCACATTGACTCTATTAATATAATAGATTTCATTATTGTGAATCATATTTTACTATGAAAATAACACTTATAACACAAATTATAATACTCATATTAAATACTTATTTGTGATGTATCGAATGCATACGTCAATTTACAATGGTGTGTATGTCAGTAAAATTTTTTTGATAATGGTGAGCCGAATCAATGGGTCCTTAGAGAAATTATTAGATTTCTATGAGATTAGTGCCTATTATTCCTAGTTTAAGGATGTTGTAGTAAACTGTTAGGCCGGCCCCTCCTGGGCCGGCTGGACCGGTCCAAACCGGACTGGTCCTCGTCTACGCAAGACGGAACCGAGCGCAGCGGAAACCAGGCGGAACCAGCGACGGGGCCAAGCGTGCACGAGATCCGGTTTTGGGAGGGAAATTTTGAATGGGAAGGGCTGTTTAGGCAATTTGTAAAACTCCTTTATGGTTAATTAGGAGGATTGGGGGGGAAATTAGGGTTATCTTGAATTTGAAGGTGATTTGAGATCGTCTTGGAGGTTTGGGCTCTAGTCTTCTTGGCTAGAGATTTTGGAGAGTTAATCTTCCTATCGAATTGAAGATCCTTGTATCGTTTGCTATTTTATTTCTTCTATTAGTGAAATACAAGTGATTTGCTTGGATTTGCTTCAGATTTCCTCAGTTATCTCTGTGTTTTGGCTGTTTTCCTGCTGGAAACAGCAGAAAACCTTTTGAGTTAGGTTTGCTTGCGAACTAAAGTATTACCTTAGGGTTACTTGCGAACTCAAGTATTTCCTATAAAATTGGTATCAGAGCATCGATTTGGGACCACCGGCGGCTGAAATCCTGAAATTTCAGCAATAATTTGGGCATCCGGAAGAAGTGTTCTAGAGTTTCTTGAGAAGAACAATGGCCGGAAAAAAGATTGAAGTCTTGGAAGGTGAATTTGGACAGTTAAAATCAGATTTGGAGGGAAAGTTCTTTAATTTTCAAAATCAAATCACCTCCAACAATGAAAGGTTGGAGGAAAAGTTCACTGCTATGGAAGAAATTACTGGAAATGAAGACCAATCCGACGACATCGGAAGTAAGAGAGACTACCGACGGCCATGGCATAGGAGGAAATCCGATCCCGTATCGAGGAAGGAAAAATCCGGAAGTGGAGATCCTTGAGGGGAAGGATGACATGCCTCCTCTAGAACCGCTTTCTAGAGAGAAGATGAGCCAGGGGTACGAACGAAAGGGTGCTGATTTTGTTGGAATGAGGGAAGAAATGCATCGCAGGGGTGCTGAATTTGAAGGGAGAAGAGGGGAATACGAGGAAGGGTTTGGGTATAATCGTCGGAGGGACGACCGGGACACTTGGGGAGCACCTCCTTTTCGAGGAGCGGGGGGTTACGAAGGATACCGGGGGTACGGAGGAGATCCCAAGATGAGAAAACTGAAGATGCCCATCTTTGAGGGCGAGGATGGCCATGGCTGGATTTACAAGGTGGAACGATATTTTGCCGTCAACGGGTTGACGGAGGAGGAGAAACTGACAGTGGCGTGACTGTGCTTGGAAGGGAAGGCACTGGCGTGGTACCAGTGGCGGGACATGAGGCGGCCTATTCGAAGCTGGAGGGAGTTCAAGGACTGTCTGCTAGAGCGTTTTCGAACCAGTAGGGGAGGAGACTTCTACGAGTAGTTCTTTGCGCTGATGCAGGAGGGGACAGTGGCAGATTTTCGTGACCGGTTTGAGTACTTAGCTAGCAGGCTGGATCGCTTTTCTGAGACCGTGCTTGAGGGGAAGTTCATGAAGGGGCTCAAACCAGAAATCAGGGCAGCTGTTAGAGTGATGAGACCACATGACCTGGGGGAGGCCATGGAGTTGGCACAGCTGGTCTAGGACCAGAAGCATCTGGAGAGGAGGGCTCGAGGCAGCAGCTCCAGGGGATCTTACAGGATGACGACCACCTTTCTAGCTCCCAAAGGAGCTGTACCGGGGGGTACACGAGAAGTACCAAAGGAGAAGTCTGGAGGAGGAGGGCCTGGGGGAAATTTTAAAAAGCTTACTGATAAGGAGATGCAGGAGAAGAGGGCCAAGGGATTGTGCTTTAGATGTGATGAGATGTACATGTCAGGTCATAGGTGCAAGGACCGGACTCTTCAGGTTCTCCTCGATTGCGAAGACGAGGAAGACGAAGAGGGAGGTGGGAGCAGGTCAGAAGTGGAGGAGGAGGAGAAGTTGCATCTAGATGTGGCAGAAGTCTCTCTGAACTCAGTAGTGGGATTCACTTCGAGTCACACTATGAAAGTGAAAGGGGTGATAGCTGACCGCGAGGTGGTGGTGTTAATAGATAGTAGGGCAACCCACAATTTCATTTCCACCCAGATTATTGAGCTGCTTGGGATGGAGTTAGTGGATACAGGATGCTATGGGGTGATGATGGGCACAGGGAAGGTGGAGATGGGTAGAGGAGTTTGCAGAGCAGTGCTACTGACCATCCAGGGGATTCATGTGAGGGACGATTTTCTTCCACTGGAACTTGGGAGTACTGATGTCATCCTAGGGATGAAGTGGTTGCAAACCTTGGGAGAGACCAAGATCAATTGGGGCACATTGAAGATGGAACTGGTGGTGGAGGGAAAGAAGAGGGTGATTCAAGGTGATGCTGGGCTGACCAAGGCTGGGTTTCTCTCAAGTCTCTAATCAGGACCATTCAGGAGGAGGGAGGAGGATACTTAGTGGAGTTGCACCGTCTGGAAGGGGGTCAGATTAGAGGAAGAATGCACTATTCCTTCTTCAGTACAGCCGCTCGTACACCAGTTCAATGAGGTTTTTCAACCTCCACAAGGTTTGCCACCTTAGAGGGAGCTGGAGCACGCCATTACTTTGAATGAAGGGGAGACACCGATCAGCGTCCGCCCTTATCGTTACCCTCAGATCCAAAAAGATGAGATAGAAAGGCTGATTCGGGAGATCCTGGAGGCGGGAATCATAAGGCCGAGTGTAAACCCTTTTTCTAGTCCAGTCCTCTTGGTCAAGAAGAAGGACGGGAGTTGGAGATTCTGTGTGGATTACAGGGCTCTGAATAAGGGCACTATACCAGACAAGTTCCCAATTTCGGTGATTGATGAGCTATTGGACGAGCTATTTGGGGCAGTGGTGTTTTCCAAGCTGGACTTGAAGTCCAGTTACCACCAGATCAGAATGAAGGAGGCAGATGTTCCCAAGACAGTATTC
This sequence comes from Dendrobium chrysotoxum, assembly GCA_019925795.1. Lineage (NCBI taxonomy): Eukaryota > Viridiplantae > Streptophyta > Magnoliopsida > Asparagales > Orchidaceae > Dendrobium > Dendrobium chrysotoxum. The sequence goes on along the minus strand of CM034305.1, from coordinate 92,685,743 downwards.
AAAACACATGAAGGGCATTATGAGTTTCTGGTAATACCCTTTGGATTAACTAACGCTCCTGTTACTTTTCAGTCTTTGATGAACAGGGTATTTAAGCCGTACCTCAGGAAGTTTATATTGATATTCTTTGATGACATTCTGGTGTACAGCAAGACTGAGGGAGAGCATTTAGCACATTTGAAAGTGGTTTTGCGAGTATTACAGGATCATCAGTTAAAAGCCAACCTGAAGAAATGCAGCTTTGCCTAGGCTAGTGTGGAGTACTTGGGACACGTTGTTTCCCAAGAAGGAGTGGCGGCAGATCAGAGAATGATTGAAGCAATGCAGAAATGGCCAAGGCCTAAAAACTTAAAAGAGTTGAGGGGGTTTTTGGGGTTGACTGGGTACTACAGGAGGTTCGTGAAGGGATACAGTGCGATTGCTTGGCCTCTGACTAAGCAACTGAAGAAGGATGGGTTTTTATGAGGAGAGGCAGCAACCCAGGCCTTTGAGAAACTGAAGGAAGCCATGACTACAGTTCCAGTGTTAGCACTTCCAGACTTCAGTCAGGTCTTTGTAGTAGAGACTGATGCGTCAGGATATGGGCTGGGGGCAGTTTTGATGCAGAACCACCGGCCAATAGCATACTTCAATCAAGCGCTGTCAGTCAGGGCTAGATTGAAGTCAGTATATGAGAGAAAGCTGATGGCCATTGTCTTGGCAATTCAGAAGTGGCAGCCTTATCTTCTAGGGAGGCATTTCGTTGTAAGGACTGATCAGAGAAGTTTGAAATACATGTTAGAACAAAGGATGGTGACCGAGGAACATCAGAGGTGGTTATCCAAATTATTAGGCTATGATTTTGAGATCCAATACAAGCCTGGTTTGGAAAATAAAGCAGCCGACGCCTTATCCAAATGTGTCTGGGAGCTTCAGGAATTAGCGGTGTCAGTTCCATTGATGGTAGATTGGGGGGCCATCAAGCAAGAAAGCATGTTGAACGAAGAGTTGCGGAAGATCAGGGAGGATCTGGGGAAAGAGAAAAGTAGTCATTCTGGTTATTGCCTTGAGGGGGAGAGACTATTGTATCAGGGGATGTTTGTGATGCCACGAAATTCCATACACATCCCCCACTTGTTGCAGGAGTTTCATGGCAGCGCAGTTGGAGGTCATTCAAAAGTTCAGAAGACATACAGGAGGCTAGCATCGGAGCTCTACTGGAAGGGGATGTATAAGGATGTTGAGGAGATGGTATCCAGGTGTGAGGTGTGCCAGAGAAATAAATACATGGCCATGGCACCAGGAGGGTTACTCCAACCATTAGCACTTCCAAATAGAGTATGGGAGGAAGTGTCCATGGACTTCATTGACGGCCTACCCCGCTCAGAGGGATTCACAATCATTTTAGTTGTGGTAGACCGACTTAGCAAGTATGCCCACTTCATTCTCTTACAACATCCTTACACCGCAGTGTCAGTGGCGGCAGCGTTCATCAGGGAAGTGGTTCGATTACATGGGATTCCTGAGTCGATTGTGTCTAATAGGGACAAAGTTTTCCTCAGCCAGTTTTGGAGGGAGCTTTTCAGGATGCAGGGCACTGTTCTCAAGAGAAGTACCGCCTACCATCCATAAATTGATGGACAGACTGAGGTGGTGAATCGGAGCTTGGAGACATATTTGAGGTGTTTTGCTTCTGAAACACCACGGATGTGGGCGAGGTGGTTACCGTGGGCCGAGTATTGGTACAATACATCATACCATTCGGCTTCTCTGATGACTCCTTTTAAGGTAATGTATGGGAGGGACCCTCCGCACCTAGTGGACTATGGGAAAGGAAGCACACCAGTTTCTTCAGTTGAGCAGTATCTGGAGGAAAGGGACAAGGTACTAGAAGAATTGAGGAGGCATCTTCTGAGGGCACAACAAATCATGAAAAAGCAGGCAGATTCACATAGGAGGGACATGCAGTTTGAAGTGGGAGAGGTGTACCTAAAATTGCGGCCCTACAGGCAAAGGACAGTTGCTAGAAGGGGGAACGAGAAGCTAGCACCGAGGTACTTCGGTCCGTATGAGGTGTTGGACAGGATCGGGGCAGTGGCGTATCGACTGAAGTTACCACCAACAGCCACCATACACCTAGTGTTCCATGTGTCCCAGTTGAGGAAAGCTTTAGGGGAGCATGCAAATAGTGAGGAATTGCCATCTACACTTACTGAGGATTTGGAAGTAATTTTAGAACCACTGGAGCTTGCAGGAGTGAGATCAGATAAAGAGGGCAACAAAGAAGTGCTGATTAGATGGAAAGACCTTCCTGACTTTGAGGCAACTTGGGAGCTGTTGGAAAGAATGAAAGATCAATTCCCTTCTTTTCACCTTGAGGACAAGGTGAGTTTTTGGGAGGGGAGTACTGTTAGGTCGGCCCCTCCTGGGCCGGCTGGACCGGTCTAAACCGGACCGGTCCTCGTCTACGTGAGACGGAACCGAGCGCAGCGGGAACCAGCGACGGGGCCAAGCGTGCACGAGATCCGGTTTTGGGAGGAAAATTTTGAATGGGAAGGGCTGTTTAGGCAATTTGTAAAACTCCTTTATGATTAATTAGGAGGATTGGGGGGGAAATTAGGGTTATCTTGAATTTGAAGGTGATTTGAGATCGTTTTGGAGGTTTGGGCTTTAGTCTTCTTGGCTAGAGATTTTGGAGAGTTAATCTTCCTCTCGAATTGAAGATCCTTGTATCGTTTGCTATTTTATTTCTTCTATTAGTGAAATACAAGTGATTTGCTTGGATTTGCTTCAGATTTCCTCAGTTATCTCTGTGTTTTGGTTGTTTTCCTGCTGGAAACAGCAGAAAACCTGTTGTTTGCTCACCCTTTTGAGTTAGGTTTGCTTGCGAACTCAAGTATTTCCTATCATAAATATTATACATATATATATATATATATATATATATATATATATATATATATATATAAAATAAATGACTGATGAGTCATATATAAATGTGTACAACTATACCTAATGAGGTGCCACACAGATGCTGGTAGAAAAGTGTATTGCTTACAATTTATCAAATAAATGATCATACGCATAATGACGTGATAGATTACCTGAAATATAAGACACTACTTCAATGATGCAATAACATTTTAATTTGATGATATAATGACATTTATTGCACTACTATTATGTAATATCTAAAATCCAGGTAAATAAAATTATGGAAGTTCATAAAGCAAAATATATCTGATATTAGCAATTAATTATTGTTAATTAAGAATTAACATTTATATTAAGTAATAGGTTAAATATAATTAAATATTCCCTATTTCTTATTATCTGAGCAGTTGCTTTCAAGAAGTGAAAGGATGTGAGAGCAGTTATTTGGTGTGGGGCCAATCTACTAGTGGTTTTCACGTTAAGTCTTGGAACCAAAATGCTTAGAAACTAGTTACTGTATACGAAGCAGAGAGGAATTGTAGAGGGCGGCACGGGCATAGTGCTGTTGTGAAGGAAATCAGTTAGTATACAGCGGCTGAGAAGAGAGGCTGAAGGGATTTGTGGCTGTGACCGGGCTGTGAAGGAAATCAGCATTTCTGAGAGTTTCCGAATACTGTGTGATCGGCAAAGTGTAGGATTTTCCTGTAGCAATTCGACACAGTGCAGATTTTCTGTAGTAGATTTCAGCATAGTGATAAAGGAATTTTCTTGTGGCTGTAAAGGAAAGGAAAACAGCAGTACATGTAAGTGAAATGGAAGATATTAGAAATCTATAACCAAGATTTAGATGTGATTAATTTGGAATTGTGTAATAAATTGTAGTTTGATGTTAGTGTGCAAACTAATTGAAGAGTGAAGGAAGAATAAGTATTAGAAGAAAGAAGGATGTAATAATTATGATGTTTGTCATTATCTTTTGTATTACCTATTCTATAAAGTTTCTAAAGATAATAATTAATCCTATTGTAGGATTATCATATATGCAGAAGGGAGGTTTTGAGGTAAGTATAATATAAGTTAATGTTATGAAAATTTTATTTAAACAATAGATTGTGGAATGTATGAAATGTAAAAGAAATGTTTATAGGTTACTTACAATCGTAGAAAGGTGTGAAGTAGAAAATTGGAAGAGACACCTCGATAAGGAGGTAAGTAATACAATTTAAATTTTAAAAAGCAATTGTGGTAAATTCTATATATGTATACTTGTATTTGACTGAATTAAAGGAAAATATGCATTATAAGTTATTTATTTTGCTTAAGGATATTCATATCCAAATTTTCAAGTATGAATAACCACTTATATAAATACAGCATGTGAGTTTAAAATAAAGTTTTGTATGTTCATCTAAATGTTTTCCTAATTGATAATGTTTTAGAAAAAGATCAATTTTCTTACATATGATATGCATATTTTTTTGTATACATATTACAATAGAAATTATTATGAAAGCATGCAACAATGCAATAATGAACTCTGAATATGGGAAGTGTAGTGAATATCAACTTAAAGTAAATTTGGCTATAAATGATGTATAACTTACAAGTGTAGGTGGGATAAAAGGGTTCCCATGCATGAAACTACATTGTAAATGGGGCAAAAGGGATCCCAAAGAATATGATACATGCATAGCAGATGGGGTAAAAGGGACCCCTAAAGAGGCAAAAGGAACATCTATATAATTCAATAGCGATAATGTTAGGTTTACCTGAGCTCCATTGAATATTTTTATGAAAGGGTAGCCAAATCTTTTAATGGTTAAAATTGATTTTCACTATAAATTTCAGAGAAAGTAAAGGTTAATATCAAATGAGATTTTATAATGTTTCTCAAGTTTATTTAACTTTTATTTATGTTTTCAATGTTGTGAAATTTTATAATCATGCAAATTAACTACTATTAATATTTGAAAATTTTATTGAGTCTCATAGCTCACTAGTTATTTCATACTGGCTGTTGTTACAGGAAAAAAAAAAGAAAATGTCAATGTAGACTAAGTTGCAAGTATTTCAATTTAATATATTAATGTATATCTCTGTTTGTGAGTCTACATTTGAGGTATGTAGACAGTTCAATAATGTAGTATTTTGGATTCTTTACTGCTTTGTACTCTGAAGTATTTGTTTTGATATAATTGGATCTTTATTAGATGCTTCCGTTTATGTGTTAAAAGTAAGATTGTTGGATGTATTTAGATGATGAAAAATATTATGTTTATATGAGTAACACTCTACAATACTGTTAAGGGGTATTATAGGGGTTACATATTACATAATAATTTTATTTCTTTTATTGTTCATATTACATGTCCCAATACATTGATGTTTATGCTTTAATAAATATGAGTCACTTGTTGTGTTTGAGTTATCAAACTCATTCCTTGTAAAAAATTTCTCAAATAAATTCCATAAGAGTACTTCCTAGACCATCATCGTAGAAGCAAACATTTCAACATTAGAATTTTATTTAATATTTTTAAGTTTACGCATTAGCTCTATTTATACTTTCTATTAGGTTTGTTTAGTCAAGTATTTGTTGCTTCTAACTTTCTTTTCATTAGTTATTGTTTCTGCTTCTTTCTTGTTTGCTATGGAATCTTTTTGATGAAATAAAATTTCATTTATTTTCATTTGCTTACCCTTATTGTCTATATAATTACGTGTATATGAATTTTTTCTTGAGTACATGATAGATTTTAATCGATGTCGGCTTTTGAAACTTATTTCAAAAGTTGAGATCATCAGTTTATCACATCTCATATTGTTAGGGTGTATCTCTTTTTGGATCAATGTTGACATAGTAGCATTAGAGATATCAATTTTATATTCATTAACCTTTATTTTCTTAGGACAGAATAGTAAGATTGATAATTTAAGTTATTACTAATGATTATTATTATATCATATTATATTATATAGTATTTATCAATTATTCTATTTATGATTTGTTTTGTTTGATTTATAAAGAATAATGCCAAGAAGAAAAGATGCTACAGTCGCACATACAACTGATGGCCCGAGAGCTACTAAGGGATTCATACCTACTCCTAGAGAATGAACTAACATTTGTAGTGGTATGAGATAAAGAGTGGAGAAGGTGGAAGTAGAGAAGAGAGGAACTTCTAATCTTTAAGAGCCAGAGGTCAAAAATCCTTAAAAAAATTAAAGAGCCGTTTTGTACCTAGCCTATCAACTTATAATAGACAAGATCCCACAAAATTAGGAGTTGTATTGAGAAGATTTTGGATGCCAGTTGCCATAAAGGGAGCTTCATGCATTTGACAGGCGGTTTCTAGCTGGCGAACAACTAGCACAAGGTGTTTTCCATGGTGGGGTGGCATTTTCTAAAGGAGATTTATCAAAATCATTCCCTGAAAAAGGATGATCCTCACTGATTAAGCAAAATAATAACCAAAGGATGACGCTGTCAAAGTACTTCAGAGGATTCTACTAATGATGAACAACTCTATCTGTTTTCAAGTGGATTGATTGATTTTCAAGTGAGCAAATAAGCTAGTGACTTTGAAAACCATTTAGTGTCGCAAAAAAGAGAATTTAAATTGTTGAGAAGCTTAATCTAAGGAGGTTTGGACTTCATTGAGAGAAATAATGAAATATGTGGCAATGCCTATTCGGATAATTCAAAGAGTCTTCCAAGTTGGAATTTCTATATGAAGAGGGGTTATTTAGGGTCAAAGCATTTGTAGACTGCCTTGGATTGCTTGACATCCGATGAAAGATATTGGTCAATTCTAAAGTGCTTCGTGTATAGTCAAGATTACATTCAAGAGATGAATTTGAAGTTCATTTACACCTATAAATACCCTCTAAAAATAAGGTAAAGTTCTCTCTTATAAGGAGGGCTTCTCGAAGCCCACGCTCTTCATCCTAGAGAGAAAACTCTATTAATGGTTTCAATTTTTTTTTCAATCACAACATTGATACTCAAAGGTTCTCAAGGACAAAACACATGAATTCTTGTGTTAACCTCTAATTTTTATAAATTGTGTGTACGACATATAACCGTACTGAAGACAATTTACTCATATTTTGCTAGCAATTCAAGATTGTTTCCAGCACATACAAATTATTTTACTCATCATTATCATAATTAGCCTCATCCCAACTAATTAGCAACAGCTTTATGAATCCTCATTCTTCATCCATTACTACTTGGTTTGCATGAAGGATGATGTTAAGTCGTCAATTGATTGTAAAACTTGTGCCAATATCCATTAAATGAATCAAATTTTGAATTTAGCCAGTGTTATGTTCCCCAAAAAAGATGTGCCGCAACCTAAGGGTCAGTTAAGTCAATTTTTTTCTTCATTTGTAAAAGAATTGTATTCATTTTGAAGGGATATAACTTGTGAAAAACTCTTATATTTATGTCTGGTGATGGTGGACGTGGGTGTGAAATGAAAGAGAGAGTGAGTGTAAAGATCTATATAATTTCTCCTATTTTTCATAGTGGATTTCTTGGTGTGGTGTGGCTATGATTTTTTCCCATTTTCAGGTTTTTCCACATTAAATCTTAGTGTTCTTCTCCATTGTTTTTCTTTCTTGTTTGTTTCTTTCTTGGTTTAGTTCCCAATAGATTTAAGAGGAGAGAAGTCTGTACTATGATGGTCATTGAGAGGATTTATGGTGTAGTGACGTAAGATATTGAAATGTTATGGGAGAAGTTATGCATGATTTTCCTATATCATACGATCTTGCGACTGAGAACACACTTTAAGTAACTAGAAGAGTAGCTAGTTACTTCAAAAAGTAGAGCTACAAAGTCAAAAATAGACTTCCTTTGTAAGTAAAATATATTGAAGATAAAATGGTGAAAAATAATTTTAAATGGTTTAGGCATACACAACATAGAGTGGATGATGCACTAATAAGAAGTGTTGAAATTGGAGATGCACTAATAAAATAGTGAAGAAGATTAATGGGCAAGGATTAGAAAAGAAAATGGATTGAGCATATAGATAACATAATTAGAATTTATACAAAAAAAAATCTAATCAATGCCTCAAAAATCACTAAACAAGAATGAATGAAGAAATAAGATTTATAAAACCAAACCTACTGAGTTAGGATAAGGCTAATCATGATGATGAGCAGAACTTAGAAAATCAAACATAAAGTAGATTTCGCATTGATTGGGTTAAACCCACCCGGTAGTTTCCAATAGGTGTTAAAATATTTAAGAAAACTAAAAAAGGATGCATGCCAAGTTAAATGCCAACTATGGTGTCCTCAATTGTATGATCCAACATGATAACATGGCCCTCAACAAAATGCATTTTGAACATAGTTATAAAACGGTAGTAGTGATAAAGTAACATTTTTTTCTTCTCAGTCCACTCTCTTCATTAAAGCAAATATAGGGTTTTCTTTTCTTTTTCTTTTTTTTTTTTCTTTGTCAGAAATATCATTGGACACCAAACAATGAGGTTATGTCGAGAGAAGCCCTCATTTCATTTTCAATCCCCGCACCTAACCAGCATATCAAACAGAGATTTCTTCAGTTTTCCTGCTAATCAGAAGTTTCTACTTTCACTGGTGATCTCGCCTTACCGATGAGACATCATTGCTGCGGTACTACTACAGAGAGATGAAATAAGAAAATGTCGACTAAATGGGTGACTTACGCCTTTGCCCCAGCTCCGCGGAAGGCTTCGTCGACGCCGTGGCTCCACATCGTCGGCCAGATCAAAGGGGAAAGCAAAACAAGCGCGAAGAAGAGATCTGTAATCAGTCTTCTGGGATGGGTATCTAATTATAGATTACAGGAAAAGAAGGGGATAGAGAGATCACAGAGGCCAAGCGGAGCTGTTAAAGGGAAGCGATGAGGACATTAAAAAATCAAAGCTGGAATCGGCATGATGAAGATGGTGGAGAAGAAAGGCGGAGAAAGTGAGAGACGGGAAATTTTAATTAAAACAAAGATTCTTGGCTTTGTTTTTGGCGGGCCCCGCCACTTGGGTTGTCGGAGCTTAAAAAAAAAAGTCAGAAGTCAGATATTAAAAAAAAAAAAAAAAAGAGCGCACATTAATTTTTAACGATTAAAAAAAATTGGAGTATCTCAGAAAAAAATTTAGCTGAATGACAGCTCCAACAGAGACCTTGATATTCTCAATATATTAGAACTTCACTCATTAAATAGATATTTTAAAATATTTATATATATTTATATATATATATATATATATATATATATATAAAATAAAATTTATTCTGAAATACTGAGAAATAAATTATCTAAGTTTGAAAATTCTTCTCTATAAATTTGAGAAACACTGTTCATCTTCTATTGATAAAATTTGTTTACAAACGTGGACATATGGTGACTTAGAAAAAATATAATAAACGTGGACATATGGTGACTTAGAAAAAATATAATACTAGTATTGATGCATCATCAGAAAATTATCTTGATCGGGCACGAATCTCGAGGCAAAATTAAGTTAGAAACTTTCAAAATTAAGATTGGGATCATCCGAACTCTGATTTCAGCAAACTTATAGTCAAGCTGAGTGTCTCAAAAATACGAACCCAACGACACCAAATGCGACTCAATCCGAGCCTAAATAGGTCCAAATCAAAGACCTGAAGCGCTATTGAAATGTTCAAACCACAATTTGGATTACCAAACGGTTTCCAAACATGACATGCTTATAGCAGAATCGAGCAGCTCGACGAGACGAATCCAAAAAGCCTAAGATCACTGAATTCTGATATCATTAAGACATTTAAATGCCCAATAAATGGTCCACGATCAAGGGATTCAACATCGGTCGTCCATCCAAACCACTCCCAATTTACTCTTGATCTTCTTTCTATTTATTGGTCATGCCACTCCCAGAAATCTATAAATAAACCTCTCACTTCTCATAAAGGGAGGGGGAGGAAAAAAAGTAAGAGAGAGATCGGATATAGCTCTTGCCACCTAGCTCCTCCTTGACCACCACCCAGACTTTTGCTGGACCACCGCCCGACGACGGACTTCTGCCAGTCCATCACCCGACGCCGGACTTCTGCAGGACCACCGCCCGACGTCGGACTTTTGCCGGACCACCCCCCGATGCCCGACGTCTGCCAAACCATCGCCCGACACCGGACGTCTGCCAGACCACCACCCGACGCTGGACTTTTAGACCACCAACGGATGCTCGGACTTCTGCTGGACCACCGCCAGACGCCGGACTTCTACTGGACCACCGCCCGACGCTGGACATCTGCAAGACCACCAACTGATGCCGGACTTCTATCGGACCACTGCCCGATGCCGGACTTCAGTCGGACCACCGCCCGATGCCGGACTACTGCCGGACCATCGCCCGACGCCGGACTTCTGCCGAAACACCAACTGACGCCCGGACTTCTACCGGACCACCACCCGACGCTGGACTTCTACCGGACCACTACCCTACATCAGACTTCTACTGAACCACCAACTGATGCCCAGACTTCTATCAGATCACCGCCAAACGTCGGACTTTTATCAGACCACCGCCCGACACCGGACTTCTGCTGGACCACCAACTGATACCTGGACTTCTACCGGACCACCGCCCGATGATGGACTTCTATCAGACCACCAACTAACGCCAGGACTTCTGCCGGACCACCGTCGGACAATGGACTTTTGCTAGACCACCAACTGACGCTCGAACTTCTATCGAACCACCACCTGACGCCGGACTTCTACTGGACCACCACCTGACGCTGGACTTCTGCCAAACCATCGCCCAACTCTGAACTTCTACCGGACCACCGACTACGGTCTTTCTGACCTCCTTCACCAGACAACGGTCTCTATGACCTTCGTTGCCCTCCAACTACAGTCTTTCTAACCTTCGTCGCCCGTTAACTACAGTCCTTCTGACCTATATCACCAGACAACGGTCCTACCAACCTCTGCCACCATACTACGATCTTTCCGACCTCCAACGCCCATCGACTACAATCCTTCCGACCTCCATCACTAGATAATGGTCCTTCCGACCTCTATCACCTGTGAACTATAGTCCCGTTGACCACCGTCACCCAACTACGGTCTTTCCAACCTCTGTCGCTCGCCGACTATGATCCTTCCGACCACTGTCACTCAAATAAGGTCTTTCCAACCTCCATCATCAGCCAACTATGATCCTGCCGACCAAACAAACATATATCAATAATGATTCTTCCAATCCACACCATGTAATGCATTCTATATGATGTAAATTTGCTACATCAAACCAAGGCCTTCCCTTAAGGAAGGGCCTCATTTGTAATTAACTGTAAATACTAGTGGATTCATTCAAACTAGGCTAGGCCCCATGGTTTTTTCCCTTTTCAGGGTTTTCCACGTAAAAATATTAGTGTCTCTTATGAATTCTTTACCATCTCTCTTTTTATATGTATGTGTGTTGAATCTTCGTACAAAGCTAAGACATTAAATTTTAGATTTTTCTACCACCATAAATATTCCAAGACGCAACAAGTATAAAAAAATAAATAGCAATAAATCTCTAAAATAGATCATATGCAATCTAAGTAGAAAAACAACTATCAAAATCTACCTAAGAAGGCATATATGGGCTTAACATAGGAGTAACCCAAATAAGTGTCATCAAAGCAAAAGAGAGGTAATTTGAGATTGATAATATCAAGAAAAAGAGCAGTACGCAAATGAGGCAAGTAAATCATTGGTGCTATCACAACAATATTAAAAAAAAAGTTAGAATACAAGCCCAAAAAAGGTTATGTTGCACCTCAAAGATAACCTATACTCCAAAAACAAGTTGTCAAAACATCATCACTACAAAAATATCTAGAAAACACATGCTTAAAAGTACAAAGCAAGACAATATCAAAGCACAATGGCACACAACTAAGTACTTTAAAAGAATCAAAAATTTTGATCAAAGATGGAGCCTAAACACATAAACAGCTGCTAAACAAAACTAGAAAACCAAGTCTAAGCAAAGCCAGAGCAAGAGAAAGTAGATCTCACTCAACCAATAGAAGGCAATCATACATTTTCAACTAGCTAGAAGAAGAAATGAGTAAACTGAGAATAAAGACATCCATACTACATCAAACCATTCCAACAAACTGATAGAATTCAATATAAATAGAAAATATAATTATGTTATTAATCACTGGATATTTACATATTTGATAAGTTCCCAAAATAATATATACAATGGCCAACAACAAGCTACAAAATAACCAATAAAATCAAAAGTGGAAAATAAGACTTGAACTATCACCCACTGATTAGCCTCACTCTGTAAGCTCCTTACTCTTACCTGAAATCACATAAAAACTACATAATAAGCACATATCCCAACAAGTAACAAAAACTTACCACTACATTCACTGCAAGGTAAGGAAAAATAATATGTATACTTCAGTTTCAGTCAATATCAATCAATAGACTATCAGTATAACCAATAAGCAAAATGAGTCGATCAATCTATAAGAAAAATCAGTAAAAAGATTATCAACCAATAACAGGTATTATACAGTGAAACAAGCATCTATTGTTTATCAATTATATTCATACTAATGGTTATGCTATCTACTTATATCAATCATTATGTCATGTATCAATTTATCATATCAATATGTCATGTCAGTATGCTATATCAATATGTATTATCAATATGTCTATCAATATCTATCACTATTTTTATCATACGTTATGACATGTTATAGTAGTATCAATGCAGGTTCTACTAGTTTTATATCAGTTCTATTTATCAATCAATTCAATCAAGTCATATGCTATCATGTAAATGTAGACACGAATACAATTACGAATAACAAAGGAGGACATCCAGCTTTAAAATGGTGTTTCAATCCTTTCATTTATCATATATCTATCTTATCCATTCATCATCATCGATAAATCATATCTTTCAACTATTTCTACTAATTATTTATTTTAACAGGTGATTTTCAAAAATCAATAAAGAAGCATTACTCTCTACTCATCGGCACAATCAATCAATCAATTATATGTTACTTCTAATATTATATCATAAACCTTTTTATCTAAACGAAAGTCTATTGGGCCTCCCTTCTATATAGGGTATTAATGTTTTAAGAGCTAAAATATATATTAATTATATTGTTAATAGGTAGTATTCATTACTAATTACATGCAAATGCAATATTTATCATATATCAATCATATCAATTTTTCTATGCAAGTCAACATTATGTATAAAATATACTAATCTGCGAAATGCAAGAAAATTTATATACTATGCATTAATTTAACAAAATTATAACTAATAATTTACCCAGTGAAATTCAATAATATTACAGTCAAAATGCCTATAGGAGTCATATCTATCATATACAAAAAATTGTACGATAAAAGCTTAATAAATAGGAGAAAATGCATTTTTGATAGATTTAGAAGAGAAAATTTGTAGAAATCAAAACCATTGAAAACAAGAATAAGAGTTTAGTCACCTAGATCAATTAGAATAAAATCCATAATATCAGTAATGAATAAAAAAGCCTTGAAAGACTTTCTCTCTCTTCTCTCTCTTTTTTTTTTATCTTCTTCTTCTCCATTCTTTCCATCCTCGACAATGTCATAAAATGAGGGGAGGGGTGGTAGGTGGCAGGGATATTTAAAAAATCTTTTTTAGTGCCTAGCATTGCGATGCTAAAGATCCAGCACCGTTGTGCTATATGTCGCCCCCATAGTTACTATAAAATAGAGCCTTCAATGCTCTTGTGGTGTTTCATGACACCATACTGCTCTCAATGCTGCTACGCATGCCAACCCACACCGCAACGCTACCTGCTAGATCATATTTTTTATATTTTTAAATAAATTTATTTTAAGCTTTTGACTTATTGCAACCTGCCCCCATAAAAAAATATAATCCTTGACATTCATATATCAGTATGAGAGGGTATGCTTAAAATAAAATCAAATCAGTTTGAGAATAAAAAAGCAAGAATTTATATAAAAAATCATATCAAAAGAAGTTTTGAAATCACATAAAAAAACTTCTTACCAAAAGTATAAAAAGACTAAATTATTGAGATTGGTTGACGACTGATTTATAACTCTATAAGATGGTGGGTTCACAAATTTTCCTTTAAATATTATAATTTATGGTGATAATCTCTACCGATTCACGTGATTTACTGATTAGGAGATATAAAAAAATTATTATGCCTACTGGTAAGAGTGATGACTCTAACTATTGAAAGTCACCTGAGTATTGAATTAAAAATACTTACTGGAAAAATATCACACAAGTTCGAGAAATTAGGCCTCCTTAGGACACCTAACCTACAGCTCAAGGTAGTCCATCCTAAAAATTTTATCACTAGAGTGTTTGTTGTGTATTTTAAGATTGGTTAGTTAATTTTAGAGATTAAATTAATTATGTTGGCTATCAACCGGTTCGTGGCGTTGTCATAGTGGGCTCGCGAAACCAGGCCATCTTAGGACATGTAGCCTTGCATCTCAAGGCAGTCCAGCCTATAAACTGGGTTGATGTAGTTGAATTAAAGGTTTAATTTTGATTAAATGATTAATAATCAATTGATTTCAAACTTTTATACATTGAATCCATTCGTGGCGTTGTCACAGTGGGCTTGAGGAACTAGGTCTCCTTAGAACACTTTACCCAGCAACTCAAGATAGTCTATCCTAAAAACTTCATCAATGGAGTATTTATTATGTATTAAGGGGTTGGTTAACTAATTTTAATAATAAAATTATTATTATTTTGAATTTTAACAAATTATTGAATTTTTAGAATTTTATGAATTATTTAATTCACTAAATTAAGGGGTCCAAATTTGACTTTTTGATTTAAGTTAAGTTCTAGAGTTTTAATATTTTTCCTAAATACTAAAACCTAAGGTGAGAAAATAGATACTAAGTTTTTGGATTTGGATTTTTCTAGATTAAGTTATAATTTTTTGAAGTTTAGGTTCAATTTGAACTAAAGTTGACTTTTTATCTTTAACTGATTTTTAGAGATTTGACATTTTTAATAAATATTAGACCCTTAAAGAAGTCTAATGCCTTTGAGTTTACTCAATCATAAATTTTTTTAAATTAATTATGAATTTTCAAAGTTTTAGTATTTAATTGAATTATTTATTTGCTCAATTAAGGAGGTTTTGATGATTTTGCGCTAAACTTACTCCAAACTTCTTGAAATCACTCCCAAAGGTCAGGGATGACTTGTAGGAGTGTTTTCAAGGGTTTGAATTTATTTAGTATTTTTAATAATTTTTTTATTATTTAATTTAATTAATTTTTAATTTTTTTTAATTAAATTAACCTCAAATTAGAGGTCCAATGATGGGGCTTTTAATTTTTTTATGTTGAGGGATTAATTCCGAAGAGTTTGATATATTATTTATATTTATTGGATTTAAATTAGATTTATTATAATTTTTTTAAAATTTTAGGCCCCTCAAAGGGCTCAATTTGACTTAGCTAAATTTCTGACATAATGGGTTCCAAATTCAGTGAAATTTGAACCTAAAGTGTGAAATGTCACTAAGTTTAATATTATAAAGTTTCACCCCTATTCCGTGGGTGAAGAATTTTTTAGAAATTTTCTAAGTTGTCTAGACATCATCCTTAATTATTTTTCCTATGTGCCACTAGTGTTCTAGTGGGTTTAAAACTTTGATCATCTAACCCTAACACATGCAAGCACACAACAGCAAACACATAGCCTAATTTTACCAATTCAGAGAGTTATGAATTTTTAAAGTTTTGGATCCAAAATGGACCCATCACTTTGAAACTTCACCCCATAGAAATCCATTAAGCATCTAGACCTAAGAAAAATGTAGGGGATGCATAAGATGCTAAAAAATATTTCACCAAAAGTTGTGTCCAATTTGACCACTCGATTATGAGAAAATTGTCAAAATTAGATTTCAAACAAATTCCAATGATTCGTAATTCACTCATCAAAACACTTTAATTTTAATTTTAATAAATACTAGCCATTAATATCCTTCAAATGACACCAAAATTACTCAATTTGATGAAAAATTAAATTTTTTGTGATTTTTTAAAATATTGAGCAATAAATTGATTATTTCAATCCATTTTTGAATCAAAATAGCAATGCCGCCATTTCTGGATCTAACACGCGTCAGGGCACGTGGCGGCTCAAAACTACTCGTGCAGTTTTAATTAATCCACGTTAGCATGCGATTTTGATCATCAGATCTAGGCTGGGACACGTGGAGGTCTAGGATTGCACCACATCGCTCGCACAGTTCTGAGCAAAGACCCGCGTTCAAATCCATCTGCTAAACTGCATGTGGTTCGACTAGAGCCATCTTATCAAACGATCGAATGGCTCAGATCAAATGGGACTTTTCAGTTCAAAATGAATTGAAATTTTGATTACTCAAAATTTCCAAAATACTCATCCAAATTCGATAAAATTTGAAATAGAAGCTCATGACAACCTATATTTTCATTGCCTCGAGTTTGGAGGCTCCATAAAATAAGAAATATTTAGTAGTTTCAAATCTAAGTTTTAACTAAAATTTGAGTTTTCTCACCAACCAGTGCATATATTTTTTAATTGTTGGACTCCTTTTTCTCCTGGTGATGTCCTCTCCAACTTTGCAGAAGACTCCACGAGCAAATGATTGATGTATTGAAAGATGTTGAGCAAAACCTACTTTCTCTCACTAAAACATTCTCTCTTCACCAAAATGGTGATTTGAGGCTTGGGTTTTGTGGAGAAAAGCTTGGAAAAGCTTAGGAAATGGCTGGAGAAGCTGGGAAGGGATTTTGGAGAGCTGGAGGTACTGGAGGTGGAGTTTTTGGAAATTAGAGTGAATATGAGGTATTAGGTCAAGTTTCCCCCACTTAACCCTCCCCTTTTTGAATGGATGGCTTAGATTTGATTGAGGGAGGCTTGGATTGATGACAAGCATCTCTAAGGTTGCTTAAAGCTAGGGGAGAGGGCTGGAGTTGAGAGGAACCTCTCTTGGTCCATAGTAAGGGGACCACTAGCTTTTCCCTCATCTGGTTAAACCAAAGAAAAGCTTGGTTTAAGAGGCTGGGTAAAAAAAAAAAGAGGTTAGGTTAGGCTCTCTTAGGAAAGGAAATAAGCTCCTTTCAAGCATGTTAGAGCAGATTTTGGATAGGGGAATGGATTTCCAACGTGGCATGGCCACTTAAGCCTATTTGAAGGCACACTTGACCGGACTAGTCAAATCAGTCAATTGGGATGATGTGGCAATTAAGGAGGTGTATTTGGCTGGTTGAGTAATTAACCAAGTGTTTGAAGCCATGGGTTTAGAATTTTGAATAAATACATAGAATGAAAAGGGTTTTGACCCCTCCAATTGAATTGACTAAGTCAAACAAGAAGGACTTGACTTGGAAAAAAATTGGACATGTTGGAAATGTCCAATTGAATGATTTTGAGATGTTAAATTGATTTGATATGGCTTGAAGTATTGATTTTGACATTAGTGCAGGTTAAGGGTTGATTTAATCAACCATGGTTGACTTGGTCAACCTAGTTAACCCAGGAGTTGGGTTTGGGTCAAACAAGTTCAAAGAGTGATTTGAGACCAATGAGGGTGGTCTCATGAAATGGAATGGTCATTTGAGTTGAAATGACTATTTGGATTCTTATGGGGTCATTTGGTCAACATGAGTTTACTTGGCCAATCATGCATGACCAAGGCTTGAATTTGAGTCTAATACACTCCTGATGATGTTTAGAATGCATTAGAGTAGGTTTCAAGGTTTGATTTGACTGGGCCATGTTGAAGTTTGGAGAAAGCTTTAATTTTCCCCTTAAAGGGTATTTTTGTTATTTGGATCTTTGGTCAAATGTGGGTCCACTAAAGTGCAATTTAATATTTGACATATCATAACAAGGGTTATGTATATGTTCAAAGGTTTTGGGGAAGGTCCCAAGTTCAAATTCCACAAGGTGAAGGGTGTAATGTTATAGGCAATAAATATTTGAAGGTTTTGCAACCTTTAGATTTCAATCAAGTTTCTAGGGTTAGAGACCTCAAATTGGGCTTAAATTTGGAGGGTTAATCCTAGCGATATGCCTAATCAATATGAAATTGATAGATCATGAATCAAAGTCATTTGATGAGGTTTTGAGGTTATTGAAAAATCACTAAAAAAGGGTTATAAGACATGGGCCTTTAACCTTGAATTTTGGTTTGGAATTCTGGATTTGAATTGGATTCTGGATTTGATTGATTGAATTTGAATTACCAACATCAATGACAACCAATTAGATGATTTTTGGTGATTGGATAAAGAGAATCAAGGGGTGATCACTAGGTGACACTGCACTGAGCTGGGTAGTGTACTAAATCACCTTGCTATAGTGTAGAGTTGTAGCTTCAAGTGATTGTAGATTCTTGCTAACTAGATGATTGAAGTTGATTGAAGGCTATATTAAAGTTTGATTAAAGACTGGATTGAAGTTTGATTAAAGACTGGATTTTTTAAGTTTGAATATAGACTATATAGCTACAGACAAGTGCAGGCTGATGTTTGAAGTATAAATTGAGTTCTGGATGATTGACAGCTGGATGATTGTTAACCATTAGATCAACGCATAGGAGTCTGGATAGATCCTGATGATCTCATATAGAAATGAGGTTAATAAAATTATAAGCAGAATTATTGTGCTGACGGGCAAGAATGATGACTCTGACTACTAAAAGCCACCTGAATACTGAATTAAGAATACTTACTGGAAAAATAACACATAAGCTAGAATTCCTTATTCATTTAATATGACTGCTTGGACATGTGCTGAAGGAACTGATTTATTATTATTGATTTACTATTACTGAGCATGTGATTAAGAAACTAATTTGAGACTGATATGGAACAACTAAACATCAAGTGCACTCCTATATGATCCCTTGATAGTACTGCATTATTACAGATTTCTGACAATTTTCATACATCTACTTTATTGATTTATATGATTTCTTACTATTTCGATAATATTGTTATAACATTAGTTTAAGAATGAATGGCTTACAGCCTTACTATTTTTATATTTGTAATGTACTATCATGTAGGATTTATTGTTATCACAAGTGTTTTACTATTTTTGAAAATGCACTTATTCTTGATCATATTGATTGCTACTATTATAAAGTGAGTGATTCCATGCATACAATTTTTGTTTATGTATTTTGAGTTTAAATATAGGATTTAAGTGACCTATTAGGCTTTATAAGCTCAATATATATGGTTTAATAATTTCAGGTTAGTGAAGAGATTCAAGAGTGTGAGGCTGATTGGATATAAGATTCTTTAGGTTTCGCTAACATTTTTTCTTGTAATTATTATTTTAAGCTCAGGAGTGGGTGGACAGTATGTTGTAACTGTATGACTCTTGGCTAGTGCATATGAATTTTAGGTATTGAATACCAATATATATTAATATTTTTATCAATAGATTTATTTTCGCTGGTACTTTATTTTTAAAGGAGATAACTCTGGTTATTATTATTAAAAGATAAAATATATATATATATATTTTCAAATTAAATTTTAAGGCATGACACATGAATTCATCTAAGAACCATATAATTAGCACAACCTAATAAGTAACTAAAACTTATAACTGTATTCAATGTAAGGTAAAAGAAATTAATATGTATACTTCAGTTCCAATCAATATTAATCAATAAGCTATCAGTCTGAACAATAAGTAAAATGAGTTTATCAATCTATAAAAAAAATCAGTAAAAATACTACCAATCAATAAGAAATGTTATACAGTGAAATAAACCTCAAATTTTTATTAGTTACATTCATGTTGATTATTCTATTATATGCTTCTATCAATTATTATATATTTGTATTGGAATGTCATATCAACATGTTATATCAGTATGATATATCAATATGTTTATCAATATTTATCAATATTCTTATCATATGCAATGATATGTTATATCAATATAAATATGGGTTCTATCAGTTCTAAATTAGTTCTATCTATCAATCAATTCAATTAAGTCATATGCTATCATGTAAATGCAGATATAGATATAATTATGAATAACAATAAAGGATATCCAACTTTAATGTGATGCTTTAATCATTCCATCTATCTTATCAATTCATTTTCATCAGTCAATCATATCTTTTAATTATTTATATTAATTATTTATTTGAATAAGTGACTTTCAATAATCAATGAATAATCATCACTCTATACCCATCAGCTTAATTAGTCAATCGTTTACAACTATCTATCAATCAATTCAATTAAGTCATATGCTATCATGTAAATACACACATAGATATAATTATGAATAGCAAGAAAGGATATCCAACTTTAATGTGATGTTTTAATCATTCCATCTATCTTATCAATTCATCTTCATCAGTCAATCATATATTTTAATTCTTTATATTAATTATTTATTTGAATAATTAAGTGACTTTCAATTATCAATGAATAATCATCACTCTCTATCCATCAGCTTAATTAGTCAATCGTTTATAAGCTAACTTTCAGGATTACACCATAAATTTCTTTATTTAAAGAAAATCCTATCAACCCACCTTCATGTATAGAGTATTAATATTTTAGGAGCTAACCCCTATTAATTATAATGTTGATAGCTAGTCCTCTTAGTTATATATAAATGTCACATTTGTCATATATCAATAATATCATTTTCTCCATATAAGTTAATATCATGTATGAAATATACGAATATATAAAATAATATAAAAAATTTAGACACTATGTATTAACTAAAAAAAATTATAATAGGCAATTTACCTGTTAAAATTTAATAATATTACAATTAAAATGCCCTTAATAGTTATATGTATAATATAAAAAAAGTTACATGATGAAAGTTTATTAAATTAAGAGAAAATATATTTTAACATATGTTTAGAAGAGATAAAATTATAGAAATCAAAACCATCAAAAATAGAAGTAAGAGTTCAGTGACTTACATCAATTAGAATAAAATTTATAACAAAAGTGATGAGTAAAAAAGACCCAGAAGACTCTCTCTCTCTCTCTCTCTCTCTCTCTCTCTCTCTCCCCCTCCTTTTCTTTTTCTTCTCCTTTCTTTCCTTCCTCGATAAGGTAGTGAAATAAGGCACGGAGTGGTGGGGTGACAGGAATATTTTAAAATTTTATTAAAAAAAAAAAACTTTTTTTCGTGTTTGGCGTTGTAGCGCCAAAGATCTAACATCACTACGCTGCATTATTTGATTGAAAAATATTATGTATATTTTGAAAAAGATTTAATTTTCTTTGAAAAATATTTAATTTTTAGAATTTTTAATTTTGAAATTGAACACTCATTATGAATGATAAATCACCTCAAGAGGTGAACATATCGTTCCCTAATGAGTTTAAATTTCAAAACTTTGAATTTATCCAGATTATCGTAGTTGAATTTAAGAAAGAACTACGTATGACCCCGAAGGGTCAAAATGAGTATTCAATCAGATATTTAACTACAATAATTTGGATAAGAGGATCATTGATCTCATAATCAAACTTATGATAGTAATTGATATATCTTCTAGAGAAAGAAGTTATCAATTACTATTAATCATTTAAAAATAACGGTACTGATCGTTAACTTTTGAATTTTCCAAAGATAATTAATTAAAGTTTTGAAAAGCTTGATTTTGAAATCTAGTCTAAGTTTCTAAATCTCCTACGAGCGCAAGCCTTCGTAGTTAATTATATCATAGGAAATTAGAAATTTTCCAATGAATACTCTCGATTAAAATAGCGAGATGAATTTCATTTAAGATATTCAAAGTTTGATCTCAAAGGAGGTAGGGATTGAATTTCAAATGAGATTGGTTCAAAATTGAACACTTATTTTGGAGTCAAAGGAGGAATAGTAGGAGGTGTTTTGAGATTCTGAATTACTTCAAAAAAAACCCCAACCTATCTTAAATGTTGGGCTTGAGTTTCATGGAAAGAGATTTAATGTTTAAGTGCATGATTTTATTAGAAAGTTGGGATTCAATTCTTAGAGGTTAAGGTCTTAAGATTAAAAATCTGCCTTAGATCCTGAGTCTAAAGTGAGTACTGAAAATCAGTAACCTGGATCCTAGCTAATGCAATGCAGTCCTGGACTTACCCCGACCTAAATTAGGGAGCCAGCTAAACCACCTAAATGCTTCAAAACCATGTGTCTGGTCTTTAAATGTAGAGTGATTAGGGACATTATTTAAGATGAGTTTAAGGAGTGTGGGGCCGACATCTAGAGCAGATCCTTAATTTGTCCCCTTAACTTATGTTGGGTGAAATGCTTAAGCTAAAATACAATTAAAGATTTACACTCAATTTTTAATTTATATCTAATGCGATGCATGCTAGTTGACTCGAATCCTTTAAAATTATATATGAAGCAATTTTTAAAAAAGGCTTAAAAATAATTTTATCCTATAGATTGCACGACATCCCCTTGATAGGACTGCACTCTAATAGGTTGAGTGGCTTGCCAAAACTCGCAAGCGGGGAGGTGCCTAACAAGGTAGAGAAGGTTCAATATGTATGCATGAAAAACTCCCGGCGGTCTGGGCTTACCTCTTAAAGGCGTTAGAGTTTATATCTGATCTAAAATGTTTTAAATTTTGCTTAAATAGAAATAGTTTTAAGCGTGTCCTTACGAGCCTCCGATCGGGTTCCAGGCTAAATCAAAACACGACATGCAAGATCACCAAAAAACTAAGAAAAGCAAGCAGATCTTATATCGCAATCAAAATCAAACAATCAATATTAATCAAATTAATTCAATTAAAATTTAAATTGAAAGTCCATGTGGCAAGTGTCAACTATACAACTCAGGGTCTGCATGAAAAGTAAAGTGGCCGGGCACTACTTACTACAACTCGGATTCTATTCATAAGACTTAAGTGACTTTGAGAATGGGTCTTCTCGTTCTTCACTTCTTCCTTATTTTGGAATTCCTTGGATCGTCGGGTCTGGATATCCAAGTGAAAAGAAACTCCCCCTGAAAGGGGTGTTATCTTTTCTCCTTGGATATTTTGAAAATATCCTAACTTGATCTTCCAAATTGAGGAAGACTCTCCTCTTAGGGATGTCTTCTCCTCTTTAAAATTCAAGTTGGATATAAATATCCCATCTCAAAGCACTTAACACTTACAACTCAATTCAAATCAAATTACATTTAAATTTAAAGGAAAAAATCTAGACTCAATTCTGCATGGTTATCCTAATAATCAATAGTAATATAAATATCCCAAGCAGTTAATATTTTAAGAATTTAAAATGCTCAAACCAGCCACACTTGGCCATACTCATTTAATTTTAAAGGGAGTCTTAGCATATTCCGAAGCATCTACAAAAAACAGCATTAATTTTAAAGCTTTATTACTTGCCCCCTTTTAATTTTAAATGCTCTGTATGAGCATGGCCACCTGCATAAGATTGAATTAGTACAAATTATCTCTAACCTAGGGGTAGATCTAACGCATAATCAATCACATCACA
This sequence comes from Dendrobium chrysotoxum, assembly GCA_019925795.1. Lineage (NCBI taxonomy): Eukaryota > Viridiplantae > Streptophyta > Magnoliopsida > Asparagales > Orchidaceae > Dendrobium > Dendrobium chrysotoxum. Next base: position 92,662,257 of record CM034305.1, on the reverse strand, counting down.
GAGTACTGAAATTAAATAAATAATTACATCAATATCAATTACTTAAATCTAACAACTAGCATGCAATAAAAACTATGGAAAATCCGGCACATGCAAGTGATAGAAAAGTAAACACCGGCCTAGCCTAAGACTAAAGTTGGTTGTCCTAGCAAACAATCTAAAGTGTGTGAGGTGGGCTGTGTGGCTTTGATATATCCTATATAGGGCACTTGATTGAAGTTGCTTGATGTTCTAAATGGTAGAAAGGCTTAAGGGATTTAAGTTGAATGCCTTTGATTTTGACTGATTTGGAGTTTATTTGAATTAGTTATGAATTTTTGAAGTTTGGAGTATTTATTAAATTATTTAATTTGTTTAATTAAGGGCCTTTTAATGATTTGAATTCAAATGACCTCCAAACTCCTTTGAATCAACTCCAAAGGTTATGAATGACCTAAGAAGTGATTCCTAAGTATTTGAGAGAGTTTTGGAATTTTTGATTATTTTTAATTAGTTAAATTAATTAAATATTAAAGTTCAATTAAAATTAAATTAAGCTTGATTTTAAAGTCCAATCAAGGGGTTTTTATTTTTTATTGATTAAGGGTTCAATTCTGGTCAATTTGAGATATTATATATAATTTTTGGATTTAAATTTGATTTATTGCATTTTTTTGAAGTTTCAAGGCTTAATTATGGTTTAATTTTGATTAAATTAATTAGAAGGCTTAATAACTTCACAATTCAGTAGGAATTTTCTTAAAGGCTGAGAATGTCTCTATGTTCAAATGGTTCAAATTTCAAATTAAAATGATGTGTATCCTAATTTTTAAAATTAATCTAAGTTTTCTAGACAAAAGATCTTTAATTATTGTCCTTAAATGTCACTAGATTATATAGGATTGGAATCAATGTTCACTAACCCTTATACACTAATTACAATCACATCAATCATCAATTAAGAACAAGGTGAAGTGTCCGAATGTTCATATGGAATGACTTTATAGCAAATCATGAAAGTCATTGGTCACACGATCATTAATAACTTTAATGATTAACCATAAAGAAATGAACATATCAAAGTGAATTGAAGTCATTTGGAGATATAGGGAACATCTTCAAATTACACTTAATCCAATTTGATATCACAACTATGCATGGTTTAATAAATATGAATATGGATCCAAACACTATTGATATCAAAATTTCTTAAACCATATATAATCATGACTTATATATATTTTTCAGTGATAGAGGGTTTGTCACTAATTCCACATAACCCTAATATGCATAGATGGATTTTAAATTGAATCAATTATGAATTTTCAAAAATCAAGATCAAATTATGATCAAGATTTTTGCAAATTCATAAACTAGTTGAGATTGCATCAAATGACCTTAAGGAAATTAGGGAAGCTTGATCACAGGCCCTATAATACCTCTGCCAAGTTTTAGATCAAAATAACTTGCATATATCTATTTAAAATTGAAATAGGGTTTTCTAAATAACTGAAATAATTATTAAAATATTAGTCAAAATATTTTAAATTTATTTTTAAAATAAAGTGGAAAAGAATATGAACAAAACGAGCCCAAGAACTTCAAAAGTAGATTAGAAATGAAATTCCTATGATTTTGTGAAGTTTTGGACAATTTTTGAAATTATTTAAATAATTTAAATGTCCGATCAATTGGTAGCACTAACTGTACATGCGCTTTCCATGCGTCATGGCGGGATTTGACCATGCGAAAGCTAGAGGTCAAATGGGGCCCAGCTACTTATCCAGCGCAGCGGTGATATCAGGCATTGGTTCCACCACGACGCATATCCGACGGCTGATATCGAACCCGCAGAATTAAACTCCACTGAGAATAAACCAACGGAAGATCTTAATCCCACAATTTAGATTGATGGCTTAGATCTGATCGGACGAAGAATAGACTGACCCGCGGTTCCGATGGATCGAAACGGACAGCGGATCAGACTCAATCGCAACCGTTGATCTAAAAAAAATAGATCCAATGGCTGCTGGATCATCTTCTTCCTTCCGCTAAACCAAGAACCCTAAAACCCCTTTTTTATTTTATTTTCTCAAAAACATTGAATCAAGTAACATTAAAACCTTGAACAGAGGTGAAGCATGGTCTAAGAAGGAATGTGAAAGTATTTCCCAATCCTTTGATGTAATCTACAAAATTTTATTTAAGAACCTAGGTAAATGCTTAGGGTTAAAGTTTTACCATAGTACAGTTGGTGTTTTTAGATGATTCAAGTATTGTTGAGCTTGTAGATTGATCACGCTTAGATTTGTAGAAGACTTCAAGTCCGAAGGAAGCTTCTACAAAGAGTTGAAATGGCTTGGACAGAGCTAGCCTTGGTTTGCCCTCGATCTCACCGCCGGCAGCCTCCAAATGCCAGGAATTGATCAGGGAAGTATATAGGAACCTCTGAGGATTCAATACGAACACTTAGAGCAGCTGGAGATGGAATTGAATCAGTCCCCCTTTTCTCCTCAAGCGTTTTGTCCCCTTAAGCCTATTCCAGCTGTTGGGGTCAAAACGGAGGGCCGGGATGGTTCGGGTGAGCTGTTGGGATGCTCAACATGTGGAAGAAATGGTTATGCCGTAGGGAGACACTCTACTCAGGTGAGAACGACTAGGGGATATTCTCATGTGGAGGGGACCACCTAAAGATGTTTGGGTTGAGCTAGGGGGCGTCCAGGAGTTGGGTCGAGTCGGGTTAGCTCCAGAGATGCTTCTGGATTCATTTGGGTGAGCTAGGCAAGTCTAGATTGAGGGGGATGGGTTTGACCGTGGCAATGGGACTCTAAGTCTCTAATTGATTGGTTTTGACCAGTCAACATTGGTCAAGATTAATGATACGAAGTTCAAGGAATGGTTGGAAGATTTAAAAATGATTTGAAATAGGTTTGAAGTGGTGGATTCGATGCTTGAATGTGAGCTCGATTATTCAAAGAAAACTTAGTCATTTTGACTAGTTTGACTAGTCAAACTTAGTCAAAATGGCTAGGCTATCTTGTGAAAGCTATTTGAAGGTTAAATATGAAGAATAATGAGCCAGAGTCATGATATGAGTACTTGAATAAAGGGTCAAAGGTATATGGGGGTTTGACCACCCATAGTGGATTGAGCAAGTCAAAACCACTATGGCTTGACTTGAAACATGTCTGGGAGTATTTGAGTCATGCTTTGAACTAATTTTAATGGATTGAAGAACTTGATTTGAGTGTACGAAAGGAATAGGTTTGACATGACTTGATTTGACCAATGAAAAGTTATTTAGGATTTGATTGAAGGTGTGATTGAAGTCTTATAGGACATTGAATGATTGAATATCAACTGAAATTCTGATTGATCTAACTTGATTGCAAGTTGAAGGTTAAATGTTTGGAATTTGATTGAAAGTTGAATTGATTGAAGTTTGGATTAAAGTTAAGATTGAAGTTTGAATTAAAATCTAAATTGAAGTCTTGGTTGATTTGAATCAAGGTTGACCAAGGTTCTGAATTAATCCTAGGGTCAGGATTGATTGAAGCTTGAAGTGTGATTTGACATTTAGATTAGCTTGAGGTCAAGTTGATTTGAGGTTTAATTGAACATTAGAGTCTGGGTTGATTTTGGGTGAAGTATAGAGCTGATTGAAGTTTAAAAGACTGAATTTAGCTTGGAGAGTTATTTGAAATCTTGATTGAGATCTAAGCTAGGGTCTGGATAGTTTTGAGGCTTAAATTGACTTAAGGTCTGGGTTAGCTTAAGATCTGGATTGAATTGATTTAAAGTATGGCTTGATCTAAAGTTTGAATAGATTGAGGTTTGAATTGAATTTAAATATGGATTAATCTTAGAATCTAGAGGAATTCTAGAGTCTAAAATCTAAACGGGTCCTAGAATAGGTCCTAGGGCCTAAGGATATCATATGATCTAGAATCTGGCAGAATCCTAGGTCTAGAGTAGATCATAGGGTCTGGACTCTAGGAGGATCCTAGAGTTTAGATTAACCTAGAGTTTGATTGAATTGAGTCTAAAATTAATATGGGATTAAGATTGATTTGAATCTGGATTGATATGAAGTCTGGATTGATCTAAGATCAGATTGATCCTATGGTCAAGATTAATCCTAAGGATTGAAAAGATCCTAAGGCCTGGATTGGTCCTACTGACCTCATACAAAAATGAGGTCAACATGCATGCTGCTACCAGAGTTGATATAAAACAAAGCCTTTAATGTCGTTGTGGCATTTTTTAGCGCTTCAATGATCTCAACGCCTCTGCACTTACTAGCCCAACGGGCACCATACTATCTGTTAGATCATATTTTCATATTTTAAAACAAATTTATTTTAAACTTTTGGGTTATTATAACTAAGGCATTGGAATTTGATGCGGTGACGTCAAGCTCTAAATTCTACTCTAACTTTAGATTAAGCATGTATCACTACAATGCTAATCCAGAGTACACTGTTGGACACTGAAATGAAATTTTTAATATATTTAATATAAATATCCCTCACCACCACCTAAGCCCCTTCCAAATATTGTGCCTTGCCGAGGAAGGAAAAAAAGTAAGAGGAGAGAAGGAAGAGAGAAGAAGAGAGAGAGAAGACAGAGGAAGCTCTCCTGGGCTTTTCCATCTGTCACTTCTGTTAGAAAATTATTTATGCTCGTAGTAAGTGATCTCTACTCTACTTCTATTTTTAACGATTATGGGTTTATTATATTTCTCCCTCTTGAATCTTGTGAAAATACAATATTTCTTATTTTAGTGATCTTTTATACTATGTGATATATATGATTTTTATGAGCATTTTGACCAGTTTATATTGAGTTTTCATTGAGTGTTTTGGCTTATATGACATTTTTTATGAAATGAGTAAAGAAAATGTTGACTGTAAAATAATCAGGTACTATTGTATTGAATCTGGATATGAGATACACATTATGCATATGATTATCATTCATTTGATAAACATGCATTTCATGGCATAATACCTGCATATGAATAACATATATATTATATTGTATAAATCAAATAATTCAGTTAATATATAAAGAATTTAACATTTATATGTAAGCAATGAATACTGGCTAGTTGTAAAATAATTCAAGTTGGTTGGAGAAAGATACCTTATGCAGGGGTGGGTTGATGGGCTTTCCTTTAAATTATAGGTTCTTGTGTAATCCCAATACAATATACAAGATAGGGAGTCATAACGGGAAAAGATACATCAATGCACATGAGTGGCGACTTTTACATGATAGCCACCTGACACCATGTGAAACCTCTAGGATTAGAGTATAGTTCAAATCGATCTAACCAGATTAAGAGTCAGGTAACCTGTTGAATTTCTATATTTGAACTCTCATACATGTATCTGAGAATGATATGTGTATATAAAGAAGGTCTGTATATGTTCTGAAGTTGATTTCAGAGGTTTGAATGTATATTTGCGAAATCTAAAATTTTCCCCATAGAGTGCCCCAACACTAGAATAGTGGCGCCCTAACGTTGTGATCTCTGAAATTTGGAAAATGAACTAACGCCCCAGCTCTAGAATAGTGGCGCCTCAGTACTATGCAAAATTTTTTGCTTTAAAATATATTTTTTTCCACTATTCATTACATTTCTTCTCACACAAGGTGCTGACCTAAAGAGAGGAATGGGATTTTAGAGAGAGCAAGAGAGAAAGGATGATTTTGGCCACTTCGGATCATTTTCAACTATTAGCGCGGTTCAAAAAGTTACTTGGGTTGAGGTAGGTTACATTTTTCCTATCTCAATTTTCAATAATTTAAAGTTTTTAGGATTTATCTTATCAAATTTATAATTTACTCTTACAAAAAATGCAATTTTTTTTTTATTCTGATAACTTCATCCACGTAACTTTTAATATGTTATCATTATAAAATTTCTGGTAGTTTTAAATATTTATTCAGAATTTTCTGCCGGGTGATATTTAAATACAATATTTTTTATCAATTCAAAATTTTATTTTCATATCTAAAAATAGTGATTTAGTTCATATAAAGTTTTAGCGTGTTATTAAACACAATCCCTAGTAATGTGATAGAATTCTAAAAACTTAGTTTTGGCAAATTGTAGAACATCGAGTGGGGAATTACTTGACAGTCGTTAAAGTATTTTTTTGAATTATGTATAAAAATATTATGAAATCTTCGATAACGTAGAATGTACTTTACTTTCAATATCTGTGATTGAAATATTTGAATTGGCGGTAAGAAGGGATTCTTTTGATGATGAGAAGAGATTTTATTGGCGATGAGAAGGAATTCTGTTTATTGTTATATATAGGAAATTAGGGTTTGAGAGCCATTCTGATAATTCCTATAAAATATTTATTTATATTTCAGCCAATCTTAGTATAACTTCAGTAGTTATTTAAATACATTTACTATCAATATCTATCTAGTTTTAGCTTTTTATACAACGCTTTAGTTGATAAGTTCAACATTTTTAATTCTTTTGATTTAAGTTATTGATTTTTATTTTAGACGGTCGTAGCCTATAGAGTCGTGTTAGCTCACTTATACTTTTATTTTTATTTTTAGGCCATGGAAAAGGTAAGGAGCTAGATGAGTAGTGTTGGTATTAGGCTCAAATATATATTTTAGGTATGCTTTTTGGTTAGTTTTCTTTTGATATGCTTGACATTTACATTTTTAGTACTTTCTTGTAACTACCCAAAATTTAAAGGTGGGAGATTATAATAACCCAAAATTTAAAGGTGGGAGATTATAATAACCCAAAATATAAAAATGTATTTTAAAATAAAATTTTAAATTTTTGCTTGAACTGGAGCGCTTCAATGCAATGCTTAATAGTGCCGTAGTGCTAGGCTAAGAGTACAATGATGCCATAAATTGTCACCACAGCATTGTAGTCTATGCTCTAAAGTAATTTTGGATTAATATGCAGAGATGCAGCACAAGATCAAAGCCATATGGCACTAGGCCACTAATAATATTTATATATATATATATATTAAATCTCAAAATTCTAATCAATTTTCTCTCAAATATCGTCGCTTGGGAAGGAAGGGGGAAGGGAGAGAGGGAGGAGAGAGAAAGCTAATTTTGGTCATTTTTATTTGTTACTTCAGTTAGGAAAAGTCTAATGATCATTGTAAGTGACCCAAACCTCACTATGGCTTTCAATAATTTTAAGTTTGATGAATTTAATCTCTTCTAAATTGATAAAAATATATTTTCTCCTGATTTACTGTACTATTATAATGTAACTTTTCGTATATAATAAATACAGACTTTTTGAATATTTTGATCATAATATTATTAAATTTTACTAGCTAAAATAAAAGTTATGATTTTTTGAAATTATAGATTAATTTATGGATTTTCATGCATTTTATAGATTTATGCATTCCATGTTGCAGTTCATGCATGAAAAAGAGAATGATATAACTAAGATAAAATAAATGTAGTATGTACAGGTAAGCAAGGAATGCTAGCTATTAACACTATAATTAATACAAGTTAGCTCTTAAAATATAATACCATATGGAGGAGGGTGGGCTGACGGCCTTTCCTTTAAGTAAAACATTGGTGGTGTAATCTTAATTATATTCTTGATATATCATTAAAAATTTATCTTGATCGGGCACAAATCTTAAGGCAAAATTAAGTTGAAAACTTCAAAAATTAAATTTGGGACCATCTAAACTTTGATTTCAGCAAACATATAGTCGAGCTAAATGTCTTGGAAAAATGAACCCAACGGCACCAAATTCAACTCAATCCGAGCCCAAATGAGTCCAAATTAAAGACCTGAAGCGCATTTGGAAGGTTCAATCCATAATTTGGATTAACAAACAGTTTCCAAATATGACGTGCTTATAGTTTAATCGAGCGGCTTGATGAGACAAATCCAACAAGCCTAAGATCTCCGAATTATGATATCATTCGAGCCTTCAAAAGCCCAATAAACGATCCATGATCAAGGGATTCAACATCGGCCGTCCATTCAAATTACTCCCAACTTACCCCTAATCTTCCTCCTATTTACTGTCCATTCCACTCCCAGAAAATAATAAATAGACCCCTCATTTCTCTTGAAGGGGGACCCTAAGCAAGAAGAGGACAAGAAGAGAAGGAAGACAACTCTCTTGCCATCAAACTCCTCTTTGACCACCGCCGAAACTCCGCCTGACCGTCAACTGACGCCGGAGTTCCGCCAAACTTCCAAGTGACGCCAGAGTTCCGCCTGATCTCCATGTAACGCTGGAGTTCCGCCCGACCTCCAAGTGACGCCAGAGTTCCGCTCGACCTACAAGTGACGTCGGAGTTCTGCCCGAAAGCAGACTGACACCAGAATTCTGCCCGATAGTCAACTAACGCAAGATTTTTGCCCGACAACGTTGCCAGATTTTGGATCTCCGATTATAACTAATTTTCAACCCTATAGTTGATTATTGTAATTTGATCATCCTCAATTTTAATGATGAGTCAGCCACTTGTAACCTAAGCAAATTCTAGTGGAATCTTTTTAGCTGGGTGTGGCCCCATGGTTTTTCCCTTTTTAGAATTTTCCACATAAAAATTATGGTGTTCTTTTATTTTTTTGTTTGTGTGCTAGATATCCATACAACAATGAGATGAAAATTTCTAACTCTGTCACCGCATATACTCTAGCATGCAACAGTTTGGAGCCGTCTGTGAGAAATAATCCCATAATTCTAAGTATTTCTTTAATGGTCAACAGGCGTTGCAATCACATCTTGGGAGCCTCCTACTCCAACACCCACCATTCATAAATCAGTCTATGAATCATGGACACTGAGTATCTACCTCGTTTTATCTTGAGGGCAAAACACTGCTGGAGAAGGAACTTCAGGTCCTTCCCTAGAAGAACATATCCGAAAGATGGAAGAATCTCAAAACGAGATCCTTCAACTCCTGCAAGAGTCTCGAACCCCGGCACTAGCACCACAGGAGGAGGTTCTTCCCCCTCGAGATCCATCACTGGTTGAAGGTGTTCAACTTGAGCATCTTCATGCAGAGATTCCTCTTCCTCCACCAAGGTGGCTTCCACAATCACATCAAGACCATGAACTTGGTGACACTACAAGTTCTACCCATCCTTTGTACACAGGTCGGTAACCCCTTATTCCTATAGACATCCTCGAGGACTTAGCCCGACCGCACATTATTGAGCTCCCTCACAACACCATACGTCATGAACTATGATGATTGGTCCTAGAAGAGTTTCCCGTGGGAGGTGTAAAGAAACCTCTTCATCAGTGGGACTTTCAGAAGTCATCACCCCTGATTGAAGCCATTCTTCAGCACCCATTTTCGTAGGATTTAAACTACCGAGCATTGATTCCTATGACGGGACATCAACCCATACGAGCATATCAATCACTATAGAACCATTATGCATATCCAACGAGCCTCAGATGAGTTCCTCTTCTAGGTTTTTCCTGCTACCCTCAAAGGTCAACCTCGAACGTGGTGCTATTCACTTCCAGCTGGAATAATCCCTATATTCGTCAAATTGGTCAAAGTATTCATCAAATAATTCTTTGTCAATCGAACAATTGCTAAGGATTCTTCTCACCTCTTCGGGATCCTCCAAAATGAGGGAGAATCGTTGAAGGAGCATTTTAAATGATTTTCCACCGAGGCTTGACAAATTTCAAGAGTAGACCCTGAATTGCTAAGAGGAGTTTTTCTATGAGGCTTTCGTCCTAGTCCTTTTTACTCGACACTTATGCGAGACATGATTCCCACATATGCTGACCTGATCCATCGTGTGGAGGCACAAATATTAGCAGATGAAGCCTTTAATGCTCATAGGAAGCAATTTGAGCAACCTTCCGAAAAGTGCAAAAATACTCCTACAATGAATAACTCATTCTCGCAACAAAAAAATAGGGGAAGAATAGCCTGCCTTCATTGCCATGACATGAGTTTCGATAAGAAAAAGATTATACTCCTCTCAACGCATCTCAAACCAATGTACTGATAGCCATTTGCGATCAAGAAAAAAATCAAGTGGCCTAATTCTTTAAAGTTAAATACGAGAAATCAGGATCAATATTATTATTTCCATCATAGTCGTGGGCATACCACTGAAGCCTATAAGCCACTCAAAAAATGAAATTGAGAGACTTATCCGATAAGGCTATCTTTGATAGTTTATTCAAGATTCACCTGCTTGAGATGAGGCTTGTTTCACTGGGGGCAAAATCAATAACATGAAAGGCAACCATTGAATAATATTCAAATGATTTGTAAGATTAAATAACAATGCAATTTGGGCCTTTAAGTTAGTAACTTGTCATGTGTCATCATGTATCTCTTCTATGATAAGTAGGGTGTTACTCTAATATTCCTAGTATTTTCTTCCAAGTTAAATGATGTGTTATCCCTATATGTATCTCTTATGTACTGAGCATGGTGTAACTCTTATATCCCTAAATCATAGTAGGGACTTATTGTATTGTCTTATATAATATAGTAATGTGTTGTTCACTCCATTCTGATATTATCCTATTCTTTAAAAAGGATAAAAAATGATAATAAAAAAATTATTGATGAATATAATCTTTTAATCTATGATTTAAGAAATATGTAATCTTTATTGTGTCTCAATCACTGGATGATCAGTCCCAAAGGATTCGATCCGACCTCTTTCATATAGGTTAACATCATCGAGCAGGACTCTGACATACAATCTCGAATAGGTCAAACATCCTAGGATGATGCCAATAAAATCTTAAATCCTTGATTCAAGAAATACATAATCTTTATTATGTCTCAATCACTGTATGATCGATCCCAGGGGGATTCAATTCGACCTCTTCCATATGTTAATGTCATCGAGTAGGGCTCTGCCATACTACCTCGGATAGATCAAACATCCTAGGATGATGTTAATCAAATCTTAAATTCTTGATTCAAAAAATACATAATCTTTATTGTGTCTCAATCACTAGATGATCGATCCCAGGGGGATTCGATCTGACCTCTTCCATATAGGTTAATATTAATGAGTAATGCTCTAACATACAATCTCGAATAGGTAATACATCCTTGGTGGATTCTCTCAACCTCTTCTATATAGGTTAACATCATCGAGCAACGCTCTTACATACAATCTTGGATAGGTAATACATCCTTGATGGATTCTCTTGACCTCTTCCATATAGATTAATATTATCGAGTGATACTCTGACATACAACCTCGAATTGGTCATACATCTTTGGTGGGTTCTCTTAACCTCTTCCATATAGGTTAATGACATTGAGCAACACTTTGATGTACAATCTCAGATAGGTTATATATCTTTGGTGGATTCTATTGACCTATGCTCTTCTACCCATCGACGGACTTCTACCTGATGGAGGACTTCTGCCCATCGTCGAACTTTTGTCAGGCTTATACCCGACACCGAACTTCCACCCGTCGCCGGATTTCTACTTGACACCAGACTTCTACCCGTTGCCGGACTTATGCCCGTCATTGAACTTTGTCAAACTCCAACCCGACACCTGACTTCTACCTGTCATCAGACTTCAGCCTATCATCAAACTTTCGCCCGTCATCGGACTTTCATCGGACTCCTACTCGACCCCTGATATCTACCCATCATCGGACTTCAGCCCGTCATCAGACTTCTGTTCGTCGCCGGACTTTCATCGGGCTTCTACCCAACGCTGAATTTCTACCCACCATTGAACTACTACCTGTCCTCGAACTCTCATCAGGCTTCTACTCGAAGCCAAATTTTCACCCGTCACCGAACTTCTTCCCGACATCAGACTTCCATCAGTTGCCAAACTTCCACCCGACCGTCGAACTTCCAACTGTATGCTGACAATTATCGGTTCTCCCCTGATCGCAGAATCTCTCGAAGAAGGAGGAGGAAACTCCCACTCAGTGAGGGGCACTATACCTAGATAGGGGATACCACCTGAACAAAACTAGGGGAATGGCTCAGCATGAGGGAGAAAAGAAGAAGGAGGAGGAAACTCTTACTCAGTGAGGGGTCCTAGACTTGAATAGGGGATACCACTTGAACATGACAAGGGGAATGCCTCAGCATGAGGGAGAGAAGAAGAAGGAGGAGAAAACTTCAACTTAGTGAGGGGCCCTAGACCTGGATAGATGATACCACTTGAACAGGACTAGGGGAATGCCTCAGCGTGAGAGAGAGAAGAAAGAGAAGAAAAGTCTAAAAATTTTAACTTCTACACAAGGAGAGGAGCACTGAATTTGAGTAGGAGATGCCGCCAAAAAATAAGGGAATGCCTCAATAGTAAGAAAGTTAGAATGAGGGAGGAGAAAGAAAAGGAACGACTAAAAAAATTCTAACTTCTAAATAAGGAGAGGGGCCCTGAATTTTAGTAGGGGATGCCGCCTACCAAAATAAGAGAATACCTCAACTATAAGAAAGTCAGAAGGAGAAGGGAGAAGGAGGAGAGGAGCAATTTTCCCCTTGCCTTTGGGGGCTATTTATAGGAAAAAAAGAGGGGGGAAATGATTTAAAATTTGGGAAAAAATTTGCCTCCAAATTATTTAAATTTTTTCAAAAATATTTCTAGAATTTTCTAGAAATTTATTGGGCCCTCTTTTTCCATTTTTGGATTTCTTAAACAAAACAAAAGCGGCGGGCCCCACTATGAAAAAAAAAATTTGGAGGGGCGGCGGCTACAGCCACCCAATTCAAAAAAATATTTTTTTTGAAAGCATCGTGTTAATAACCAGCTGCATAGTGCCCACGCAACCCAAGGGGGCGCGCCAGTGCGGGCTATCGTCGGCAGCGGCTGCCGGCGGCCGGTAGGTTTGGCCGCCTACATGTATTCGAGATAGATTTTTGGCCCGGACAGTCCAAATCGGACGTTTTTGGGTCCCCAAATATATTTTTCGACGTTTCAGACTCAATTTCGACACTTTCAAAGCTCAACGGGGCCTCTAAGATCGAATTTGAGCTAATTTATATTTTTTTAAAGGAAAGTTTTTGACATTTTTTGTGATTTAATTGATTATAAGTGTTGTGCTACATATTTTCATACTCCTGGAGCCTCGATGTCTGAAATTAGGGGGGCAACAAAGATATCATCAAAAATTTATCTTGATTGGGCACGAATCTCAAGGCAAAAAATAAGTTGGAAGCTTCAAAAATTAAATTTGGGACCATCTAAACTTCGATTTCAGCAAATTTATAGTTGAGCTAAATGTCTCAGAAATACAAACCCAACGATCCCAAATTCAACTTAATATAAGCCCAAATGAGTCCAAATCAAAGACCTGAAGCACATTTGGAAGGTTCAATCCATAATTTGGATTACCAAACAGTTTCCAAATATGACGTGCTTTAATTGAATTAAGCGGTTTGACGAGACAAATCTACCGAGCCTAAGATCTTCGAATTCTGATATCATTTGAGCCTTCACAGGCCCAATAAATGGTCCACAATCAAGGGATTCAACATCAACCATCCATTCAAATCACTCCCAACTTGTCCCTAATCTTTCTCCTATTTACTGGCCATGCCACTCTCAAAAAACTATAAATAAACTTCTCATTTCTCTTGAAGGGGGACCCCAAGCATGAAGAGGAGAAGGAAGAAGAGAAGGAAGAGAGCTCTCTTGCCATCAGACTACTCCTCGACCACCGCCATACTTCCGCCTAGCCGTCAACTAACGCCAGAGTTTCTCCTGACCGCCAAGTGACTCCAGAATTCTGCCCAATCTTCAAGTGACATCAGAGTTTCGCCTGAAAGCCGACTGACACCAAAGTTTTGCCCGAAAGCTGACTGACACCAAAATTCTACCCGATAGCCGACTGACACTTGCTTAACAATGTCGCTAGCTTTTCGATCTCCGATTGTAACTAATTTTTAACCCGAGAGTTGATTATTGTAATCTGATCATCCTCAATTTTAAGGATGAGTCAGCCACTGGTAACCTAAGCATACACTAGTAGAATCTTTTCAACTGTGCGTGGCCTCGTGGTTTTTCCCTTTCCAGGGTTTTCCACATAAAAATTTCGGTGCTCTTTCATTTTTCTATTTGTGTGCTGGATATCCGTATAATACTGAGAAGAAAATTTCTAATTCTATCGCCGCGTATATTCTAACATGCAACAAGTCTATATCTGATTGACTGAATTATACCTACAACTAAAGGTTGACAACTCTTCAATGATTATTGAAAGCCACCAATAATGATAAATAAGATGCTATGATAATAAGATAAATAAAGATGAAATAATAAAAATACCATATTAAAACTGGATGTCATGCCTTGCTCTTTAATTGTATTCATGATTGAAAGTATATAGTAGTGCATTAAATCGATTGATAGGGATAGATTGATATAACATACTGATAGATAACTATACATGGCATAATGATTGATAAAAGCATATAATAGAACCATCAATATGAATATAACTGATAGAAAATTGATGTTAATTTCACTGTAACCCTTATTATAGATGAATCGACATCTTTTGCTTAGTGATTATATACTCTTATTTTTTTGATCTTATTGATTAATTGATATTGACCAGCATTATAACATACATATTGATTTTTTTTCTTGCATTGAAGGCAAATAGTGAGTTTTGGTTACTTGTTGGGTTTTGTAAGCTCATTATATGAGTTTTGCATGATTTCAAGTAAAAGTAAGGAACCTGCGGATTGAGGCATAATAGTAATGATGTTTTGATTTTGTTTTAAGTTCTCCAGATTACATATATTCTTTTATTATCGATAATGACTATTATATACATGCTTTTTAGACTTTAAATTTTATAACAAAATATAAATATTAACAGAAGAAATGTAATTATCTTTTTTTCCTATTATTTATTTATTTTTTGTAATTAATCAGCTCTGAATGTTAAATTGATCTCATTGTAAATGAATAAATAGAAATTGTTAACTTAAAATAAATGAATAGAATAAGTTGAAAATATAATAAATAGATAAAAAAGAAAATTCTTCAATTTTAGATATTAAGGCATGACATTTCTATTGCTAAGCATTATTATAGATAAACCTTAGATTGTACATATATTTTTAGATGATATATATGAAAAAATTATTCTTTTGATATTCAATAGTCTTTCCCTTTATATTATATTTATTTGTAGCTATATATTTTATCTAAATTAGAAATTTAGTTTCTCAACACTTATCTAACTGGATCTTAGGGTCAGTTTCTGCTTCTTGCCATGATTGGGCTGGGTTGGGTCATATCGGGTCAAGTAGTGATAATCTTTTTGGTATCAGAGTGTCGTTTGGAGAGGTGAATTGTAACAAAGCCATATAGTTTAATCTCTAGTAGAGTTATATGATTCTGGGTAGTTTTTTGTGCTCATTTTATTTATTTATCATATGAATGTGTCGCGCACATGTGCGTTCAGTGTTTTTTTGAAGGATCAGTTAGATACATTAATAACCAATGGTCAAAGCTCTATTCAAGCAGCTTAGGTTCAGGGTATAGCTTCTGTGATTATTTTTGAGGTAGTTTCTCTGATTGTATGTTTGGTAGCATAGTTGGTAAGTGAGGCTCACAAGCAAATTTCTAGTGCTTGACTGGATGTCATTGATAGGTATTTATAGCATTTTATAAGGTTTCATCCTCTCAGACTTTCATGTGTTATTTAGCTTAGGGAAATTGAGGATTGATTGATGAGGATAGAGAAGACTTTGGATGTGATGTAATGTTCTCTTGAGAGGAGAGTTGCATTTGTTGTATTTCTATTAGATAGTGAAGCAGAGCACTAGTGGATGGGTTGGCAGAAAGAGAAGTTTCAAAGTCATGCAAAGACCCTGATTACTTGGGAGAAGTTTACGGAGACATTCATGACTTGGTTTGTGCCCCATCTACTAGCTACAAAGTTCTTTTCTGAGATTGATTCAGGGTAGCATATCAGTGATGCAGTACGATGTAGAGTTTATTGCTCTGTCTATGTATGCTCCCCAATTAATTGGCACTTCTAAGAAAAAATGTTACAGATTTTTAGAGGTACTCTGAGATACATTGAGATAGTTGTTACTAAAACATGATATTATAGATTTTAGTTAGTTAGTTGAGAGGGTCAAGAGGATAGAGGGCTGATATAGTAGCAGGTCAACAATGATGGGCTATGAGTAGAAAGAGGTTTGGTAGTGAGACATCTGACAGTGGCCATTATGGGAAGAAGAGCAGTTTTGGGCCTACTAAGTTAAGAAGGAGGGGGCAATCGGTAGTGGTTTCTTTTGGATTGAATAGAAGCAGTGTTGCCAGCTCTTGAGGTTCAGTCAGTGGGGCACTACTATTCCAGCATTATGGTAGGAGGCATAGTGGTTAGTGTTATAGACTGTCAAGTTGATGTTTTCATTATGGTTAGTATGAACACAAGATTACTAAGTGTCCACAGGATGGATTTGATGATGTTCTAATTGGAGAACTAAAAGCTCTGGGCAGTTGAAAGTGGTTAGGATAAGGATATTACCACCCTGATCATATTTTGAGAATTTTGAAAAGATTGTTGGTCCAACAGTAGGAGGTCAGTATTCTGGAGGTTTAAGGGGTGATGAGAGTTCCATTTCTTTAGCTTAAGTATAACCACAGGTTTATAATCTGATGCAACAAGATATCAGTAAGTCTCCAAATATTGTGATAGGTATATATTACATTTCTATATGTTCTTATCATATTTTATTTGATTCTGATGCTAGTCATTCTATCATGTCATAGTAGTATTTTGATTCTCTCAATTTGTCTTCCATTGCATAGCCTATTTCCTTCTTTGTGGTTTTGCCTATGAGAGATAGGATGGTAGATAATACGATTTATTTTTATGATTTAAAGTTTTTTTATAGAATTTAGAGATTTGATTTAATTTATTACTTTTTTTTACGTTTGATGTCATTTTAGGTGTGGACTAGATAAGTCGGTATGGGACTCAAATCAATTATCTAAAAAAGAAAGTGACTTTGTATTAGAGTGGTGAGAGCTTTGTGTTTGAGGTAATCAATGGTATTTTCTCTTGTATGATTTCTGCTCTAGAAGTAGATAGACTTTGAAGAAATTTTAGCCCAACATTTTTAGCAATTATAAAAAATGTGAGGATCTCTTATGTATCTTTGAGTAGTCCCTATAGTTCAGAAGTTTTTGGAAGTCTTGCCTGAGGCGTTATACCACCCATTAGAGAGGTAGAGTTTTGCATAGATATTTTTTTAGTACTACTCTAATCTCTAAGGCTCTATAGGAGATATCACATAACAAACTTTGAGAATTGAAAGTACAGCTTCAAAAATTGGTGGATAGAGGTTTTGTTTATCTTAGTGCGACTTTATAGGGAGCAACCAATTTTATTTGTAAAAAAATGATGGTACTTTATGAATGTGTATCAAATACAAGGATATGAATAAGGTAACTATCAAGAACAAGTTTCCCTTACCTAAGATTGATGACTTGTTTAATCATCTAGTTAGATGTTCTATGTTTTCTAATTAAGATCAATCTGATTATCATCAACTAAAGGTAAAAGAGGAGGATGCGATGATGGCTGCATATAACGTGAGGTATGGGCATTATAAGTATTTAGTCATATCATGACTAATTCTCCAGTGGTCTTCATGGATTTGATGAACAAGATTTTTAGGAAGTATTTGGCTAAATTTATAATAGTTTTTATAGATGATATGTAACAGCCTAAACTCTTAACTATCGATATATTATCCGCTTTAGCTTAAGAGCCTCATGGTTTTATCCTGTTGGTGTAACTTCCCAGTAGGCCACCAATCTCAAAATTACTCCGAGATGAGCATGCTTAACTACAGAGTTTCTTATAGAAATTTCAGCCATTACATCAAAAGGCGCCTCGATGTTTATGAGTTCAACTTCGTTTACTTAAGGGGTTTAACAATCTCCCCTACTTATGTAACTGACATCCTCGTCTGCATCTTTATACCAGAATCATCCACCAGGCATATAGGATTCTAGAGGTGGCCCTTATAAGTTCAAGTGGTGGCTCCCATTATTTAGCACTTTATCCCAGGGTTCAAGAGGTGGCTCCCATGGTGTAGCACTTTTTATTGTATGGCACTTAGTTCCCATCTTCCAGCTGGTGTATTGCTCTGATGCCATTTATAACAGTCCAAACTCTTAATTATCGAGATATTGTTCGCTTTGGCTTAAGAGCCTCACGATTTTATCTTGTTGGTGTAACTTCCCAGTAGGTCACCCATCCTAGAATTATTCCGGGATGAGCACACTTAACTGCGGAGTTTCTTATAAAAAGTTTGGCCATTACACCAAAAGGCGCCTCAATGTTTAAGAGTTCAGCTTCTTTTACTTAAGGGGTTTCACATGATATTCTAATTTATTTAATATTTGAGGATGAGTATACAACACACTTGAGGACTATTCTATATATTTTGAGATATCATCAGTTATATTTTAAGTTCTTAAAGTATGAGTTTTAATTAAATAACATTTCATTTCTGGAATACGTAGTGAGTAGTGCAGCTATTTCAATGGATTCTCAAAAGGTTCAGGCTATTTCTGATTGGTAAAGACTTACTATAGTTTCTGAGGCGCATAATTTCTTAGGCTTGATTGGTTACTATCAAAAGTTTATTCAGTATTTTTTCAAATTTCTTTTCCATTGACGAGACTGACTCAGAAATTAGTAGCTTTTATATGGACTCTAAAGTGTGAAGAGAGTTTTCAGATGTTGAAGGATTATTTTATTTATGCTCTGATTTTGATTATTCCTTTAAGTACATATGGGTTCTAGGTTTTCAGTGATACTTCATTGAAGGAATTGGTATACATACTGATGCAGTATAATAGAAGTATTGTATATACATCTCGGTAGTTAAAACCATACAAGAACTATCTAATACATACTTTGGAGTTAGCTGTTGATGTATTTGTATTGAAAATTTGGAGGTATTACTTGTATGGAGTTATACGTGAAATTTTTATTGATCATCAGAATTTGAAGTATATTTTCACTAAGAAAAATCTTAATTTTATGAAGAGAAGATGACTTGAGCTAATCAAAGATTATGATATGCCTATTTAGTATCAACCTGATAAGATGAACGTACTGGCAGACAGTTTGAGTAGGAAGTCTTCAAGAACTTCTCTTTCATTACTCACTTATGTAGACTTTTTGATTCAGGATTTAGAGAAGCTAGAGATGTATCCATTCACATAAATTCAAGGTGGTTGGCTTAGATTATTACTCAGCTAACTCTTAAGAAAAGAAGTCAGAAGGCTCAAAAATTAAATGTAGAGTCTCTGAAATTGAGTGGCCATATTAAGTTTAGTAAGAGGTTAGAACTTTTGTTATTTGATACTAGTATCATTTTTTACAAGGATAGATTATGAGTTCCTTCTGTTAGTGGTTTGAGAGTAGAGATTTTTTATGAAGCACATTATTCATGCTTCACTAGTCATCCAAGAAGTAGCAAGATGTACAACGATTTGAGAGGTATATTATGGTAGCCTAAATTAATGAAGGATTTTGTTGAGAGGTTGTTTCAAAATGTGAGTCATATTAGTTGGTGAATGTAGAGCATCACTGATCAGGTGGTCTTCTGCATTCATTACTTATTCTAACATGAAAATGGTAAGAAGGGATGGGATTCCCCAAATTGAGGCAAGGATAACATAGTCTATGCATTTCATTCTGATTCGACAGATTGATCTGATAGACATTTTAGTACATTATTAGATTATGTGGTGTGCCAAAAGTGATCGTATTTGATCATGACAGTCAGTTTACCTCTAGGTTATGGAGAAGTATTCAACAGTGACTGGGTATGAAATTACACTTTAGTTTGACTTTTCACTCTCATACGGACGGGCAGTCCGAGAGGACTATTCAGGTACTAGAGGATATTATGAGACTCTACGTTTTAGATTTTGTGCATAGTTTAAGGGATTACATTTCACTGATAGAGTTTGCTTTTGACAATAGTTATCAATCCAACATAGGTATAATTCCTTATGAAGCTATATATGGTAGGAAGTGTAGGAACCCCTTTATCTTTGACAAAGATGGGTGATAGACAAGTGAGAGGGTCAACTTTTATATATGATACTACATTAAAGATCCATCTCATCATAGCAAAATTGAGATCTGCACAAGATATGTAGAAAAAAATATTATGATTAAAAACATAGACTAGTTGAATTTCAGACTAATACTTTTATTTATGTCAAAGTCAGTCCTATGAAAGATGTCAGCAAATTTGGAAGAATTAGTAAGCTAAGTCCAATGTGTATTGGACCTTTTATGATTAGTGGAAGGATTGATAGTTCTGCTTATGGTTATTATTGTATAATTATATGTCAGACATAAATAGTGTATTTCATGCATCTTATCTGAGGAAGCGGGTATCCAATTATAGGAGTAGATTATTTGATGATGATATTAAGGTTCAATCAAATATGCATTATAGAGAAGAGCCAAATAGGATTCTAGCATACGATGTTAAGAAATTGAGGAGCAAATAGATTCTAATGGTCGATGTGCAGTGGAAACATAACATTGTAAGTGAGGTTACTTTGGAGAAAGAATATGAGATGAACAATTATATCCATTTTCATTCTGACTTATTTTGGTTTGAAAATGTTGAGGATGGTATTTTTGAAGAGGAGAGAGTTATGAGACTTCCATGATCATAGTAATGTTCAAACTAGTATAACCCAACTAAAAGTTAGGTAACCTATTGAATTTCTGCATTTGAACTCTCTTGCATATGTTTGAGAATAATATGGGTGCCTGAGGAAAGCTTGCATGTGTTCTGAAGCAGATTCTAGGGATATTAATGAATATTTGTGAAATCTAAATTTTTTCCTTCAAGCGCCCTGGCTTTGAAATAGTGGGGTCGTGGCATTGGAATAGTGGCACCCCAACATTAGGCCAAAATTCTGCATTAAAAAAATATCTTTTTTCACTATTCATTCCATGCCTTCTCATGCAAGCTGCCAGCCTAGAGAGAGGAGCAGAATTTTAAAGAGAGGAGGATTTGAGCCACTTCGGGTCGTTTTCAGCTGTTGACCCAATTCAGAAAATTATTCGGGTTGAGGTAGGTTATATTTTGTTTATTGCAATTTTCAACAATTTAGAATTTTTGAGATTTTTTGATGAAATTTATAATTTGATTTTACAAAAATGTGATTTTCTCGAATTCTTGTAACTTTTGATATGTTATTGGTATGATTGTCCTGATTATTTTGAATATTTATTCGAGATTTTTTCGTCATGCCATTTTAAATTGCAATGATTTTTACCGATTCAGAAATGTATTTTAACTTCTAAGAAAATACTTTTGCCCAATTAAAGCTTTAGAATGCAATTATACATAATCTTTGGTAATGTTGTAGAATTCTGAAAACTTAGTTTTAACAAACTATAGAACACTAGGATAGGAATTATTTAAAAGCAATTAGAGAATTTTTTTTAATTGTACAATAATATTATAATTATTTCAATAATGTAGAATTAGAGGTGTCAATATTTGACCCGACCCGAATCTTAACCTGAAAATTATGGGTTTGGGTCAACCCATTTGGGAAATGGGTCGGGCTCAAGTTTCACATTCTTATAGGATTATAATTTCGAGCCGGGTGCGGGTCGGGTTCGGGTCAACCCGAAAACTTGACAACAATCCAAAATTAACCCGTTTGTCGCAGAGTCATGCTTGTCCGTCGCGGTCGTGAGTCATCCTCGCAGTCCATCCGTCGCTTGTACGTCTGCTGTGCTTACTCGCTCCTGAACTCACCCACACGCCTGCTTGCCCTCTAGCATTGTCTCGCTTGCTCTCCTGAGCAGTCGAGCCCAATCAGATTAGCGGGTCGGGTCAAGATGAATTAGGTTAGAGGCAGGTCGAGCCAGTTAAAGGTGGGTCAGTTTCGGGTTAGACCTAAACCCAACCCGAATAATCATTTTGACACCCTATGTAAAATATACTTTATTTTCAGTGTTTGTGATTGAAATTTTGAATTGACGGCTAGAAAGGGATTCGGTTGGGGAAGAGAAGTGATTTTGTTATCTATTATGTGTTAAAAATTATGGAGCCCAAGAGTTATATTTTTTAAGAAGGGATTTTGTTGGTGGAGAAAAATTATTTTGTTAATTATTATATATGAGAAATTGGGGTTCGAGAGCTACTCTGATAATTACTATGAAGTGTTTGTTTATCTTTCAGTCAGTCTCAATATGGTTTCAGTAATTATTTAAATGCATTCAATATTAGTATTTGTTTTAGTTTCAGCTTTTTGTACAATGATATAGTTAATTATTTCAATATTTTCAGTTTTTTTTTGTTTAAGATGTTGATTTTTGTTTTAGGTTGTCATAGCCTCTTGAGCCGTATTAGCTCACTCGTAGCTATTTTTACTTCGTTTTCATGCTAGGGAAATGATAAGGAACGAGATGAGTAATTTTGATATTAGACTCTAATCTATGCTTTTTGATTAGTTTTCTTTTTGCATATTTGATTTTTACTTTTGTATTTTTTTTTTTTTTGTCAAGTTTTCTTGTAGATAGACCTCATATTATACAAACATTTTTTGATGGTACATGTGAAAAAAATTATTTATTTTAAGATTCAATAGTCTTTAATTAGTTTTATATTATATTCAGTAATGACTTTTTGTCCTATATAAATTAAAAGTTCAGCGTCTCAATACTTTTCCAATTAGATCTTGCGGTGAATTTCTGCTTCTTGCCACACCACCTCACTGTTTACCATTTTCAAGAGCAAATGTATTGAAAACTTATTAACGTTACGATTGCGCAAAACATGGCAGTTAAGAATTAAGATAATCATAACAAATTTACACAAAAAATAGCTGCTGAAGATGGCTTCTCTCTGAAATCTGATCAACAAAATATTCTCCTTGATGATCTACGGTTCATTCATTCACAAGAAAGGCTTACAGAAGAACTCTCCATTGCAGTAAAATTAATTAAAAACCTCTAAACTAAATCCGGCATGAATCATAAAGTAAATTACCTCCAACTGCCATTTTTCTCAGAGAAAATAAAATCAATATCCGCCAAAAGTCTTGTTATATCTGGGCAAACGTGACAAATGCCAATTTAATATCTCCATCAAATCCATATCTGCAGATCTTATCGGTGAAGCCTGATCACCATCAGCACCTGTTACCTTATCAGCGTTAAAACTCCCAATCTCTTCTGTAGCAGGAAGAGAAGGTCCCGTAAGTAGATTGGATATGTAGAAATCCCATTGTAAGTTACTTCCACCACTTCCACTTCCACTTCCAGCCTCAAAACCAGCAGAAGTAACAATGGAAGGAGAAGGAAAGTTTTCCTCCGTGTTCAAGAACTGAGAAACAAACTCAACTTTTGACAACCCAACAAATCTCGTTCTTCTTCATCTAAACCCCTCATCTCTGGTTTTTCCATGGAAAGCAACTCCTCAACCATTTGGCTTGCGAGCTCAGAATCATCAGGCTGAGGTGGTTGAAGAAGGAATTCATTTGATGTGCTCGAATGGCAAGTGGATGGGGAAGTAGTGGCAGTTGGGGTGATTTCAGGTAAGCTTAAAGTCTTGCTTTTGATGTATTCTTGCAGAGCTGTGAGCTTAATAGCACCGGTATCTCCATGAACGGCCTTTCTTCTAAGTTTTCTATTCGAACTTTGCTTTCTCTTTGTCGCATTCCAGTGATTTTTTATTGAGTTCTCAGATCTTCCTGGAATGCGTTTCGCAATTTCAGCCCATTTGTTTCCTATTTCCTTGTGAGCTTGAACCAGCATGCTCTCTTCTTCCTCACTCCAGCTATCCTTCTACAAGACATTAGACATTGCAAGGAATATACACTAAGGAGAGATATAATCGTCATTAAATATTCTCCATGATGTGCATGTTGATGTATTTCACGACTCTCAAAGATCGACTGTAATAATTATTTTCACTCCTGATGGTACTTTCAACACATAAAAATTTTAGTAGTTTGAATCCATTAATTAACCTAATAGCTCATTAAATAGAGGGCCCATGATCATATGAATATTTTAAGAAAGAAATAGGAAAATGAACATAGAAAAGATATGCTTATATATGATTTCACATATTTGAGGGGTTGAACCAAACCCGCTAATATTAAAAACATAATTAAAGGTTGCCATTCAAAGTGTCTAATAATTATTTTTGCAACATGTGCTTTCCATTTTCATTATTTGATTTAATCATCAAATACCTAATTTCTCAAATAAATAAATAAAATCTTATTCTTTGAACTAATCGATCATCACATCAACATCGGTCTTGCGGGCAAGGTGATGCGGATCTCTCCTTTTGGGATCTTTCCTCTTCAGATGCTTGTTTTGTTTTGCTTAGAATGTTCCTAGGTAATCGTGTAACTTTGGTTTGTGGGAACTATCAGCTCTTAAGTTTATTTTTCTTGGTTTTATTTTATTTTTATTTTTAATTTTTATCTGTAGCTCTTTTGAGCGGTAGCAAGTTGAGGGTTCACTTTACGGAACCTGTAATTTTTCCTCTAATCAACGCGTAGGCCCCATAAGGGGGTTTTTATCAAAAAAATAAACATAAAACATTTTTATGAAAAATTGGTAAAACTATATAAATATTATATATGAAAGAATAATAAAAGACCACCTTAATATCAGGGCGCAAATGATTATGCCATCTTTCTCTGCATTGTTTGCCAATCCTACCGACAAATTTCCTAGCAATTAGAGACCACTTCCTTATTCCATGTTGCTTCACCAATTGAATAAGCATTCTAAATTATAAGAAATAATAATAATAATTAAATGCACTGTCTAAACTATAGATAAAGAGAATTTAAGGCATAAAAAAAGAAAAACATGTATATTTTCATGCCTGTCCTCTTCAATTGTCCACTGGCCTTTTACTATTCCAATAGAAACCTCCATAGCAGACGAAGAAGAAGATATTTCTATGCTCTTCTCTCCATCTACAGTTGCACAATCCATCTCATCAACTCTTCCTCCATTATTATTATAGCAGAAAACTTGTAGACCAGGAAAGCCTTCACGTTGCATGAGCAAACTCTGCTTTTGTTCACGTAAAAATCTCTCCAATGGCACTATGAGAGTAGAAAATGGTTGAAGGAGAAATTGATTACTCTGAGAACTACTAAGAAAAGTATCTTCTTCCTCCATTAATTTATCTAATAAGTAAGAGAGAGAAGAGAGTCTGATGAGATGGACATATATAGAAACGAAGGAAAGAAGAAGAGACAACAGTTATCCATAGGAGGAAAGAGGTTACGGGCTTTAATTTATTGTTAAACACATTCAATGACACATTGAATGCTTCATCATAGTCGTTTGTTTTACAAAATAGATCAAGTTGCTATAAGAGCATCGATCATGCATGCATATTGTAACGCCTTAGTTTCTTGAGAGAAGAAGAGAGCTTGGTTTACAAAACTTTGGTGCTCGACTCTCAGTCAATGAAGGTTAATATGTTCCTAAGATTAGATGAGCTACACGCAACTATCGTCTAGCTCACGAGAAACTTGAGGGAATTTTAGAGCCTTTAGCCATGCTTGTTAACTAACTTTTGAGATTAAATTAGAAGTCACGAGGAAATCAGGAAATGTAGTAATAATGGGGTTTTATATAATTAACTGGATAGCCAAGTGCGGGGCATTATGTGTGGAAAGAGGAAAGCTAGAATTGTAAAGATTTGAGTGCAGTGATTTATCTTTAGCAATAAATGTGCTTCTTTCTATAGAGAGAAGTTTTTTTTCTTCCTGAACAAAGAGGAGATCGAGGTGTTATAGGTTGGCATATCATATTTGGTTTGAATATTTTTGAAGTTTGGGCTGGGTACTAAGGGTTCGTGTGAGACAACTTTTTTACTACTTTCTAAAGCAGTTTTTAATATAAAAATCTTTCAACTAGAAAATTTTGTACTAGAAAGTTGTTAAAAAACAGTAAGAAAACTGTCCCAAATGAAGCCTAAGTAGTGTAGTTCTTTCTAAATTTGACAATCTATCACTAGTCCACACATACAAATTCTTAAATTTTTAGGTGAGAGCAACTCTTGCTTCTTGTATGTTGATTCTATAATCTTGCTTGTTATTTATGTTATATTGTATCATTTTGTACTAATACTGTAATTTTTATTAAAAAAATAGATAATGTGAATAATATTATAAGAAGTGCTAGTGATTGAGACATCTTAAATTGTTATAATAAATATTTATTAGGATGCATTATCTATTGGGATGATTGGTGAAAATAATTTTACTTGGATGACAGTTAGAATAGACCGGTTAGAGACATATTTAGTCGGCACATGAAAAAAATTTCTTGACATATAAATTTCATGAATTGCCTTCACTAATATGACCGTCGACATTAGGTGCCCCAACAGTTAGCTTTCTTATGATATTTATGTGATGAAAAAGATGGATAAGCATTGTACTTATTAAGTTGCACTAATAAAAGAGCATTCTAATACATTTATCTAATAATTTATACAACATTCATTACAAATCATGGTGAGTGAGTTTTTTCAACCCATATATAGTTTATGGAGTAACTTCAATAATATAACACTCTTAAGTGCCTCAAATTTGTGGCTTATCAAACATATACGTTAGATTCAAATGTCATGAAATATGATATTTTACACTTTTTAATAGCTAATAATGATTGTTCAACTAAATATTTAAAGATCACATACATTATCACTCTAATAAATGTTATCAAATTTTTTTTTTCATTTTATAAAATAAAATTTTCATAGCGGTTGAACATTTTTCAGTCTAAAATAGACTACTTCAAACTTCCTATGGATCTCGAATGAAGGGATCAAATCTGAAAATTTAAAAAGACGTCAATAAATTAAAGAAATTTGTTACAACATGTGAAAATATAAAAAAGGCTAGCAATCCTTACAAAATATAGTTAAAAATAAAAAAAGAAAAATATATTTTTGGCACCCTGCCTTATTGAAGCTCAAGTTTAAGAGATTCAATTGATAGTTCATTGAACTACTCTTGATGACCCTCGTAACAAAATATATAGTAAATTAACTACTAATTATGTTCAGAGATGGCCTTCATAATTTTATAGAAGAAGAGAAGAAAAGACAAAACATGAGAATTAAAAGCATTCCTAGCTACCATTCCATCATCCTATCTAATATAGATTATTTATAGAAGGTAAAGCTAACCTATATTAAATAATTCTAACTCACCAAACACCCAATAAACACTAAATACAAGAATGATTTAGATGCTACTAACTTCTAACTAATGAAATATTATCCTAGCTAATAGAGATTTATTCCACAATATCCCTATGAGACTCTTAACATTACTCCTCCAATTAATAATAATATTTCCATCAAAGTTGAGTTGAGAATGAGAACAATATATATAAGAAATACATGAAGTATCTTTAGGTCAAAAAATATCAACGAAATAATTGGGAAAATACAGGTGGTTGTTGTTTGTATAGCAATAACACATCAAGTTGATCTGTTAGTAACAATGGAGGAGAAGATCACCCATATAGCGATAACTTTTCAATTGAGTCATGGATTGTGCCAGCAATAAGTCACAAAAAAGATGTTGGATGGTGGGCACTTGAGGAACTCATTTCATGCACCAATGATGGAGGCTTGCACATACATCTTATCATATTAATGATTATTCCAAACTCTTCAATCATAGTTACATCCCAAACATTGCATGAAACTTACATAAGCATGAGGAGTTTATCCTTGGATTGATCCTAAGCCTAGCTAAAAGTAGGCATGGTATCCTCGGCCATATCAACTTAGCATTTGATGGAACAGTAGTGGAATTAGTCAATCTATAATATCTACAAAATGAGGAACCATTGATGTAGAATGCGACAGTGCTATAAAAGATTCATCTTGGATATGTTGTTCTAGGAAATTTTCAATATTCATCAATTTTTAAGTAATATCTTTCTAGATAATAAAGTTGGACTCTAATTTATCATCATAATTGCTAAATCTTCTATAATAACCCTTAATCAAATAGTGGAAGAGGTAAGTCCTGGCGATGATTTGGAAGAGGAAAACACCCTCTTGAGTAAGGTAATCAAGGAAGAACCCAATGGTTCTTGGATATGGGCAGAGGTGAGCAATCTATGAGCAGAAGAGTGGAGGCTCGATAGTGTTACACAAATCATCTTATAATAGTCTATGTTATTCCCTAATTTGTAATTAACCTTTGCGTGATTACACCCAAACTCTTCTTAAGTCCTCTTGTTGATTCTTATAAAGGGTATATGCCATAAATGGTAGTTCTTGAAGATGGAAGGTGATGATTTTTTTGCCAGTGGGATTTGGGAATAACAACTACAATTGAGAAGGTGCGGCAAGGTCTCTTGAATGGTGTGTAAGTGTTGGGGATAGGCATGGAATGTGGTGCATCTCAATGAGATTAATGATTATACCTACTAACTATCAAAGCAATTTTGAGTTCCCAAATCTCTAGAATTTTAAGGAAAAAGAGAAGAACTAATAAAACAAGAAAACTTCATGCTTTCATTCCAATACCCTCCATAATTGGGAGCATTTACAATAGACTATGGAACACTACAGGAAAATGTTCTGTTACCGACAGACAAAATATGTCAGTAATAGTAGAAATCCGCCGGAAATTCTTTTTTTCTGACGAATTTTCGGTGAAAAATGGTTCGACGGTAATTCGTGCATAGAAAAATCTAAACCGGAGAAATTTTTTCACTGGAAAAGTTTCCGGCGACGTTTCTGGAGGAATTTCAGCAAAAAAAGTGATGGAAAACCGGTGTCTTTCCTTTAACGTATTCTGGCATTTTATCCGTTGGTATTTCCAGTGGAAACTGTACGTCGAAAATATGGATGGATAATCCGTGCTGCCTTAGGCCAATGCATTGTTATCGAAAGATATTACCGATGGACTATTCACCGAAAATTTTGGCGTACATTTACACTGAAAAGGTCACTTTATTTTCATTGTATCATGTTGCTGGCAGTGTCCGCCAGAAACCTGTAGTATAAACAAAAAAAAATAACCTTCTAATTTTTTAAATTGATTTTCACAATATAACCTGCATAGAAAAAATGCAATACTATATACATTCAAGCATCCACCTCTAATCAAGAACATCATCAAATATTAAACATTAACATATACACAATAACAAAAATAAGAAGAATATCATCAACAAATATCTAATAATAAATAAGTATAGATGTCCAAAAAAATAAGTAAGTAAACATGTCAAAAAATAACATCATATCATTAAAATAAACAGCATCTACTCTGACTCAATCTCCTCATCTACTAATGTTGTACTCTTCCCACTGAACTGCTCCCTTATCTTTCGTATTTTCTCTAACAATTGAGTTTGCTGCATCTGTATCTGCTGCCGCATCTCTATCTACATCTGCATCTGCCAATCAGCTTGTGCTTTTTTGACCTGCTCTAGCTCGGTTGTAAGGGCAGCCACCTGTTGGCTATATAAAGACTCTTGGGTATTTACTGAGAAGTTAGAGTCACCAGATGTCTGCCCCTCGTATGCATAGGCTTGCGAGCCTAAACCGTATACTCTGCCATGTTGCATTCTCTTACTGCTTGCGACCAAGTGCAATACTCAGAATATTCTGCTGATCCACCAGAAGAACCTTCACCTGCTGCAATCTGGCTCTCTCGAAGCCGTGTATATTCTTCCTATAAAAGTTAATAAAAATTTAAGTAATTTGGACATTACATCAAAAATACTAAACTTATATACTTACATAGGCTTTCCTCACTTGCTCATCAATCCATTCACTACAGGAAATTCACCCATTACCGGTGGATTTTTCGGCGGTTTTTCGGTGGAAGACAACGAGACAGCTTTTCCAGCGGAAGTTTCCGGCGATTTTCCGGCGGTTAATTTTACCGGTGGCTTTTCGGCAGCTTTTAAATAATTTAAATTTTAATTTATTTTAAAATTTTATTTTCAGTGATTAGTAATTTTAATAAATTATTAAGTTAATAATTCATTTTAATTATAATATTTTAATTTAATTAATTTTCAATTTAAATTAATTAGAAATTTTTAATTTTTAATTTTAAATTAATTATTAAATTTAATTTACATAATTAAATTAATTAGTAAATATAACTTTATTTTAAAATTGATTATGAATTTTATCGAATTATATAGTTTAAATATAAAATATTTAGCAGCATTGCATATTTTGCTCCACAGCATTGTGATTTGTGTGTTTGAAATAGATTTTAGGAATCCAAGTTCGAATCCCGTAGGCAGCGCACGGGCAGGCAGCGCCCTTGGGTGGGCGGTCAACATGTTGGGTCAGCTGGCAGCTTGTACGGGCAGTCAGTGGGCAGCGCGGGAAGGAGTTTGGGCGGGCGGGCAGCGCGCTGGGTCAGCTGGGTAGCTTGTGTGGGCGGTCAGCGGGTAGCTCGGCGGGAAGGCAGCGGGCAGCGCGGGAAGCAGTCCAGGCAGGCGGGCAGTGCACTGGATCAGCTGGGCAGCTTGTGCGGGCGGTTAACTGGCAGCTCGGTGGGAAGGTTTTTTGAATAATAACTTGTTCCGCCGAAAAACCGCCAGTAAATTCAAAAGCCACTAGAAAATGATCATTTTTCGTCGGAAAAGGCTGCCGATAATAGATGATTTTACTGTAGTGATTGCTGGTCCTCCTGCCACTTGTGGGTATGACTATGCAATTCAACAGGAGTCCGTTCTCTACCCAGCATCTTTTTTTGTAATAGACATATATTAGTATTTATATTAAAGTAAATTATTAAAAGATTTTAAAACTCCTTACTAAATATCTTCTGTGCTCAGTATGTGGAACCGAACCCCCAATATGAAGGGAACTACACATGCCCCTAACATCAGAAGCTTTGTTCTGTCTATTTTGATCCCTCCTCTTACTATACTCTAGGCTAACCCAGACACTATTCAACTCTGCCCATACACTCTCACCAATCTAGAGTGGTCGCTCGCTTGACTTTCTAATATCTGTAAACAAGTCTCCCATGCGAGTGGACCCATCCAAGGCAACTCTCTATAATCTTATCTTCCACTGGAGCTACTCCAACCTTCTCACATATATGCTATTTTTGTATCATGTTTATAAGGGTAAATCCACTACTCATCCACCTGAGCATCCTCATCTCTATAACACTTAACTTAATATCATGCTTAGTTTGGATGAGGGGTACTATTCTATCACACAATAAAGCCCAATGCATTCCTCTACTTCCACCATCCAACTTGAATTCTACAAATAATATCTTCATCTATTTCATCATAGATAGATCAAAGATATTAAAAACGTGCACTTTTATTAATGACTCTATCGCCCAAAGTCACAATCCCTCAACTAGGTCTATTACTACTAAAAATAAACTCCATATATTAAGTTTTAGATCTACTTATGTGAAAATCTTTAGACTCTAAGGTTAACCTACATAATTCAAGTTTACCTTCAACTCCCTCTCTACTATTATCAACAAGAAAAATATCATCAGCAAAAAGCATACACTAAGGTACATTCTCTTGTAAATGTCTGGTAAGAATATCCATAACTAGAACAAAAAGTATACACCAAAATACATTCTCTTACAAATGTCTAGTAAGAACATCTATAACTAAAGCCAAAAGCATATACGTACCAAGATACATTCTCTTGCAAATGTCTAGTGAGAATATTCATAACAAAAATAAATTAAAAGCATACACTAAGATGCATTATCTTACAAATGTCTAGTGATAATATCCATAACAAAAGCAAAACCATACACCAAGGTTCATTCTCTTGAAAATATCTAGTGAGAATATTCATAACAAAACCAAAAAGCATACACCAAGATACATTCTCTTGCAAATGTCTAGTGAGAACATCCATAACAAAAGTAAAAGCATACACCAAGGTTCATTCTCTTACAAATATCTAGTGAGAATATCCATAACAAAAGTAAAAAGAATACACTAAGATACTTGATCTCTTACCGGAGGCATCAACCTTCTCTTACTGGAGGCGGCAAGTAGAGGCAACCGACGACGGCGAATGGTGTAAGTTTGGCGGAGAAAGTCGGCAAGGGTCCGGTTGCGTTAGGGCAGCTCTCAGACTCGAGCGAAGCTAACCAAAGGAAGAGGGAAACAAATGAGAAGAAAGACGGTGGAGGGGTCGAATTTTCTGGCAGATTATCTGTCGGTCATATCACCGGCGGATAATATGTCGATAACTATTCATCGAGTTTAAGTAAGCTGGTGCAATGTTCGCCGGCAATTCCGCTAGTAATAACCGACGTAAATTGTGCCAAAAATTTTAAATACCTGCGAAAAACTAATGAAATATGCGCCGGTGTTCTAATGGCGAAAATTTCGTCGTTAATTTATCGACGTATATTCCGCCGGTTAGGCCGTCGGGTTTTCCGGCGTATGTCTATCTTTCCGATGATAATGATAGATTTTCTTGTAGTGTAAATGCTTGCTAACTCCAACTAACCACTAAAATAATTTCAACATGACTATTTACTCCCCTTTTGTTTTGTCTTCATCATATATTTATCTCTATCCTTAATTGTTAGGGAATCCACCTAAACTTAAATATTAAGTATGAATGCTCACATCTACTGTGATAGACAATTTTACTGTAACAGGACATGATGTTAACCTTCTTTACATGGATGGGGCATAGGTTGTTATCCTTGAATAATCTAACAATTTAAGCTTTGGTTGCCTCTTTCTTCTACCCTCTTCGATTTTTTTTTTCCTTCCTTTCATGCTTTTCATGCATTGGGATACTATTTGATTAACGGTATGGATCATTACCATCAAAATAAAGCATTTAAATTTGCTTATCTAATGAAAACTTAATATTATCTCATAATGTTGAAGCACTTAAATATGTAGTTTTATCATACTATGATATTCACCTACATTACACAAATATTTGTTGCTTCAATAGCTGTTGTGTTGTAAAAGGTTATTTTTCAACCACATTTATATGCCTCCATAACTCTTTTGTTGTTGTTGTTGTGAACAAATCATCCTCATTAACACCAAATGCATGAATGATTTAGATACTAACCAACTTCTAGTTAATAAAGCATCCTCACTAATAAGAATTAACTCTTCTTTAACTCCCCTATCAAACTCATAACATTCCCTAAGCTGGCCTTTTAATTCCAAATTGAAGAATAAGTATATACATGTCATCTAATCATTGACAAATCTCTAAGCCTTCTCTATCTCGCTAGGGCCAATAAATAAGCACGCATGGCCCAAGTGCAAAGGATCAATCCATGACTCTAAAGTCATGCCTTGGAGAGTCGTCGTTTGAGTGAATTCCAGTCCTCATTTATATAAAGTAGATAACTACCCACCCTACTTATATCCTTATAATATTCTCTTCCCCTTATTATATTTATATTGATGATTATGATGAACTGAATCATTCCCTCTGCAAATTTTAGCATTTGGGCTTCTTCTTCTCGTCTTTTTCTACCTCACCTCTCTTCCTTTGAATTATAATTCATTATTGTTTCTAGCTTTTCATGTTCTCAGTGTCTCCAAATGGAGCTCTTGAAGATTACATGTATGTGTTGTATGTGATTCCATTTTAGCAACGTAAATAAGTCAAATCTAAATGTGCTAAAATATTATTCGGTTAACCTCGAGTCGTAAACAAATGAGAGCCTACTTTTTATAGAATTGTTTCAATTATTTATTTATTTGAATAGGATTAATATTATAGATCTTTAATTGAACATATCTCAGACGGCTTGAAGCTCATTTTGATATCTTGACGAGCTTTAAATTAATATCGATTTTCATCAAAAGACATTTTTTTATTTTTTTATATCATCTTATTTAAAACATTATAAACACAAAATTAAATTAATTAAACTTATCTTCTTTATATAAAATCAATATTATGCATACCACTTACATGATTAACAATCTATAATAATAACTAAAAATATATAATAATATATATATATATATATATATATATATATATATATATATATATATCATACCGACAAACAAAGCTGAAAAAGATTGGCTGCTCACCATTTTGTCCATTTGATATGAAGGCTTATTATTATATTATCCTAAACTGGAATAACTTTTGCGATATTCGCTGACATCTCATCACAGCAACAATGATGAAGATGGCGTTTTCTTAATGGTTTTACCTTTGGCTCCATAACAGTCTGCTGACATATTACAAAGCATCCCCCATGTGTTTCTTTTGAAAGCAGGCATCAACTTTATTCAATATTTTATGGATACAGCCTTATGAATGTTTTTACTGTAAGAAAATCATTAGTTTGTAAAGAGAAAACATTATTGCTTTGCTTGCATGTGATGTTTATATGATCACATTCAAATGTTATTGAATTATCGTAATATTGAGATTTATGCTTCGTTTGAGATGACTTTCTTACTGTTTCTTGAAGCGGCTTTCAAGTACAAAATTTTTAATTAGAAAGCCGCTTCAAGAAGCAGTAAGAAAGCCGTCCCAAACGAAGCTTTAGGCTTCGTTTAGGACGACTTTCTTACGGCTTCTTAAAACATTTTTTTAGTAAAAAAATTATAGTCTTACTCATTTATTTGATTTCTTACACAACTTACTTTTACATTAAATATAATATCTCTTCTAATGTTAAATTTAATAATGCCATTATTTTGTATATAATTTTCATCATTGTGCTTATAGTATTATCATATATTGTACACCCACATATACATTATAGTTTTAGGCTTTATTGGGACTACTTTCTTACTGTTTTCTAAAACAATTTTATTGTATAAAAAATTCTAGTTCAAAAAATTTTTGTACTAAAAGTTGCTTTAAAAAACAGTAAGAAAACTGTTCCAAACGAAGCCTTAGAGTGTACATTTGATTGATTAGTTTTACTTGCATATTTCATGCATAGTATATAGTGATTAACATCATTCTATTATGAGTTACATCTTATCTCTTGCTCATTATATAAATTGATTGGCTGAATTTTAAAGTAAATTCTAAGGTTTGGTTTGGGGCGATTTTTTTACTACTCTTAAAGCACATTTTTAGTACAAAATTTTTATTTTTTTAACTAAACAGCTGTTTTAAGAAACAATAAAAAAGTCGTCCCTAACGAAACCCTAAAACACAAAACAACCAAATTACTTCTTCTGGGTGTCTTGATTAAAAGAGCATCTGGTAAGTTAAGAGGGCCAATAGATCAATTAATGATTCATCATGGTGTATTTTAGTTGTATTAATATTTCACATACCATGTACTTCACTATGAAGCTAGTTTTGTCTCAGTAAGCAAGGGGCGAGCATAAATTAGGAGGATAAACAGTAATGTAGTGGGGTCATGTTGCCTTCTGTAGTAGGATGCTTAATGCTTTCTGGTTCATAGGAATCAGAGTTTAGCTGCAACGATGCTTCTTGACATGTCGTTGCGCTGTAAGGGAGAGATTGTGCGGGCCACGGTCACTGTGAAGGCTAGGTAAGCGTTATATTGGATATATTGAAAAGTTTTAAGTGTTATTATATATAGGGGCGTCAAAATCGGATTTCGGGTCAAATTCGGAATTGATTCGGGTTCAGACGGGTCGATCCTAACCCGACCTGGGTATGTAAACGGGTTGAAAATTCGGATCCGGACCCAACCTGCCGGGTTGCCGGGTTGACCCGACCCGACACGGTTGAGCTTCTGGCGGTGGCGGGACTACCGAACTATGGGCTGCAGGCGGCGGGCAGCGGGAGGCGGGCTGCGGGCGAGCGGGACGGCGGAAGGCGAGCTGCAGGCGGGAGCGAACTTGAGTGGGCAGGCGCGGACGCGAGCAGGTAGGCTCGGCTCGAGCTGGCGGGCGCGGGCAACCTCGGGCGCGCGTGGGCCACCGCTGGTAGGCACGGGCAGCCTCGGATGCGACGCGGACAGGGTGCGGGCAACCGCGAGCGAGTGCGCGGGCAGACAAGGGGCAGCCTCGGGCAGCTTCAAGCTAGCGCGCGGGCAAGGTCGGGCAACGCGGTCAACTCATTTCAAACGGGTTTCCGGGTTGACCTATCAACCCGACGGGTCAATCCGAACATGACCTGTTTTACAAACGGGACGAATCCAGGAACCTGAACCTGACCCGTTTTGAAATCGGGTCGGTTCTAACCCAAAATTTCCTGATCAGATTCGAGTCAGATTTTCTTGTTATGTCAAATATTGACACCTCTAATTATATATATGGAATTAAGTAAAAATGTTTGATGTAAGATATATAAATAGAAAGTATTATGTGATATTCATGCAACGGATTATTTGATTTGAAGTAAAAGCGATTAAGTTTCATTTATGACGGATTTCGTACCGCTTCTTCTTAAAGCAATTTTTTAATAAAAAAATTATAATTTTTGTATAAAAAGTTGTTTAAGAAACAATAAAAAATTCGTCCCAAACGAAGCCTAATAATAATGATTTTGAAAATATTAGAGTTTGCTTTGAATTAAAATTTTAAAATATTTGAAATTGGACATCAAGTTCAATATATATATATATATTTTAAAATAGTTAGAATTAGTTGATTTTCAAATACACTGTAAATTCTTTATTATTATAGTCTTCAATGACAATGGCCACTGCATACCACCATCGGCCACCTCCCGAAGCAGCTTGCTGCTCACCACGATCCACCGCCACCAAGCTTCTCAACTATGGTCGCTGCCACCGCTAGCGGCTCCTTTACATTACATTCATTTTACTTCGAACAAAATAAATTATCTTCATTTATTTTATACTCATTCAAACAACTCAAAATATTTAAATATATTACATTTCTTATGCTATATCTTTTCACTCTATATTTCTTTTTCACCAGAATAAACAAATCCCCCTAAATAAAATTTCCAAAAATAAAAATAAAAAATAGCAGACTAAAAAAAAACTGATTTATTTCTTAACAAAAACATATAGCTAACTATTTAACACTATACATGCTAGAATCTGTGAGCCCTCAGATCAGGACAGACATCACGTTTTAACCAATCCAATGGATAAAAACTCAGAGTAGAAGAAAAACAGAAGGCCACTATACATAAATATTTAACCTAAATAATAAAATAAAATAAAATAAAAATTTACGTATCACAATCGTCGAGAGGATAGCATGTGTCTTCGCCGCCAGTGCTCCACAAGAAGTGGGCGTAGTTGGCGGAATAGTAGCTGTTTCCCGGATCCGCTGAAATGGCTTCCAAGAATGTCTCCTCCGCCGCCCCCAAATCCTTCCTCGCCACCCACAAGAAGTTCGCGTACCGGCTCAGTGTCTCCGCCTCCGCCGGCTCAGCTCGCACCGCCCTCTTAAAATATTCCTCCGCCCTGTTTAGCACCCACAACAAAATTATGATTTTTTTGGTTGGGAAAATTAGGGAACAAAATTAAGATTCACCTTTAATTTTTTTTTTAAATTTTAGTCCAGTTTTTTTAATAAAAAATAAATTTAAAATTAATATAATATAAATTCTTCATATTAATAATTTTTATGCTATTTCTAATATAATTTCAATAATTCCATATTAAAATTCATTCAAAATAATTATAATTGTTTTAGGGGCAATTTATTTGCAGTAAAATAAATGTAAAGTATTTCAAATATTAGTAGCTTCAAGAATAAATATGTTTGATTTAAAATAAAATAAATGAAATATAAAATTTTAATGTATTTAATTTAATATTTAGTTCAAATTTAATGTATATTTGAAATGACTTTTAAATACGCTATAAATTTATTTCTATGTTATCGCCCACCGTTGGCCACCACTCACCTCTTACGATCGTTAACACCAACCGTTGCCGAACTCTGCCACCTTTGATTATCGCCATCAACCACTCCCTGCTACTGACGGCCGCCCACCGTAGTTGTCGACCACAATTTTTAAAATATACATTATATTTATTTTATTTAAATAAAAAAATTATTTATATTTATTTCACATGTTTTTTAAATTATTATAAAATATTTTAAATACGTGCATTCCTTTTATACACCAAACAGGTCCTTAATAAATGATTTCGGAGGAATAAAGTTTTTTTTTCTAATAGTGAAGTCGTTAACAGATTATTTTTCATACACAAATTTGAATAGTTTTTTTTTTGAAAAATGAATAATTCAAGAATTTACCTGTCGTGGTCGCGACGAACAGTGTAAAGAAACTGGGCGAAATTTGAGAGCAGGAGAGCGTCGTCGGGGTTCTCGGAGAGTGCGACCCTGTAGGACAGCTCCGTCGCAGAGTAAGCCGATAAGTCGTCCGGCTCGGCCTCTACCGTAACGGGTGACACGAATAGCCGCAACGTGCGGGGATCCATCAGCGTCTCGTGCCGCCCGCTGGCCCGAATCATCTCCGCCGTATTCTCCACTATCCCTTTCCATGCCGTCGCCGTCTCCTCGTCCATGGCCGCCATCGAAATCGCCTTTGAGAAGATCATGCCTCCGTCACCCAAGGAAGATGAAGACCGATCCGAGCCATCGTCCGCAGAGGCGGTGATCGCCGGTGGCTTGCCACCGCCACTACCGCTTCCACCGACGGCGGAAGATCTGCAGACGGAGAATGTTTTGATGGTCGATGAATTGAATAGAGGAGTAGGGTTTTGGGATTCTTCGATTGAGGCGGAGAGGGATTGAGGTGGCGGCAAGGGTGCGGTGGCGGCATGGTGGTCGGTGATTGAGAAGACGGTGAAGTTTGCTAGAAGGAGCATGAGGTAGACCATGAGGGTGGGAGTGGCTGAAAAGATACGATGGAAGAGCCAGACGAAAGAGGCATGGAGCTCGCTATGGACCCTTGCGAGAGTCTCCTGGATTTGGAAATTGTCGGATGAGAGTAGGGCTTCTCGCATGCGAATCACTTGGCTTTGGAGCTCGCGCACTATAAACACCATAGAGGAGAAGGCTTTCTTCACGGAGGAGCAGACGGAGTCCGTCATCTCATCCGATTCCCACCGTTTCTTCTTGCTTTGCAGAATTCGCAGCGACAGGGGTAGATCGAAGCTATTTGCCCTCCGCTCCATCTTTTGCAACGCGAATCCGTCACTGCCAGCCCAAGATTCCGGCGGCATCGCCGGAATTTCGGGGTTTATTGAAATCGGGAGAGGTGAAATCGAGTCGGAAGCGGGGGGAATGGAATGGATTGCTTCCAAACATGAAGAAGAAGAAGAAGAAAGAGCTGATTCGTCGCAACTATTGCTGGTTTCTGCATCTTCATTTCTCTGAGATTCGGCTTCGATTTTTAATTTGAGGTTTAATTCGTTAACCCTCTTCACAAATTCCTCCTCGTTTTCGCCTCCATCAACGAAGCCGTCGAGGTTGGCACTGGAAGAAGGCCTTTTTCTTCCACCTCTCAGTAATTCTCTTTGATGACAGTGATGAAGAAGGGCGGTTCCGAGGAAGGGTGTATGATGGGCAGTATTATGCGTGATGACGCGATCGTGGGAGTTGCTTAAGGAAGTGTGAAGGAGAGAAGAAATGGCGTGGGCTACGGTTTTGGCCGAGATAGGGCCGCGGAGGAGCGGCGGCTGAGACCAATGCAAGCAAGTTCCGGCGATCTCCACGGCCATCACCGGCCGGTGGTGAAAGGATAGAAAGAGGGGAAACGAATCAACGACTGGCGTTCTCGACTATCAGTTTGGTCCGATCTAGGCGTCTCTGGTCTTATTTATAGGGACTTCGAATGAAGAATCGCAAGTCACCGCCTTCGCTATTTAGCCCTCGTGAGCTTTGATCAACCACAAGTACGCAGTACGTAACATCCCTTTCTAATGTCAATTTTACTAAATTTCTTGTCTATTTAATATGCCAATGAATAATCTCCAGCCGTTCATATGATATCTACATAAATGCATTCATTTAAATACGCTACTCTAAAAAATTTTAAAAAAATATTAATCGAAGTAAACCACATTTTTTTCATGAGTTTTAATATGATAGGCTTTTTATTGTCAGCACTTCTAAAAAAAGGCAAAGTAAAAGTTATACAAGTCTCATATTTTTCACAGCAAATTTATATAAAGCCAAAAAAATTTACATAAAAAATCATATCACATATAATATTACTATTTCTAATATAAATTTAGGTTAAAAAACTATTTAATATCTTATTCCTTAGGTGGCTGAACTAAATTATGAAGTATCTCACTTTCATTTATGGAGAATTTTCACTCGTCTGTCTGATCAATTAATGATGTAGCATGAGTTACTATATAATTTTTATTTTTGGAGTAAAAAAGTTTCTTAAACAGGCATTTCATTTTGACCTCACTTTCTCAAATTGGATTAGTTAACCTATGAAAGTGAGGTCAAAATGAATTTTTGTGTACATTTATTTTTGGAGAGTGTAGCATAATTCTAAAGCAATTTGGAAAGGTACTTTAGTTAGTGTCTTGCACACATATATTCATCTAAATTTGATAAATCAAATAAGAAGGTCGATCTAGATTGGGTCTGAAGAGTTAATGAATTTTGAACTAGCATGAACCATGTTAGAATCTCAAGTTCTTCTCACAAGTAAATTAGAACACTAAAGTGCCAAGCCAGCAAAAAAGAACTTGTCTTAATAGAATTCAACCCATGACATTTAGTTCTTGAAGTCTATAAAATGATATTTCTGATTCATTAATCAGGAGATTATATGGGAGTTCAACTAAGGTTACATGAAAATTAAGAAGGGGTTCCTAAGAGAAAAGTCTAATGTTGTCGAGAAGTTTCCAAGCCAGTAGCATCTCTACTAAGAGGACTCCATAAGAGAAAAAAACTTGAAAGAGAAATTGAGGAAATCTCAAGAGCCACATGTCGATTGCTGAGAAGCGATTACCCAAGAGCTTGAGAGCTAAGAAAGCTCATGTGCTAAAGATATCAATAAGTCTTCCGATAGGCATTTGAAAGAGACTAGTCGACTTTAAACCTGAGAAGACCTTAATCATGTAGTAATGATGATAATCCGGCAACACCGGTTAGCAAATAAGGCACCAAAATTCCCACCATACCTCATCACTTCCCCATTCAAAGTCATGATCCCATGTAGTAAATTGATTACATAGATTGTGTCATATCACGATTAATGTAGCCCAAGATGTGTCCAACATACCCTATTCTATAAATGAAAGTGTGATGCTTTGCAATGCTTGGCGAAGTGGAGTGTTAGTCATCACTGTGATCTTACAAAACTGAAATAAGTTTTTTATCTCCTTACAGTTGATACAAAGAGGGAAAGCTTATTTAATGCGACATAATTGAGCTTGACTATGTTGAAGATCTTTTTACAGTAGTATAATGGTTTTTGTCTTATAGCCTCATCTCATACCAAGATGGAACTAACAATGGTAGAATCTACTCATAAGTATAGGAATAAATTCTCTTCAAGTCTCAGGTGATGGAGGATTTGATTTGTAGTAAGGCATTCCTTTAATAATTAAAAATATTTATCACAACCATGATCCTAGAGTTTGGCTTTCAAAGAGTCTTGAAAAGAGGTGCGTTCATTTCTCCCACTTGACAGATAAATCTACTAAGGTTGGCAAGTTTGCCCATAAACTTTTGAACTTCTTTGATGGACTTCAGTGACTTTCTTTTTGTAACACCTTGATTTTATCAGGATTGTCCTGAATCGCATTTGCTGACACCATATACCTAAAGAATTTAATTGATCAAGCTCCAAAGAGGCATTTAGTCGGATTTAGGTTTATATGCTTGTTATGAGGAGAATTAATATCTTAGCAAGGCCAACAAGATGATTATCATCTTTCTTATTCTTAACTAAACCTCTTAGATATAGCCCTCCAAATTTCTACACTTTTGTGCTCTGAATATTTTATCAATCAATCACTAATATTTAGCTTCTTCATTCTTTCAATAAAAAAGAATGACCTTGTGGTAGAAAATCACTGCATCAATAATAAAACCTATATAATTTTTGTCATATGGGTGAATTCTTTTCTTGAGAAAGCATTAAGAAAATTAAGTGTCAAAAAATGCACAACTAAATTAACCGTGACATCAATATTCTATAGAGCGTAAAAATCCATTGGTCATGCATCGTTGACCTTATTGAAGTATAGCACATCATCCTTTTGCCAATAGACTTATTGGTCATCATGACTTTTAGTATCCATTTAAGTTTTTGCACTTCACAAAAGAATATATCCTTCAGAAGTTTTTCCACTCATTTCTTAATTTTAGCCTAAACGGTTGAGTCCCTTTCTTTGAAAGATCACCTTGTATGAGCAGTGATTAGTTATGATTCATCTTATTAAATGTTACTAGATGAAATTTTTGAATGGCAAGAATTTGATCCTATTTATTGCTTATTTGCTTTCATGTGGAATCTGAATGTTGAATTAAATTCAGCTAGGCAAATATATTTATAACATCTAATTGGATACCATGTGGATGGTTCAGATTTAATCTTCTGAGTTGAATTTTAATTTTATTTAAATATACCCTCTTTTTTTGGAAGTTTATAAATATTTAGTTTTTCAAAGAGAGCCTGCTGAGATTATTCATCTTCTTTGAGTCATGTATTCCAAGAGATCACATCATTCCTTTTATATTGCCTTCTTGAAGAAGTGTTAGGTGGATTTAGATGCTACATCTTTAAATCTAGAGATTCCTGAGCATGTTTGTAAAGCTTGGGTTTCAAAAATAGCTTAAGGTCTTGAAGAATCTTCTTGCTGTAGAGACTATCAATTCAATAAAAATGTTGTTGCAATGAGGAAAGAGAACCAATTGCTCTCTCTGAGCTGAATATCTCAAATGATGACTTTATCTCTATGCACTTACCAGTTCAGAAGGTAGTTTCTCCATCTTGGGATGCTGCTGTAGCAGAAGCGAAGAAGAAGGGTGTAGAAATTACTTTAGTTAATGTCTCTTATGAGAAGGAGAGTGTGTTTCAAGAAAAAAAGACACTCAATCGAAATCGACTGATCCTAAAGTCATTAATATTGATTTGGACTTTACCTATAGGAAAGGTGATATGCCTACCAATGAGACGTCTGATGTTACATAGAAGGTAACTTCTGAGAAATTTTTTGAAGTTGATATGAATATTCTGGTGAAGAAAGGAAAAAAGTATTAATTGTTTAATTCATTTTTGATTTGACGGAAGGTCGAGCCAGAGGATTTTAAGGATTTGAAAGGTTAAATATCTAGCAGTTCAATTCAGGTCTCTAATCACTTCATTTTTCAGTTTTAAGCTAACATATTACGTAGACAAAATTATTCAATCAATTCCATTTTTTTGTTTAGTACTATTTCCATATTTAAGAAATTGGCCATCATTAATTGAAATTAGCAATCCATAAATAGTAATACAGAGTAATAATTTCATTTCAATTATCGTTTGATCTGTTCATAGGCAAGAAAGAAAAAAAAAACATATGGTCAAATGAGGTAAGAACAATCAGCTATAATTTGAGAATGCTTAAAGTGAATAAGTGATATTACATATTTACTAATTTTATATGATCCATTTTTAATGAGAAATTAATTTAAAAAATTCATGGATCACAATATCTTTACGGGTAATTATTATATATTGCATACTCTTCACCAAAAAGCTTTTGCTCGAGTAATAATGTAATATATTCCTCAATTTCTAACTTTAAAGGTCTCATACCTCAATCTTAGCGGGCACAACTATGACAAATTTCTCTATATAGTTGAGCGTGTGCCCATCTTATATCTTTAATTTGTCTTGTGCCCATAACCCACCTTATATGTATAGTGTTGTTGGTCCCACCAAATGAATATACAAGATAGATTTCTATCTTAAGAACACAAAACCAAAA
Source organism: Dendrobium chrysotoxum (assembly GCA_019925795.1). Classification (NCBI taxonomy): domain Eukaryota; kingdom Viridiplantae; phylum Streptophyta; class Magnoliopsida; order Asparagales; family Orchidaceae; genus Dendrobium; species Dendrobium chrysotoxum. Next base: position 92,618,430 of record CM034305.1, on the reverse strand, counting down.
ATAAAAAGTAAAATACAGCTTCTCTCGGGCTGAAGTCTTCATAGCTAAGAATTATCTATAGACAACTTTTTACAAAATCTGCATGTTAGATAGCCATTTGCTATATATGAAAGTATTTAAAGCGTTTGTTAGTCAAAATATACCTATTCATCTAATCAGTCATAAGATATTATGAACTTTATTTGTACATCTATGTAAATTTCTTACATAGAGTCTAATTCATATAATGTAAAGGAATTTAGCATCAACATTGGGATAGACCTTATCCTTAAAAGGAATTTAGAATTAAAATATCATAATTTGTTCCTGCAAAAAAAAGCTAGATACTGGACGTAGTATCATATGGTTCCTTAATACCAACATAAACATAATGTTATCGATAGTCTCAGTGCATCTCAGATATCATTCATGTTGTCACAGAGTATTCACCTTCTTGTAAGTGAATTCATTCATTGGTTTCTGAATACCAACAACTCACCTTCTTGTATAATGAGGAAGTGGAAGGACTCGAAAATGGATTGAGATGATGCTTCACAATAGGAATTGCTTGAGATGAGTTAGGAAGGATTACTTTGAGATAGCTTTCTTGTCACTAGGAGTAGTAATGCCACATTTCTATAGCATTAACTCATTGATAATAGTTTAAATAGATGTTAAAATATAATAAACTCTATTCATCTTATAATAATATTTAAAATTTTCGACCTTATCATATAAAACTCTTAATTCATGCTTCATGTACGTACGTTGTTTCCTTCAATTTTTGCAAAACAGCAAGATATCTCACCACTTGTTCTATTCTTTTTTCCTACAAAATTCATAAAATTAAATTCGTAAATAATTATTACATTTATATTTCCAAACTGACCTAATGATAATTTAATATTTAAATTTGATGTTCAAATCTTACCTTAATTGTAAAGAGAGGAGAAATAAAATAATTATGTATTTCTTTTCTGTAGCTTTGCTCATCTTCTTGACGTGAAAATCCTAACATGAATTTGTTAAAATTAACATAGGCATTAAGTTTCTTTGTAGAATCTAGCATAACAATTTATTATAATATTTTTGAGGAAGAAACCCTTATCTTGATCACTCCGCCAGATTTGATGTAAAAGCATGCTCAGTCTCCTACTAGCCCACTTGACTATATGTCCCAATTCATGCAATCAATCTCTCAATCTCCCTCTCACTTTAGGAGGGGACTTTATCCCTGTTGAAAATCGAGTGAATACAACTTCATGTTGAAGACTTCTTCTCTTCTCTCGATCTCTTTGTCTCTCTGTCTCCTTTCTCTTCATCTCTCACTCTATCTTTCCCTTGCAGTGGATCTCTCGCTTCATTTTGCCCGTGTCCACACCCCCTCTCTGTCCTTTTGTATTCACAGGACCGCAATGCCATTTTAATTTAATTGATTTTTTTATTAATAAGATGGAGTTTTACAGTAAGTTTTCTAGTTTCTTGCTTGTAAAGTTAAGCGCCTACAAAGGTAGGACAAGATTTTTCTTTCATTCATAATTTATTGTCTACCAATTCATAAATATTATTTTATCCACCTTAAATTTTAGAGGTTCGTTTTGGATTTGAATTTTTTCATGTTTGTTATAGAAATATCATCAACCTTAACAAAGCTTGTATATCATAAGGCATTTAACAGAGCTGGCATACTCTGTTATAGTATAGCCCAACCCTTGGTTGAATCATGGAGCATTAGTCTTCCACTACTCTTTAGCAGAATTTAGCTTGTATAGATAGATTAACATATACTTGTTAAGAATCCTCCTGAAGGGAATGCTGAACCACAGATAAAGATTAATATGAAAAAGGATGTTCACCTATTTCATTCGCATTTGGCTCTTCATGATTTTCAAAATAATTATGGACTAAGGGTTCAAGTACACTATAGGAAATAATATGTTTCTTCTTAAGCTGTTCACATGGAGGCACAGAAAAATAGTAACTTTGCCTCTAGCTTTTGAACAGATGTAGTTATGGCTTGTACATAACTACAAAGATAATGCATTTGGAACTTCTTCAATTTTTACTAAATTCACATATGTTGACATCTTTGATTTTTTTTTTTAATTGATCATATTCAATGGCTCGTCCACCGTTGATTTCGACACCAATAAACTAAATTTTTTTTGGCCTTTGAGGGTGGATTATAAAACTACATGAGCTACATAAAATTCGTCATTTGAATTAGTTTTAAGCTAGTATAGATAGAAAATGTTTATCTTTATAATATGGAATTTTACCACAATTTGAAGATCTCCGGCTTAAAGGAATTGGGTTATTCAACCAAGTCCTTATCACTTTTCTTATTAAAATTCCACAATATAAGATTATCAACACATAATTCTTACATGTTTATGTCAAGGGAGTTAAAGAGTCTTCAAACAAGATCTATCAATATCATGTTGACCCTAGCATCATATATTTTTGTTATAATGCATATGATCAGTAGTCCCTAAGAGTTGATCTTCATCCTAAAAGATTATTTTGAGGGTTTCTTTAAAGTAAAGGGCCTCTCATGCACTACTCCTACCAAGTCATGCACTCCATCCAAAACTTTTTGGCTCTGTCACACTAAGTTGCAAGACTCAACTAGTTCAAAGTTGAACTATTACTACCTTATATAACTTGGTAGTCATGGTATAGTATAGTCTTCTTCAACCTCAACTTTTTTGGGTTTCTCCTAACAATAATTCTTTCAAGACTTTAGCCTTGTTAAGATTAATGTATCAAAATCAATAATGCATGTGGCATCCTAACAAATGAGGACATACGTGTAATAACATAAAAGAATCCATATCAACATTAATGAATAGACATGATACACAAATAGAGGCCGATGGAACTTAATAAATGGTCTCAACATAAGTTGCATTCTAAGTTAAAATGGATCTTAATCTATGAACTCCTATTACAGGCCAATTGGGAAAAACCATTATTAGTGCCCTTAAGTGTAGACCCGTTAATTGTTCAAAAAAACGTTTGAGGCTTAGGGTGGTTGGTGGGCGAGGACGGTTGGGAACCCCCCATCCCTAATTCGAATCCCCTCTACTACAGTTTCGCCTCTTCAGTGGGGCAAAGCAAGTGTGCGCCCGATGCCGGTGGGTGGCCTCGCTAGGTTCCGCCAATGGTAGTTACACCGCCAAGCACTCCCTTTGGAGTGGCAGCCAGTAGATATCCCGTTCCCAAAAATAAAAATAAAAAATAAAAAAAGCTATAATCAAACAAAAAAAATAATGATAATTTTGTTAAAGATAACATTATGAAAAAAAAAATTTATCATAAACAGTCTTTATGAAAGGTGGAGGTAGAAAGGTCCAGATGATGATGGTGCCCACCCCCTCAGCACATTTGGCATGATCTGTTTCCCCTAATACGCCTACAGCCTTTGCTTTGGCACTTTGTGATTGATTAGCTTTAATAGTGAAGGTCATTCTTAGAACCTAATAATAAGAGTAATTAAATATCTAAACATTTAATTTCTTCGGCTATTACATTTCGTAATCATTTGACGACAAGCGTGGGAAAAAAAATTCATGAAGTCATGCTCATAATTGAGGTTTTGTTTGGGTCAACTTTCTTACTGTTTTTTAAAATTATTTTTTAATATAAAAATATTTAGTTCAAAAAAAAATTATACTAAAAAATTACTTTAAAAAACAATAAAAAATTTGTTACAAATAAAACCTGAGAAAAGACTCTTCAGCTTCAGCTTCTTTGATTATGTTTTGCTAGTGCTATGTGATGTTAATTGCTATGACACTTTTTTTTAAATAATAATTATACTTTTCTCTCTTGCAAATAATAAAAAAGATAAATATATATATATAGTACAATGTAACATTTACATTCATCACATGCAAGATTTTGAAATTTTTTAGAAAAATAATTAGAAGAAATTGAGTCAAAATGTTTTGATTAAATTTTAATTATGATAGTTTTTATTTTTTTAAATTTATTTTGAGATGATTGCATGCATTGCATTTTTCTTAAAAAAGTCTTAAATTTTAAAACTCATTTAATTAAATTTTAATTATTTTTTTTAGGGGGAATGATAAAAATATCACAAAATTTTATGCTAGCAAAGCAAAGTTTATGAAAAATAAAATAAATAGTTAAAAATATATGAGCCGTTAATTAGATTTAGATGATTGATAGGGGGACAATAGCATATCAGGCCAGAACATGATGATGCATAAATGTTGCCCATTCTTCCCTTTCATTTTGAACCGTCCATTCCTTGGCCTTCGTTTTTCTTTCAGAATGGTGTCCTCAGGCGAAGAAAGCGAACAGTTTCAGGGCCTAAGGTGTCCAAATTAAATTTTGTGGAAATTTTTTTATTTTTTTCTCTCTGTATAAACAGAAAAAATAAACTTTCAAATTGCTCTGAGTTTTGAAATATTATTGAATGGAAACATCTGGATTATAAGTTCTTGAAAATTACTTTTATTCAAAAAAAAAATGAAGAATTTTTTTTAATAATATTAAGTATATATTAAGTTAATATTTTATTCTTTTGCCGTATAATACTCCTAAAAAACTTAGGTTGCTTATTTAGAAATTTTGACTCTTAATATATCATCATCATCATTAGCCTGATCTCTTAATATATCTTCAATATATGTCACTGTAATCTTTCATCTAAAAAATTCATTGATTTTTTATCCTTCTTAAAATCCTAACCTATTCATCTTAATATCTCACTTTTTTTCGATGTGGAGCCCATACAACAGCACTAGCTAATTGCGTTTTAATAAATTTTACATTTAGACCTCCATCTTATCCTCTTATTATGCAAAACATCCTCATCTTAATCATCCAATTTTAACTAGAAATTTCTACTAATGATATGTGGGGCCAAAACCAACCTTCCTTTTAAGAGTGGACAAATTTAACATGTAAATCTAGGATACGATGGGGTTGGGGTTGCACTACGGAAGAAGCACAACCATGCGAGGAAGAGTAAGATGTTTGACGAGCAATAGATTATTCAAATGAGGCTGAGAGCACGTTATTTTTTTTATATATCTGAGCAAGGCGCTACCTACGCTTGAGGAAGAGAGCATCGGAGTTTGCATAGGCATGGCCATGTGAGGAAGAGTAAGATGTTCGACGAGCAAAGAATTCTTCGAACATACCAACTTGTTTATTTTATAATATCTGGACATGTTAGATATTTAGGGTGCAATTACGTAAATAACCAGTTGAATTTTAATTTTGAGGGTGGGTAATTTTTGATAGGATGAACTGTGATGGCATATCATTAACAGATCTTGATGTAATTTTCAAGTCTCAATGTATGTGAATATTTAAATTGACAATTTTTGGGATCAATTTGGAACCATCAAAGAAGAATTTAAAAAAAAAAAAAAAACAGAAATTACGATCCAAAGAGCAAAAAAATCTGAATAATATGGACTAAGAGAACAATAAATATTTAAACCAGCAGTCGAGTTGGAAGGGGTCTCCATCCAAAGCTGGAAGAGAAGCACAGTAAAGATCAGCCAAAACTGAATACTTCACATTGACAAAGACAGCCAAATATCTAACGCACGTAGAAGCCCTCTAATATGCCAACCTTCACTTTATATTTTATTTCATTTTTTATATGCTATCATATTTTCTATGTATATCTCTCCATTACAGATTCTTAATAAACAGTAGACTCAATAATTTACGGCCCTAATGTGTTCTCATCTATAATTTATTTTATTTTATTTTTTAATACAGATTAATAAATTTAATAGGTAGATTAATAGGTCCTTGGGTGTTATTCAGTTCATAGATAATTTAAGAGTATTAAGTGTTTATTGGGTACTCAATGAGTTATTGCATGTCTTACAACATCTGATCTTTAGGAATTAGGAGTATTATGGTATCAATGGAATTAGATGTTCCAAACTAAGCATTAAAGGGTATAGAAGAAGCCCCTTTTTTAATTTTGGAGAGATGGTGTAGAAATTAATAAATTAAGTAATTAACCATAATAAATTTATAATGCCGAAGTTAGGGGTGTAAACGAGTCGAGTCGAGTATAGCTTGAATCACAATTGGCTTGAACTTAAGCTTGATTAATCAAATGAGTTTGTGTTCTAGATTATTCTACGAGTTTGAGCCGGCTCACAGGCCCATTCATTTACTATGAAAGAGAGAAAATGATTATTATTTAAGCAATTATTATAATAAAATGACTAAAGAAATTAGAAATAAGAAAAATAATAATAATAAATAAGTTAATATAAGAAAGTGACATAATTTTTACATTTTTTTAAATAATTTTATACTTAAAATCATTAATACTAATATATTTTAAATACATTTTATATGAATATTTTTTAAATCAGCCGGCTCTCAACTTAACGAGTTAAGTCAGGATTAGGTCATGCTTGGTTGTTAGCTCACGAGTTCGGCTCTTATGAGCTATTTATAGAGCTGAGCTCTACATGACTCACTATACCCTTGGCCGAAGCTTCACTGGTAAAATATCTGGCGTGTTTGGATTTGGGGGCCCGTTAACATCAAGGAGAATCTTCCAATGGGCCCATGTAAGGGCTAGCACTATACTAGCCTACTGGGCCACAACCGTCACCATCTACAAATCTCCACCGTTCCTCCATCCCCCAATTGAATGACGCCATGATGGCGATGACCATAGGTGAATGGCCCCCTATGATCTTTCTCCACCAAGCAGAATAGGCTGAATATGAGATATTGGGCCCATCAATTCACACCTATTTTATATATTATAAAGGAAACTTCCAATATTTTTATAATTATTTTAGATGGGTGAATGGCAACCTCTAATCATGACACACTTGTTTAGTTTTCTTATTTATTCTTCTTTCTCTTGTCTTGTACAGCATATGCCAATCCTATTAGGAAATGTGTTCATTATATTTTTGCCATTTGATTTGATTGTGAAAGCATGAAATTTGATCATTAATAAATTAATTAGTCAGGTTTTGTTAGCTCTCTTGGTATCAACATCAAGTATGCAGAGCCAAAGCATGTGGGTCTTTTGTAGTTATTGAATGAGTTATATGTGTTTTTATTGGATTCAAAATTATTCGGTAAAAGTTAAAAAAAATTGAAAAAATAATGCTTGTTGAATTATGAGAAGAAGAGGACGAGATTTGATTGTAGTGGATTCATTTAGAAGCTAGGATTATAAGAAAAAAATTGAACACTTTGGACTAGATAGGAAGAGTTAAATTGTTCTTAGGGAGAGTAGTTTCGAGAGAAAAGTGAGAAATCAAGACAAAAAAGATTATATATTTTAAATATATCATTCCTTGCTAACAAGTGGATCTCTATTTATAAGTGTAGATAGAGATATATATCATAGAAAGTGCTACAGGAAGCAGGGTTTGTTGAGAAGTAGTCGGCATTAGATTATACTGTTGATTGTGTAAGAGGTGAAGGGGCGGACTCAAAATGTTTATTTTTCTCTCTCTTGTATATTAGAGCATTTACCCATGTATGTTAAGAATTGTTGGTTATGTTTTGTCATGAAAGCATAAATTTGATTGCTATTAAATTATTTGGTGATATTTTGTCAGCTCTTCTGGTATCAAGATAAAAAAATTGCATGGCTAAATTATGTGGGTCATTGCGGTGGTGATTGAATGAGTTATATATTTTTTGTATTAGATTCAAAATTATTTGGTGAAAAATACATGAACTTTATTTGAAAAACAGTATGAATATTATGTTATGAGAAGAAGATAATGAAGTTTGATTTTAGATAATTCATTTAACAACTATAGTTATAAAAAAAATCAATTTAATACTTTAGAATATATATGGAAGTCAAGTTGAGCTTAGAGAGAATGGATTCAAACTAAAAGAGAGAAATCAAGAGAAAAAAAGATCAAATATTTCAACTCTGTGATCCCTCCTGCTTGACACCATGACCCCTATTTATAAATTTATATAGAGGTATATATCATAGGGAGTGCTTCAAGAAGCTCCGAATGCTAAGTAATCAATACTAGATCTTGTTTTTTATTGTGTAACAAAGGAAGGGGTGGGCTAACTCCTAATGATTCAAACACTTTAGGTGAGTCCATTGAAGAGAACTCCTAAATTTTTTTAAATTATTTTAGATGGCTACATGGTAATCTCAAATCATGACACATGTTTAGATTTTATTTTCTTTCTCTTAGAGCATATGCTTAGTCCTGTTAGGAAATGTGGTTATATTTTGCCATTTGATGTGATTGTGAAATCATGAAATTTGATCATTATTAAATTATTTGCTAAGCTTTTGTCCAATCTCAAGATATCAACATCAAGCATGAAAGCCTAAAATAATGGGTATGTGTGGTGCTTATTGTACAAGTTATATATGTTTTTTTATTCAAAATTGCTCAATAAAAGATTCACAAATTTTATTTAAAAATAAAGAATAGTGTTATGAGAAGACGTTAATGAGGTTTGATATTAAAGAATTCATTTAGAGACTATGGTTATAAAAAAACTCAATTGAATCCCTTAGACCAGATAAAGAGATTAGATTGAGCTTAGAGATAGTAGCTAGATTCAAGAGAAAAAAAGAAAAAATCTATAGGAAAATAATCATACATTTCAAATTTACAACACCAAATACCCCCTCCCCCTACTTTCGAAAGCTGCTTTCCGTCTCTATTTTGCTTGAAAAAGGAAGAAGTTTAAGATGGTACAAGAAGCTTGGACTAGCTAGCTCATGTAGAGGAAAGCCATGGAGGAGAAGAAACTATGACTGTTGAGAAGTAGTGGATATTAAATCTTAATGTGTATTGCACGACAAAGGAAGGAATCGGCACACAATGATGCAAATACTCTAGGCGAGTTCCATTGAAGAGGACTTCTAATTTTTTCAAAATTATTTTAGATGGCTACTTGGAAAGCTCTAATAATGAAACATGTTTAGTGTTTTTTTTTTCTTTCTCTTGTGTGTCGCATGCATAGTCCTATCAAGAATTGTTGGTTATATTTTGCCATTTGATTTGACTGTGAAATCATAAAATTTGATCTCCATTAAATTATCTCGTGAGCTTTTTGTCTAATCTCGTGGTGTTTACATCAAATATCCAAGGCCACAATATGTGGGCTTATGTGGTGCTTTTTGAATGAGTTATGTGTTTAAATTGGATTCAAAATTGTTTGGTGAAAGATACAAAACTTTATTTGAAAAAACTAATGCATAGTGAGTTATGAAAAGAAGTAAATGACGTTTGATTTTAGAGAATTCATTTAGAAATCAGGATTATAAGATATTCAATTGAACTCTTTAGATCATATAGGAGAGTTAGATCATATTTTGAGTAATATGATGAAAGAGAGAAATCAAGAGGAAGTGGATCATATATTTCAAATTTAAGATTCTTTATTCTTGACACCTTCACCCTTTTTATTGGCATAAATCAATGGCAGATTTAGAAGTCATGAGGGGGAAAATCCTCTCATAGCACTTACATCAAATATGCAAGGCCAAAATATGTGGGCATGTGTGGTGCTTGTTGTATCAATTATGTGTTTTTATTAGATATTTGGATCCAAATTTGTTCAATGCAAGATACATGAATTTTATTTGAAGGAAATAATGCAAACTGAGTAATGAGAAGAAACTAATGAAGTTTGATATTAGAGAATTCATTCAAAATTAGGATTATAAGAAATTCAATTGAACCCTTTAGATCACACAAGGACAATTAGATTGATCTTAGAGAAAATAAATTCAATAGAAAAACCAAAAATTAAGAGGAAAAAGAGTGTATATTTCAAATTTATTATCCTTGGCTCCTAACATCTTGGCACATGTTTATTAGTACAAATCAAGGGTGCATTTAAGATTCTTGACAGGGCAAATGCCTATTTTAACATGTTTTTCTATATAATTGATATATAATAATAAGCCCCCATAATTTGATATTTTAATAGTAAACATTTAATTAATGCCACCTACAAATAATAGAAGAATTTATGTGCCTTAGTTAAGATTTTTTTTTTCTCAACCATTGGAACTTTTTATCTATTGTGTAGCAAATGAAGTCAATCAACTCCTAATGCAATAAGTAATACATACTTTTGTAATTCTTTCGACTAGTTGTACTAGTTGATTGATAAAGAGTTCTAGGAACTAGCTTGGAGATTGGTTGGTCATTAGGCAACCTACCCATCTCAATGGCTTAGATGACTTTTGACTAGGTGATTTCTTAATCTTGAGTACTATTTTAAGCTTGTTTATCAATTACCAATCTATTAGAACAAGCCTAGGTTTGCATCATGACTAAGTTAACTAGATGCAGGGGATTATGGGTGTACATCTCTGATCAATTAATCTTGCCGCATTAATCAAATAAACCTACATTCATGGTTAATCTTTTAGGTGGCAAATCAAGATAGGGAGAGTGTCATGCACTCTTCTTTGAGGAGATTTTTTTTTATCCATGTAATTAAGTGATAATACAACATAAGTTTTAGTGTAGATTTTCTTATGGAGTATTGCATTCCTCTTGATCAAAAGGAAGTAAAACTGTCTTAAAAGATAAGGCTTTCAAGTGTTATTTTCTATTGAAAAAGTGCTTTGGTTTTTATATAAATTTCATAGAAGGTTTATAAAATATTTTATTATTTTGATTGAATATCTTGTACTCTTAATAGATTTCAAGTGATAATTCTCTTAAAGAACTTTCTTGAACGTATTTAGGTGGTTGGTGGGATCAATTGTCCCTTTACACATTTTAGAGTTTAGTAGAACAAGCTCCTATAGGAGTTTAAAAGTAGATGTTGAATTATGCATTGCACTTCTAGAATGATTTAGTGGGCTATGAGCATCATTGTTGAGTTAGTAGAGCAACAGTAAACATCAAATTATACATTGTATTCCTCTTGGAGCTACTCATACATTTTTATTATGATTAAGATAACTATTTTAAAGAGGTTTAACTATGATGATTTTAATAACCTCAATATTGTGACAACTTCATACCACCAAAATAGTCCCCCCCCCCCCCCCCAAGTGGTTGATGAAATTAGTTGTCCTTTTATACATTTAGTTGAGGAGCTTTGAATTTTAGAAGAACGATCGCTTCTACAAGTTCATTAGTTATGATATAGCTATATATTATATTTTCAGATTAAGGTTTTATTTGGGATAGTTTTCTTACTGTTTTCTAAAGCAGTTTTCTAGTATAAAAATTCATTGAAAGCAGTGAAAAAGAGATGACCAAAATCCGTCCCAAACGAAGCCTAAGGCTTCCTTTGGGATATTTTTCTTACTGCTTTTTAAAGCAACTTCGTAGCATAAATTTTTTTGAAAGCAGTGAAAAAATGGTGACCAAAAGTTATCCCAAATGAAGCCCAAGTTAGTGGAACAAGATTATCATCTATTAATATAGCCTTATTCATTAAATGATGTTGAAGAGACTGAGCAACAAGAGCAAATTGGTAATTTAAAGGAACACTGATTGCCATCAGCTGATGAATCTTTGAATCTGGCATTTAATTTTTCTTAGGTAGCAGAAGTGTTGCCATTTAATGGCTTGATATTGCGCTCACAATGGGCATACAAATTGGAACATGAGACTAACTGATTAACATTATTGTTGTTATTGTCATCAATAATTGTTCCTTTTTGTTCATTTTTTTTGCTTTCCTACATGTGATGCTAAAGATTCGAATGGGGGAAATTCAAGAATTATAAATGTACTACGAGCTGAAGCAGATTTTTCTTTCAAGAAGCCCCCTTAGTTCGACATAGATCTACTTGAGTGGCTCCAACAAGGCTCTTGGAAGTGCTAATATCTGCTCTACTCTAGTAATGCAATAGAAAACTCACCCCTAGTTATGGCCATGACATTTATATGGAATTCATCATGGAGATTAAAATGAATCCATTATTAATTAGGCAACATGCTGGTTGGCAGGAACATGGATAAAGAACTCATGCAGGTTGTACACGTGACTAACTTCTACGAGTTAAAGTAATAATGGCCACCCCAGCTCCATGATCATGGCAGTTCATAGATGGAGACTCTTAAAGATTCTTGATGTGGTTACTTTAAAGGAATTTAGTGTAAAAGGAATTTTTTGTAGTTGTTGGCATGCGTGTTAAATAATGTAGGTGATTATTATTTTTTTTTATTTGAGTGAAGTAAATGAATGCAATTTAAAGTTCAAGATGATAAGGGTTAGTGGCAGCGGTTGACGACGATGGCTAGTGGTGGCTAGCAACTCCTGGAGGGGGGAAGTAGTTGCAGGTGGCGACGACAGCCGGCGGACAATGTTACTTTCATCCAAAAAGGAACTAGAATACTTTACGCATGTTCTTTTTTCATTCAATCAAACACCAACATTTTCCAAAACCCCTGCAAAATGAATATTTTACAGCCACGTACTTTAAAACAAACAGCCCTTTAATAAAATTAGTCAGCTTTAATTGTCATGTTGAGTTCAACTTGGCCTAGTAAAATGAAATCTCCTACTCTTCATAGTCAGTCGAGTCATTTCTGAGAGTCTTGATTCTTTACCCAGCACAACTCGTTGTGCCTCCGAGTACATCATATCTACTCGACCACTCATTTATTAATTTGCATAGTTCTATTCGGCCAATACAATGACAACTCATCGCTCGGTAATATGGTGCTCATAGGTAACTACCAATTTCGATCGACTAAAAGTTTAAATAGTAGATCAATCTAACTTAGTAAATTACTCCAATTTTGACAATTCAAGTTGAAAAAGAATTTGAATTTCAAGAGGGCTAGGATACTGTGACATTTATTTTTATAGTTGAAGTTGTGGCAGTTTAAGTGTTGCTAGGCTTTAGTATCAGCCTAAGTAATCCTTACCATGACAAAAAAAATAAAAAAAAATCATTCTAAGAATATTGTTGACTTAAACCCAAAATATATAATACTAAAAAAATATTCTATCAATGGCTCAAGCAAGCCTTACATCAATAGTACACAAAAGTATCTTCATCATTAATCTAGTTTGGATTTACCTAATCAAAAGCTGATTATTCATTATGCACTAATGGGATTGGCAAAATCTTGTTGATCTTCTTGTCTATGTTGATGATACTATCATCACTGAGCCTTCAATGTCTGTTATTAACTCTCTAAAAAACATGTTTTGCATAATAAATTTAAACATAGATTTGGGTAATCTTAAATATTTCTTAAGCCTAATGATGGCTTGGTCCAATGCAAGAATGGCTCTTTCTCAATAACATAAACTCTTCAAATCTTAACAGTAAACTCTTCAAATCTTAGTAGATGCAGAAACACTTAGGCTTCGTTCGGGACGGCTTTCTTACTGCTTCTTAAACAGTTTTTTAGTATAAAATTAAAATTTTTGTACTAGGAAAGCTGCTTTAAGAAGCAGCAAGAAAAGTCGTCCCAAATGAAGTCTTAGGTTTCATTTGGGATGCTTTGTTACTGGTTCTTGAAGCATCTTTCTAGTATAAAAATTTTAATTTTTATACTAAAAAGTTGCTTCAAGAATCAATAAAAAAGCCGTTCCAAACCGAAATCTTAGTAGAAGGCCAACTAAGGCTTCGTTTGGGACAGCTTTTTTGATGCTTTCTAAGACAATTTTTTAGTATATATTTTTTTAATTGTACTAGAAAGTCATTTTAGAAAACAACAAGAAAAACTGTCCCAAATGAAGCTTAAGATCCCTATGAAAACGCAATGCAACAGATGATGAACACAAATTTTGCCAGTTCGTTCGAGTTAAGGTCACCGACAGATCCATCAAACTCATGCCCCTATTAGATCAGCTTTATAGTTAGTCAAAATATTCATGAAGCCATTCTCTCTTTGCCACTCTTGACTTATTTGTTGTCTAGGAAGGGTATAAAAGAGGGAGCATTAAAACAGGTTAACCTTCTATCACCAATTTCTTCAACCAATCAAGCTGACCATTTATCCCTTTTCTTGCACCGTTAACTCTATTTTTTCTTTCTTTTCCATTTGTATACAACGACATTGCTTTACTGTTGCAATGTCAGAAAATCAATGACAAAATTTCTTTGTTACTTTGCCTTCTTCCTCAATAAGTTCATTGATGTACTAAAATGCTTTAAAATTTTATGAAATGATTAGAAGAGATTATTTAAAGTTTTGGATTACTTGATAGTGGGACAACTTTCTTATTATTTTATGAAGCGGTTAAAAAGATTGCTTCTTAAAACAATTTTTTAGTACAAAATTTTTTTAAATTACAATTTTTTGTACTAAAAAGCTGCTTGAAAAAGCAATAAGAAAACTATTCCAAATAAAATCTTAGGCTTCGTTTGGGACGGCTTTCTTACTGCTTCTTAAAACAACCTTTTAGTATAAAAATTAAAAATTTTGTACTAGAAAGCTGCTTTAAGAAACAGTAAGAAAGCCGTCCCAAACGAAGCCGTAGACTTCGTTTAGAATAACTTTCTTAATAATTTTTAAAGCAGCTTTCTAATTTAAATTTTTTTTTTACTAAACATTTATTTTAAAAAATAGTAAAAAAATTATCCCAAATGAAGCCTAAAATTTTTACTAGAATAGTCAAAATGACTCTTAGGAATCCAACAAGGAAACCTCACTCCTTTGTATACATTAGGAATTCATGGACAAAACAAAATAGAAAATATTTTATTTGCTTATTTAATGCAATGCTAACCAAACTATAAGTTCCCACAAATAAGAAGTAGATAAAAGCCAGTCCAACACGGCCCATTTTAATATGATACAAATGTACGTGCTTTTAATGATGGGCCCTGAGTTCTTAAGGCCTATGGCCTAGTTATTAATTTTGATTTGGGCTTCGTTTGAGGTCATTTTTTTAATGTTTTTAAAGTAATATTTTAGTTTAAAAATTTTTAGTTCAAAAAAAAATTGTGTAAAAAAAAAAATTTGCGTTAAAAATAGTAAAAAATTTATCCCAAGCAAAGTCTTAGGATCTTTTAATCAATACCGCCAAAAAATTTGACCTTTTTTTTTTTCTAAAATTATAATCAGTTTCTACAAATAAACCCACTAATAAGTTAGTTTGGTTATAATTAAATTTGAATTGGATCAAATTACTTTGGGTACTAATAGCTTAGAATTGAATAAGACATTTAAATCAGTTAATCAAATCTGAATCTCAATATATATTTGAATTGAGAAATTTTTTAATTCAATTTATGACAATAAGAACTCCGATTTCAAAAAATTATGGTCAAATTGACGGTCTCGATAAAATGAACTTAATGATATAAAAATAATAATCTAGTTCAAGCCTCTATGAGACGAAATCTAGCACTTGAAACCCATTAGAAACTTGAAGATATTTTTAGATGAACGTAATTTTTAAATCTCACACACTTATACTCAAATCGAATGCCTTCCGTCAGACAAATCCAATGAGCCTAACATCCTTTAATTTTGTTATTATTAAGAAACTTAAATGCTAAAAAGTAGTCTACGACGATCATAAGATTTAATATAGACCATTTAATAAAATATTCTAAATTTGGGCTATATTTAAGAAAATGCAACTCTAAAAAAAATACAAATAAATCTAAGCATTTGTTGCATATATATATATATATATATATTTCTATATTATAAAAAAATAAATTATATTTTAGTCATTTAAAAATAATTCGAAGTTTTAAAGTTCATAGTAAATATATTTGTTAAATGCATAGGATCAGTATCTGTATTAGCTCTTTTACTTCTACCCCTAAATACTCGCCTGAACCCATATCGCCGCGGACTCGCCTCCTCAGTCTTTGGCTCACCTCTGTCCAAATGGAAGCGCCGGCGTTCTCCTACACAAGTAGGTATCGTCTTCTCCTATGTCGTCCTCTCTCGCGTGGCTATGCGGGGTGGAGTCCGGGAAAACCCTGCTTCGAACGCAGGATTTCTCTCTCTGTTCGCGCTTTCTCCGAGGACTCGAGTAAGAACCGTCCCACGAGTCACCATTTTGTGCCATTACAATACGCGTCTGATCGTATTTTTGCACTTCTGTTCTAGCTGTTACTCTTCTTGACTATGGCGCTGGCAATGTCAGAAGCGTGCGGAACGCCATTAGGCACCTTGGCTTTGACGTCAAATATGTAATCTTGGTTTACAAAAACTTTGATCTTGGCTTTTCTTATGTGTTAGGTTCATTTTCTATTTATTTCTTTGAACTTTTCTTTCTCTTGAATTGTACACAGATTCATAGTGTTTTTTGGTTGCAATTAGTGGCAAAGAATCGAGATTCGGATCTTTAAAATGTCTTCTCTGCCTAGATACTTTTACATCTGAGCAATTCTGTACC
This sequence comes from Dendrobium chrysotoxum, assembly GCA_019925795.1. Classification (NCBI taxonomy): domain Eukaryota; kingdom Viridiplantae; phylum Streptophyta; class Magnoliopsida; order Asparagales; family Orchidaceae; genus Dendrobium; species Dendrobium chrysotoxum. Next base: position 92,602,137 of record CM034305.1, on the reverse strand, counting down.
ATAGTCCCCTTTGCAGATTGATGCCCTTTAACCCGTAAAACTTGATGGCTGTGATTATGGATGTAGATATTATGCAATATGCATGGCCTTTTTTTTTCCTAAAGCATTACTAGGAATCAAGCTTGAAACTTGGATTGCATTTCCATTGAAAAATTTGTTAAGTTGAATCAAATGGCTAATGGAAGGAAAATTATGTATGCGTCGGTACACATTTGTTTTTAGTTTGTACATTTGACGGTGTTTAGTATTTGCACTTCTGTGTAGTGTGGATTTGACTCATTGGTGTTGTGAACTTCTCTTTGTTTACCATTACTTCCTTACAATGTGGAATTCAAGGATTCCTATGACTTGTGTGTTGCCCTATTGGTCTTTTGCTCCAAACATGGGTTTTCTCTTCTTATACATGTAAATGTATATGATTTTCTAAGTTCTTAGACATTTTTTTTGTGCATTTTCATGACAGATTTAGCAAGTATTTATATAAAATCTGGTAATATTCTTAGGTAAACAAACCAGAGGATATTCTTAATGCAAATCTCCTTGTTTTCCCTGGGGTTGGTGCCTTCACATCTGCAATGCATGTCTTAAATGACAATGGGTGAGTATTACTCAAAAAATTTGCATTGATTTTATTTAAAATATTGTATATCTTTTACTATATTTTCTTACATCAACTACAAAATCAGTATCAGTAAACTTTAAAATGTTGGTAAAAGTAAAAAGTTTGTTCATATATCGCAACTAGCCACCTTATTTTCAGCTTAATTGTTATTGAATTCATTTATTATTTTTCCTGCTTCTTTGCATTACTTTTGTGCATAGTCATCCCTTGAGCTCCCTCTTCCCCTACTCTTGGTACTGATTAGATGTTTTTTGAAGGAAATGGTTATTAACATCACAACCCTGGTCATTAAAGAGGAATTAGTTGTCTTAAGTGCATTTTTTTCATCCAATTCAGGGTGAGAAAATACATTCCAGGTTTAGTCACATCTGTTGACTGCATATCGGGATTATTCTATCTGAATGGCGAGTATGACTAAATGTTTTCTAATTTGATTTTTCTTTAAAAAAGAGGTTCTTTGTTAAAGCAAAATATGCAGGTGAGTTACTGATGTTTTCTGATGTCTTTTTTGTTGGAAATGTTTATGTGGGCAAAAATATGAGCAATTAAGTATTTTGTATTCTACTTAACTTTTATCTAAAATAGAATAGGTTGCCACTTCAACATCTTTATATTTATTCATTTGAATAAGAAATCATTGTTTTTGAATTTCCAATTAATCAATCAAGTGGAAAACTATGGTATTTAAGATAGCATTTAATGGATAAAATACCAATGATATTTTAGAAGTTCTTTGCTACATTATTTTTAAGATTATTTCTGTTGAAAAATGCTTCCGATAGGGTTGAAGTTCAGCAATTTACTTAATTAACTTTAGTTGGATGAAAATTAGAAATTTTGTACCAATCAAGGTTAATTTGCAATGATTCTAGGCTTGACATAGTCTTGATTATGGTAGTTGCTTTGCTTTTTCAATTGTGTGGCAGATGATATTCAACATGACCATCAGCTGCCTTGAAGTAGTAGGACTCTTTTGGATGGTATAAATTATGGGAAACATATGAGGATTTGAAGTGTTTAAGGGATGCCACTTCATTAATTGTATTCAGTTCATACATAATACCTCTTTTAAGAAACACCCATTAACCACGGGCATTGGATGTATGCTATTGCTATCTACTAGGAGGTAAACTGTACTTTTGTATATTTGCTCTATAATGAAGGAGCTTTTTGAGGTAGGCTCAAACATGCCAACTTGGCAATAATATGAGACAATGGGACTAACAAAAAAAAATGACAAAGTTTCCACTCAATATTAATTGCTTTTTATAAGTTCCTTGCAACATTATCTGTCGCAAAAAAAAAAAAGTATGATGCCTTGGAATTCAGCAATTCACTACTTTAATTATAAAGCTTCACTCTGTTTAACCGTTGTGCTACGAGTTCTCGATTTATCAATTAGGAAACAATGTTCAAATGACATTATAAATATTCGTTGTTAAATTTGTTATACATTATTTTTGGCTAAACGATGTATGATAGTCCTGGAATACAACAGGATTACTTCTTTAAGATGTAACCTTTATGCATAAAAATAGTTTATCTTGCCATGCTCCAAAGTAATTTATAGTATTGCTAGGCCTCTCAGGTTTTGATTATGAGGGTTGCTCTTGTATTTCAGCTTGTACGTAACAGGTCTAAGTCATAACTAACCAATGACCAGTACCTTGGAGGAGCATATCCTAAATGAAAAATTTAGTTAATAAGTTTAATCATGAGAAGATTGCCATATCAATTATTCCTTATTGTGCTTATCATCCTTTCTCTATATGTTTAAATCGATGGATAGCATTATTGTGACACTTACCTATTAGCAGTTATGTCATTCTGTTTTGTAAAATATGACTAAATCGATGGCTACTTCACCTATTATCATTTATGTCATTCTGCTTTGTAAAACATGACTAAATCGAAGGCTACTATTTGACGAAATAATTGAATTTTTAATTTGTATTTGTAGGTTGGCAGAAGCACTCTGTACGTACATAGAGAAAGATCGTCCCTTTCTAGGCATATGCCTTGGTCTTCAACTGCTTTTTGAATCAAGTGAGGAGAATGGTCCAGGTGATTCTTGAATTCCTTTTTGTTGTTAGCCTTCTAGAATTTCTGAATTTAAGCACCATAATTTATGAAGCGTACCATGTTCAGCTATGAACATCATAAGAAACAAAAAGTCAGCTGACTTAAATTGTTGCATCTTGTTTATAGTACTTTCCTAAGATCTTGCTTAAATAATTTATAATTAGCATTCTTTTTGATGTTTAATTGAATCAGTTAATTTTGAGCTTCCTTTTGATTTTTGGTTCTTCTGGGTATGTTGATAGTGTTAAGCATGATGTAGCAAGCATGGAAACTTTGACCTGGTTGTTTTAATGGTACTTTTTATTGCCCGGCTTCAAGGAACTCAATCATTTCACTTCTTAAAATTGAAATAGCTATCTTCAAGAAACCATTATTGAACTTGGTAAACCACTAGATGAAGTCCTTTTTCTCTTTTGACTTAGTTATTCCCTTGCTAGTAATGAATATTATGAAACTTCTTTTTTTTTTTTTTTGGGAACTTTTATTCTGCAAATGAAAGGAACATTCAGCAGAGCAAATGAGGCACTTAAAAAGTTAATCACGATTTTTTGAGTTTACTATAGCTTAAGCTTTGTGCGATACCAACAAAAGGAGTCAAACCTGGCTCCTTGAACCCAGACTGATAGAAAACCAAAGAAATATGGGAGGAAGTAGGAAGACAAATAATGTCATTTGAAGTGCATCTGAAATATCTCAGATAACATATGGGTGCCTTGATTGCCACTACTGGCAAATGGTAGGAGGGTAGATATATAATGTTTGGCATAGCATGAGTAGATAATTATTTATGGCACCTACCTGCATCGTATTTTTTTGAAGAAACTAACAAGGTGGCCCTTTAATTTTCTTTAGAATCTTTTTTCTTAGCATTAGTGTTTGAAGTATGTTCAGATTTATTGGGGTGACATCTATTGTGCATATTGGAGCATCTACATTCTTCTTCTATAATTACTCCACCTTGCCCTTATAAAACCATCCACAAATAGGCTCTACTAGTTAGCTGGTGATGGTTTATAACAAGAGATGTTGTTCACTTGGTGAAAAGTTTTTTGCTAGTTGCAATTTTTCATTGTGTTTTATTTGACTTCACATATGAGTATAAAACAGTTACAACCTATGGCTGCAGTAAAAGGTCTTGGCTTGATACCTGGTGTGGTTGGACGTTTTGACTCATCGAACGGCCTTAGAGTACCGCATATTGGGTGGAATGGTGTGCAGCTAACCAAGGAGTCAGGAATTCTGCATGATATTGAAGGCCAACATATCTACTTCGTTCATTCCTATCGTGCTTTGCCTGTATGCTCATTCGCTCTATGAATTATTTTGTTTTTTATGCTTCTATATTATAATTTTCAGTAGCCATGTTAAGAACTGGTTTTACTTATTCCATTTTATTCTAGTCAGATGCTAACAAAGATTGGGTATCATCAACATGTAATTATGGTGATACTTTTATTGCTTCTATATCAAGGGGAAACGTTCATGCTGTCCAATTTCACCCTGAAAAGAGTGGAGGTAACTCTAATATTGTATTATTTTAATCTCAATTAGATATACTGCTTGATAAAAATATATATATCTGCTGCTTTAATATCTATTTATATTTCCTTATGCTCACATCGAATTGTTTTAGAAATATATTCTCTCTTTTTTTTCAGAATAAAGAGAGGATCTACATATGATATTTATTGATTTAGAGAAAGCATATGATAAAATTTCAAGAGAAGTGCTATGGAGATTTCTTGAAAAGAAAGGAGTTAATAATGCTTATATTCAAATCATTAAAGATATGTATGAAGGAGCTATTACTTGTGTTCAAACACAAGGTGGTTTGACCAAGTATTTCCCTATTTCAATTGGATTACATCAAGGATCAGCTTTAAGCCCATATCTTTTCGCGTTAGTCATGGATGTTCTCACTAGACATTTACAAGAGGATGTACCCGGGTGTATGCTTTTTGCTGATGATATTCCTCTTGTTGACAAGACTAGAGAGGGAGTTGAAGGTAAACTTGAAGTCTAGAGATCAACCTTAGAGTCTGAAGGTTTTCGCTTGAGTAGATCTAAAACTGAATATATGGAGTGTAATTTTAGCAGTAATAGACCTAGTGAGGGGATTGTGACTTTGGGCGATCAAGTCATTAATAAGAGTACACGTTTTAGATATCTTGAATCTATTGTTCAGAGTGATGGTGAAATAGATGGGGATGTTATCAGTAGAATTCAAGTTGGATGGTTGAAGTGGAGGAATGCATCGGGTTTGTTGTATGATAGAAAAGTCCCCTCAAACTTAAGGGAAAATTCTACAAGATGTGGTGAGACCTGCAATGCTTTATGGTGCAGAATGTTGGCCATTAAAAGAGAAGCACAATACTAAGTTATGTGTTGCGGAGATGAGGATGGTCAGGTGGATGAGTGGCTTTACCCTTAGAGACAGGATACGAAATGAGCATATACATGAAAAGGTTGGAGTAGCTCCAGTGGAGGATAAGATTAGAGAGAGTCGCCTTAGATGGTTTGGTCACATAAAACGGCGGCCTTCCGATGACCGGTTAGGAAAGTAGCGGTATTAGATTTGACTTTTGTTAAGAAAGGTAGAGGTAGACCTAAAAAGACTTGGTTAGAAAATATTAGAAATGATCTTTCTTTATTAGATTTAAACGAGAATTTGACTTTGAACCGGACACAATGGAGAAAAAGGATTCATGTTGCCGACCCCACGTAGTGGGACAAAGGCTTGATGTTGTTGTTGTTGTTTTTTTTTTCTTCAGAATTTACCTAACATTCTCCTCTTGATAATATTGGAAATGGCGGTGAAAAAACTGCAGTGCATGTTCAAAATAGCCTTATTGGCTTTGTTTCTACTTTTTCTTTCATATTGTAACATGGTAACATATATGTTAAAGCTAAACCTTGAAACTACTAGCTGTCTATAAGTGCCCTTGGTCATCCAATCATTAATGGTAATGTTAATTACTTTCTAACTCAAATGGTATCATACATTTTTGCTCTCTAATATCACTTCATTTAAATGTTTTGTAATATGCAAAAATATCAAAACATGACTTTGCTGTGTTCAAGCAGGCTATGATTATTATTATCTTCCTTAAATGGAGCCGGTGCATTTTTCATTTGTTTGATTTTTCGGAAACTGTTGCCCAAATATGATAACATATCCATAAGACTTGCTAAACCACTCGTTACTCTTTCTAGGGAACTTAAGTTACACCTGTTGTTTGTTTAGTAGTACTAGGGTTCAAGATACTTCATTTTGGTTAATTGGTGTTTTGGTTGTTGCACACAAATATTTGGAGGCAACCGTACCTATATGGTGCTAAGACTTCCTTTTTGTGCACATTGATTAATGTGTTTTTAACATGGCAAACACTTATTATTCCTATTACCCTTTAATAAAAGAATTTGTCTCACATCCCAATCATTTGTTAGAGTTGAATTTCCTGTTATCATAAAATTGCAATTGTACTAATTGAAAATTTTCTTTATGTTAGAGGTTGGGTTAGCATTATTGAGGAACTTTCTTTGTCCGTCAACTAAATCAAAGTTGAAGGTTAGTTTTAACAGATTTGATATTTCATCTTTACCAGATTTGGCATCTTATGATTTTCTCGCTACTTCATGCGACAGAGGTTAGCGAGTGGGAAGGCATCGAGACTTGCTAAGAGAGTAAATATTCTATTTACTGCTTATTTTGTTCAGTTTCAAAGCTAGATACTTCCATTTGTTATTGGTGCTTTTACAATAATTTTCCAGGTAATAGCATGTCTTGACGTCAGGGCAAATGATTCAGGCGATCTTGTTGTTACTAAAGGTGATCAATGATGTGAGTGCGTGAGCATACAGATGAAAATGAGGTTGTTAGAGTCTGTCTGTCTGTCTCTCCTCTCTCTCTCTCTCTCTCCCTATTCAATAACTATGTGTTTTGGACCCTAAATCCCGTAAAAAAAAACACCTACATTCAAATAAGCACTGAGGTTCCATTTTGAAATTGTTATCGCTTATTGAATTTTGATTGAATGGAAGTTATACCAATTTTCATTTTTCTTACATGGGCCGGCATAATCTCTTTATGCTGGTCTTCCTTGTTATTTAGTAAATGATAGAATATGTGCTGTAATCTTGAATGATCAACTTCATTTTTGGGAATAATACAAGTGGCAGTTCTGTATTCTTCCAGTTGTGCTGCAAATTTTTTAATACGGTTGTCACTTTGTATGAACTTTTCTTTGTTAATTATTGTTTTTTCATTTTATTTTATTTTATTTTTTTTCATTTTCCTGTCTGAAAGATGCTCTAACTTGACATGCACTTAATTTGACATTTTAATTAACATCAATTTTATTCCACTTAAATTCTTTTTTCATATTGAATGGAATTTTTTGTTGGAATGGTTCGTGGTAATGGTATATTCTTACAGAGTGTGAAATGTTGATCTGCAATGGCTTTTCCCTTTTTGATAACTTCTGCCATCATTTGGTATCACTCAAAGAGCACGCTAGTATGTTGACGCTGGAGTAATTTGGAGGTCCCCTATTCGAGTCACAGAAACATCCTCTGTGCAAATGCAATGGCATTGCTGTAAATTTGGCTCAAATCAAATATCACTAAAAAATTAGATTAGCTTTTGGCTTAGATCAAAGTCAATGAGCTAGCAAATGAGCCAAGCTCTGTTTGAATCAAACTTGAATTGAGTTTAGCTTGGATCAGATTGAATTGGCGTGAGATTGAATAAAAGTGTATATTTGTAGATACTTCAGTTGAGATAACGGCTAGTGATCAAGATGACGATGTCACAAATCACGTTGAGCAAAAAGCATAAACAAGAAATTGAACAAAGAGAAAAGCTGTTGAGTATAAACTGAGATAATGAATGTGTAGTAAGAAAAATATTAGGAATTGGATGACCAATCTTACTCTAGTGACATGGTCTTGCTTAGTTGTGTTTGAATTATGTCCTAGTTATGCTAAGTGTCTAGGAAGTGAATATTTCTGGCAATTAAAACATGGTTATATCAAAAGGTCCAACATGATGCCCCATAGTGTCCAAGCTCTATTTTAACACATATAGAAACAATTATTTATAATTGTTATGCTATGTAATTAAATAATATTACAAAAAAGAACTCATATGAACTTGGATTTGCCTAGTTTTGTTGCAAAAATATGCTTCAAGTGTAAAGTTCATTTCAAGAGCACAAATGTTCTAAGTGTGTTTT